>CM061921.1:76651866-77048291 GCA_031002005.1 Vandiemenella viatica | reverse complement strand
TTATTCAGTCTTGCTTCAGTCTTTCAGCAGATTTGTTAGCGAGGAGAGAACGTGTGGGTATAAGTCGAGCCATGTGCCAGGCTGGAACGAAGTGATCGGGGCAGTATCGAGATGTAGAGTATTCCTCCACAATAACTAACATCAACACCGGTTGAAGTGATGTCGCGCTTTCAATGTTTTTAAATATGGGGTTCATCGGAAGCTGCTTACGTTGTGTGTAAATGTTTTAACCTGCAATAATTTTATTTCTGGAAAGAAGTCTGATGCCTTTTTATTACGCTGGTACCGAGATTGTAAAAGAACTTTTGCACAATATATCACTTTTAATTTATCAGAAAGTCTACTGAGTTTTAATTATGAACATACCTTTATCTCTTGTGGTATCCTATTTTATTATTTAAACAAGCGATTGGCGACCAAGGAACAGAACCACTCGGTACCACGACCACGGTTATAGCTCAAAGTACTACTGAATGCACACCCCAGCAAACAGCACGTCTTTGACAACGGCAATGAGACAGGAACTCTCTTTCGCTGTAAAAACCATTTCTTATGTGTAGCAGCCGCAGAGGGTAAATGCAAAGCCAGAAACAGTACGAAATAAGAGTCAGTATCAGGCAAAGTAATTTTCGGACCTTCAAGGAGCGCGAGTTGGAAGCCGAAACCGGATAACCGCAAGCAGATAGGGAAGCGGCCGACTTACGAGTTCGCGATCCGCCGGGAGAGAGGGTGCAGCACGAACCTGTCACAGCCAGCCACAACGCGAAAGCAGTAGAGGGGGTGACGCCACCAGCAGCCAATAGGAGTACAACGCCATCAAACACAGCCCGGACGGCGCCAAAATTCAAGTCTCGCAGTCTCAACCCAGCAGAACAGTGAGTCATACGCAGTGCGCAGTAGTTTCAACGATGAATACCGCAACCAAGTGAAGTAGGTGTTCAAGAGAGCAGTGCGGGGAAGCGCTCAGTTTCAGAAACAATAAAGTGGATTCCAAATTCTTTTAGCGGCGATAAGGAAGAACTGCAACCTTTCATTGAAAATGTTTTATCTGTATTTAATTTAATTGCTAAGCAAGATCATGATGTTTTCCTTCATTTTTTAATGTCAGAGATCTGTGGCCAGGCCAGGTCTAAATTACTCGTTAGATCTTTTACCAAACCATGGGATTCTGTAAAAGATATCTTGATTGAAAACTATGGGGAGAGGCGTTCATTAGATCACTATGCTTGTAACCTTTTTGCAGCTCGTCAGGGTAAAGCAGAACCGATTGTTGAGTGGACCGCGAGGATCGAAAAGCTCTCACTTGACTTTAGAAATGCAGTAGCCAAAGAAATTCCTGAAGAAGATGTAAAAGGGAGTCTTACTCTTGTTGATCGCCTGAGTCGCATTACGTTTATTCAAGGGTTAAGTAATGACAGAATACAGACAGTAATCAGAACACGGGGTTCCACTATCACTTTACCAGTCGCTATTGAATTAGCACTCGTCGAAGAAAGCGCATTGTTGTCACAGAAGGAAAAAGCTGTTATAGGGCGTTCAGATACACACACAACACAAAGCAATGCCATGAAAAAAATGTTTTTCTTGCAATAAAACTGTCCATATTAATAAAGAATGTAGGAGCCAACCTGTTTGCCAAATCTGCAGACAAAAAGGCCACCTAGCCATAGCATGTAAAGTACGCACACAGTTCAGAAGAATTAGTTTTGTCACTTGTGCATATTGCCATAGAAAAGGACATATTATTGCAGACTTTAGAGTAAAGAAGGCAGTCTATTATTACAAATGTAACAAAGTCTGGCACTTCGCGTCACATTGTCGCAACAATGACACAACACAAAAGACAAACAAAGGTTGGGGAAACGAGCGAAGAGTGCGAGAAATGGCAGCCACTCTTACACTCGTCAATATGGCAAAATACATATCGTAGTCTGTGAACATGAGAATGATTTTGTTAAGATCACCCGTGAGCAAGTAAACAATAGGGAAATATTCTGTCTCCTTGACACGGGGGCACAGCTGTCTCTTATACACAAGAATGCATTGACAAATCACGTTCAAATAGATACAAAGAAAACTTTAAGTATTAAAGAAATTATGTCACACACAGTGAGAACAAAAGGAACGATCATTTTGAAACTAAAACTGAGTAATCATGTGTTCATTAAGCATGAGTTTCATGTGGTTGAAGAGTCTATTGATACAGTTAAAGAGGGATTAATTGGGACAGATCTTTTAATCAAACAGGGAGCTATAATTAACTATGAAAACATGTCTGTATGTATCAGTGGTCATTCTATTCCAATACTGACAGAATCAGAAAATATTAGTGGGCCTAGTAAGCGGGCTAGAGTGGTCTCAAAAGGGGTCAGAAAACTCAAGAGGCAAATGTTATCAAGCAAAGGGAAACCTAAACACAGAGGTACCGCCCGAAAACTCTCGCAGAAGGCGAGGAAAACATGTAAACAGAAGGAATGGGCGTAGCAACAAAAACACAGATGATGCTCAAAACAGTAAAGAATCTACTACACAGCATGTACAGAATGAACAGCAGAAATATAAACAAACTGTAGAAGTGTCTAATCGGAGAGATGCTAGTAATTCAAGTCACAATAAAGATAGTTCAAAGCTATTGAACAACAGTTCTAAAGGCACAAAAGAATTTGCAAGTCTTCCGGAGGATTACACAGTAAAGCTAGGGTCAAGAGAAGAACGCATTTTACGAGTCCAGGTACAATGCCGAAATTGTGCAGATGCTTTTGTAAACAAACAAGAAATTATTCAAAGTGTTTTCATTCCTGAATCACTGGTAAAAGTAGAAAATGGTACTTGTATTTTATCCATGCTAAATACCAGGGAGGACAGTGTTGAATTTTATTGCGGAGCATTAGAGGCGCAGCCATATTGTGCAGAGAGCGATATGACATCAGAGTCACGTGACCAACCAGCTGACAGCCCGTCCGCCATTAGAGTTGTAGAAGGTAAACAAACAATTAAACACGTGTAACCAACACGAGGAAAAACACGCACTAATTTATTAATGGAAAATTTCAGGCTAGATCATTTGAATGAAGAAGAGAAGCGATCCATTCTAGAACTTTGTTTATTGTAGAATGATATACTTCACCTCCCAGGAGATAAGTTGACACACACCTACACAGTGACACATGAAATCAGATTAAAGCCAGACGCACATGGTACAGTTATCAAACAAAGATCGTATCGAATTCCAGATACTATGAAACCCATTTTACAGAAAGAAATTGATCAAATGCTTGAGAATGAGATCATTGTTCCATCAACTAATGAGTGGAATTTCCCGATACTCGTCCTACCTAAGAAACCCGATGCCAGTGGTCAACAACGATACAGAATTGTGGTAGACTTTCGCAAATTAAATGAAATTACTGTAGGAACTGTTTTCCTGCTTCCACTAATTTCGGAAATCTTAGATTCCTTGGGGAAGGCAAAATACTTTTATACCTTAGACTTAGCTCAAGGGTATCACCAAATTTTGATTAAAGAATGGGATCAACCGTTAACTGCATTCAGTGCAGGTCAAGGCCATTTTATTTTCAGAAAGATGGCAATGGGGCTTGCCTCCGTCAGCGCAAGTTTCCAATATCTTATGACGGTAGTTTTGAGTTGACAACAGGGTGATCGATGTTTCGTCTATCTGGATGATGTCATATGTTATGGTCCACACTTGGAATCACACAATGAGAGGTTAAAAGACATTTTTGACAGATTAAGGACACACACCCTTCGCCTTCAGCCAAACAAGTGTAATTTCTTACAAAGAGAGGTCACCTATCTGGGACACAAGTTGACAGAACATATAGTTTACCCAGACCCACAGAAAATTGAAAAAGTTAAAAATTATCCAACTCCTCAAACTACAAAACAATTGAAAACATTCCTTGGATTTGCAAGTTATTATCGTCGTTTCATAAAGAACTTTAGGAAGATAACTAAACCATTATATGAATTATTAAAGAAAAATATTCCATTTGATTGGAGTTCAAAAACTGAGAATGCTTTCCAAACTCTCAAGGACAAATTGATCTCAGCACCCGTTCTCGCGTACCCGGATGAAAATCTTCCATATATTATTAGTACCGACGCATCTCAGTATGCCATTTCTGGAGTACTTTCACAGGGAGAATTAGGCTCAGTTAGACCAGTCGCATATACTTCCAGAACTTTAAATAAGGCAGAAACTCATTATTCCGTTTCGGAGCAGGAAGCACTCGCCGTTACGTGGGCGGTAAAGCAATTTAGACCATACGTCTATGGCAGACATTTCACGGTCTGTACCGACCACCTCCCAGTCACTTGGATTTTCAGCGTTAAAGACCCATCTTCTAGATTACTAAGATTTCGCCTAAAACTTGAAGAGTACAATTACACAATTGTTTATCGTAAGGGAAAATCAAATACAGTTGCAGATGCACTTAGTAGATTTAGGGAAGTAAGGCAAGTACAGGAATCCACCCAACCAGACCCTGTCACAGATGAACCAATGCAAACAGAAGAAGAAACACTCACATCCACAGTAGATGCACAAATCCAGACAAATGAGGAGGAATTTCCAACACTAAATGAGGAAGAAAAACTAGCCATACTTAAATAATACCATGACAGCCCCATCTCTGGACATCTAGGCGTAAATAAGACGTATGAGCGAATTAAGAGATATGTTCAGTGGCCGGGGATTAAGTCTTATATAGAAAATTATGTCAAACAGTATGATAGTTGCCAGAGGAACAAACACTTAGTACCGCATACCCGTATGCCATTAGAGCTTACAAAAATACCTGAGCATGTATTTGAACGTTGTGCCATGGATATTGTCGGGCCTCTGCCGTTGAGCAACAATGGGAACAAATTTGTGTTGACATTCCAGGATGAATTGACCAAATTTATAACTGCAATTCCGATAGCCATACAAGATTCTGATACAGTGGCTCGAGCATTAGTCTTAGAAGTAATCTTACGCTTTGGATCGCCAAGTCTTTTACTTTCGGATAATGGTTCCTGCTTTATCGGTGAAACAATGCAGAAAGTATGTAAATTATTAATGATAAATAAAATCCAGACATTGGCATATAGACCACAATCAAATTTCCCAGCTGATAAGTGCGTCTCTTTGAACTCGCGCACATGCGTGAGGCATTTAACTCGCAGCGGAGAACAATCGAGTGTGACCTTATGAGGTACAATTTAGCATTTATAATTAAAATTACGCACATTGTTTTACAGATTGGAACAATACACTTAACTAAACTTTTATTTTGCTTTTCAGATGGAACTACTGTACGGTCTTCTTTTATTCATTCACGCCAGCTTAGCTACGTAAGATTTTATGGTCGAAAAATTTATTTCCAGTCCAGGCTTATATTTTGATCACATAGCGGGGGCACAAATTTACTCTTTGACCTGGAGGGTAGCCGCGTATGTGAATTTGAAGGAGTTATACGACGCTTCTGAAAACTTATGTATTTCGATCAATCGCGTTTTGCAAAAACAAATTAATTGAACTGAATGTAACAACCCAAGAATGCGATGAGATGTCTCAAGAAATATTCTGGCATATTAACAAATTAAACAGTCACAAAGTTTAATTGGACAAATTACGAAACATGACTCACCTCGAAGGAAGCATGCTGTTTTTTGAATCGTAGGCCTAATTTCCAAATTGTTATTTGGCACTTTAGATATGGCAGATGCAGATTATCTGATATCTAAGATAGATATCCTTGAGAAAGAGCAACGTAATTTATTGAAATTGTCTAAAGAACAACTAACTGTAGTAAAGAAATCTTTGACAGAAACTAACTATACATTATCCAGTGTTAACTGAAATCAAGATATTTTGGTTTCGGGGATGAAGAAAATACAAAGTTATGTACAAGAATTTGCAAATCATACAGATCATTCCATTCGAAAATTAGCTATAATGACAGCTAAGAATGAACATTTCATAAGATCCTTGTCTATTATATTTGAATTGCAAAGACAGTGTGATTTAGTTGTCTCAGCAATTGTAAACGCTCAGTATGGAATTCTACAACCCATTATCATTAATCCATCCCAAGTTGACGGTTATCTAACATTGATCAGAGATATTAAGGACAAACTATTCCCAGTTCCGCTTTCCGAGGAAAACGTTTATCTCCTATTAAAAATGATCAGCTTGGAGGTCTTCTTATCTCAAAATATTTTAACGTATATTCTCAACATTCCTCTCTCGAACAACAATCAATTTAACATTTACAGAATTCTTCCATTGCCTATAGCCATTGGTAATAATTTTAATTATTTGTTCATCTTGCCAGAAAAAGATACTTTAATTATTGATGAGTCTCGCAGACTGTATGCTAAAGTAAATCATGATGAACGCCAATGTAAGCAGTTAACATCTGATCTTAGTATTTGTAAACAAAACTTTGTACTGTCTGCTTCCAATGACAATGCTCCGTGTGAGGTAAAATTATTACAGCCAGTGATATCAATCCCAAGTAATTGTACAAGAAAAATAGTCTCTTTAAATGAGAGTATGTTTACTAAATTAAATAACAACGAATGGTTGTTTGTTGCATCTAAAGACGAAGGTATGACTATCTTATGTGGTGAAAATCAGCCCACGGATACCATTTTCAAAGGAACAGGCAAATTAAAATTCTTTCAAAGATGTCGTGGTTATGGAGCGAATATTCTGATTGAATCACAGCAAACGATAAGAACGAATATTACCAGTCCAGATATTATACCTGATTTGAATCTAGAAGTGATTGTTGTATCATAAACAAAGAGAAACGTAATATTTCAGAATTAAAATTGAATTTACCAATGGAAAACATTGTTACAAATCTTGATGATTTGAAGGTTGCAGGACTAGAAATCGACCAACTCCAAAATATAAATTGAACAACAAGAGAAAAACGCTTTTACAAATTATTTATTGTCTCATTATTCGATCCTATCATATGTCTGTGTAATTCTTATTTTTTGCATCATCATATTTTGTCTATGTAAACATTGTAGCTGTCTAAGGAACTGTTTTAAGTATTTTTGGCGTAAATCTACAGGTGAATGTTGTAATCAGATTTGTGTGAAAACCACTATTGTAAAAAAATCTACTGGTACCAAATTATATCGTATCAGAGGAAGAAGACCTATTCACATCAACCGAGACATTAACAATGAACTCAATGAAGAGGATATTGTAGTATTTGAGAGACCTCATTCTTCTATTGGACACAGACAATCTTTCGATCCAGATCATGATCAATTATCCGTTAGCTCTCGCCATGATCGGAGATAAAAGAAATTTTTTAAGTTTGTATATGTATTATTTCAATTGTGTTTTATTTTATTTTTTTAAATTATATGTATAATGTTTCAAAGTAGAATTAAGGTTCAGTTCAATGTAGTAGTTAAGAAATGATATCCTAATAACTATAGATTACAGCAAGTAGAATTAGAAATGTGCAAACAGTGGATTAAATCCCTTAGTGCAGTCAATTCAAGACAAATTATGTAACCAACAATTCATGTAGCAGTTTTTAGAAAATGTTATCCTAGAAGCTGAATGTGATAACAAATAGAAGTAGAAAGATGCAAGGAAGTGTCAAGTCAAATATCTAATCATTTCAAGACACTTTTATTTAATCAACATTTATTGTGTATTTTTGTTTAAGCATTTGAGTCCAGATTTTGCAGACTACCAGGTAAGATTCTCACCTAGACTAAAGCCCTGGGTTCGACTCTTCCCCAAGTTGAAAGGTTTAGTATATTGAGGGATTTTAGCTATAGTATATTCTAATTTATCTCGAGATAATTTTTCTCAAGCTACAGCTACGTAATCTAATTCCACCCGACGCAGCATTGCCCAAGGTTAACAGGCACTCTTCCCGTGGGAAGAGGTTTCCCCTCCAGGGTACCTTCAAAAGCCCTTAGTAAGTCGTTTTAAATTAATAGAACTAATGTCACATAACTTACCCCACTATGCTTCCACACGGGCGAGCGCAGTATGGAGCAACTCTCGGGCAGTCTCTTTCGTCGAGTCTTAGGATGGACCACGTTGCCAGACGACATGGAGAATTTATTAGGTAAAGGCTAATGCATTTATACCCTTCTGCTGGATTAGAAAGAATATTCCGAGTGACAGGACTTTATTAGTAAGAGATTTATTTAATGAGAGCTATTTTATGCAGTATTTTTCAAGTATTTCAAGTGTATTTCTATGTGCCCAATTTTATTCTTTCAACTATATGTTTTCATTTGTATCGCTGATTCCTGCTCATTACTAGCACTAATTGAGGGCAGAACGTAATTGCTCTGATCCTACGACCACATATCTTCGGTGAAAACTGATCGGGGAGTGGTTGATCAGAGGCGAATCCAACTTGGTTGAGGAACAGCCACTCGTTCTCTACAGTCCTTATAACAGTTTGCTACACAGCAAGGGCCTCAAAGGATTGAATGTGAGTGTGGAGCGGAAGCGACAGCTGAACATGTGGTTCTCGAATGCATTCTTCTTGCGGAAGCGAGGGAAATAGAATGTGAATAACTAATTGGAAAAGATGTTCGAAGTATGATTAAAAACAGGGCTGACTGCGAAATTCTGAGTCAAATAGCGGACAGGATTTCTATGCAGTACAAAACAAAATACCTTGAGCAGTTAGCAGAATCAAGAAGGCACCAACAATGGAGAAATTAACTTCAAAGCATGGTACTGAACATCAAAGGATATGTCATAAACAGACACAAGAACGATAGCACCCTCTTGAGACCTATGCACCCGGCTATTCCAGAAGATCCTTCTGATGGGCTGGACGCTGTGTTACCGGAGGACACCGTTTTCTGTTGGAGGCCGTTCCTCAAATACTTGACCGACAATTATTACAGTATCCATAACTAACAGTAGAGTAGTTTATTTTGTAGTAGAGTAGGAAAAAGGAGAGATAGAGAAAAAAAAGAGAGCTTATTTGTTTTGTTGAAGGGCGTGTTATATAACGAAACATGATAGTAATTGATACTGTAGTTAAAGACTTTTGTTGAAGTGCGTGTTATACAACGAAACATAATAGTAAACGATACCGTAGTTATAGACTTCTTTTTCCATAACTTTTCGCTGCATTCAAGTCTTAGTCAGCTTATAGTATGCGGCGGATAGCCTGACAAAGCATTACCACAAGAGCAGGAAGGTATAATGCCTACTAAGCGGCGCGGGCATTGACTGCCAAGCGTTGCATGCCATGATGAAGAGGAAAAAGAGACTATCATTATTCTTTATTATTGTTTAAATCTTCGATTCGAAACAACTCAATTTTTCCCCGTAAATCTTATATTGAAGTTCCAGTACTCATGTCGTTAAAGAGTCGATTCTACAAATATTTCATCCACTTCTTCAAATCGTTATAACGATTCGCTTTGGGACAGCCCACAAATGTTGAAAGAAATATAAATTTGTTTAACCACGATTTTGCCCAAGAAAGATTTCTGAGTGATAGAGGCATGATTTTGGAACTTTTGTGAAGGCAAGAAGAGCAGGCAAAAAATTTGAGTGGGGTTTTAGATTTTTTCGACTGCTCGCCACGATTCCTGGACTGTCCTGTTCGAATGAATGAAGTTTTACGGTCTTACGCCGACTGAAGACTTACCCAAGATCAACAATGTTACAAGATAGACTCAATAATATCTCAATGGTACATGGTAATCTCACTGATGAACTAGATTTGGAAAAATTGTTGAACCGGTTCATTTCCAAAAAAAGTAATGTGCGGTATAGTTTTTGCATTGCACAATTAAAACTGAATAGTAAATTAAAAAATAATTTTGTGTATTCAGTTAAATGATAATGAATAAATTATATGATCAATTTTTAAATTCATTTTTTAGTTCTCTTAGGATTTCGTTTGTATTATTATAAGTACTATTATTTTAGGTAAGATAATCAAATAACATTTTCATGGGGACACCTCCCACCCCCATCAAAATTACCTGACTACCCACCCGGGCCTAACACGAAACGCCGGCCCTGAACTGACGTGTCATGAATTCGAGAGTTACAAACTCAAAATATTCTTTTAATTTATAACTTTTAATAAAATAGCAGGAGAGCCTACATTGCCTTTATAAATTTTAAAATTTCTCAAACCAGTTCGTATTGTGCAACTATGATTGAAATGAGCTATCTGAAATGAAAATGAACGAGATCTAGCTCTGGGATATAAAGTTTTTCTGGCAATAGCTTTATATTTCTGTATTAGAGCTCATTTGTTTACAACGTCAACCTGACTATAAAAAGTTTGATGATCTGAAATAGCATGCTCGAGGTCACCTAGCTGTTTTCGATCTTATGATAATTTTTTAATTATCACATCTAAGCAAGACTCTAGCTGGTTTAAAAGTTGTGCAATAGAATCCAAATGATTTCAACACTTTAATTTCGTAATTTCAAACTCTTAAAATCTCGTTTATTTTCATCGATATCTGCATCACCACGTATTTAATATTTTGGTTTAGAAGTTTAAGTAGATGCGCTTCTGGGATGTAAAAAAAAAAAAAAAAAAAAAAAAAAAAAAAAAAAAAAAAAAAAAAAAAAAAAAAAAAAATTGCTACTATTTGGAAAACAACACTACAATTGTTATAATTTTAGGCTTATCTAATGATATTGCTGCAACCTCCATGTCAATTTCAGAAACTAATGTGACTCATCAAGTTTGTTTCATAGTGTTTCGTTGGCAGCATAGATACATAAATTCCCCATGTTGGTGACTTTTTTTATTCATAAAACCCTCAGTTAAATTATAATCACGGATATTCATAAGCAGTATGTTTTCACAACATCAATTGTTAGAGAAATTGAATACATTTGGTTGTAAAGAAGAAATTCAATATTATGGATTACCGCAACAATGGATTGAAATTCAATATATTGCCTTAATTCAATTTTTTTGGGCGATACAGTAAAAAGACTATACTCATGTCTATCCTTCCAAATTCTTTTGTTACCTTACCGTCAGTCTGACAGTGTTTGGTATTAAAAAATCGTTATGTTGTCTTTCTTCTATTGTCTTTCTTCTATTAGGCAGTCAGCTGGGTGCTACTATACCACCCGCTGTGAGTTTTGCTGTAGCCGTTGCTGTTTTCATCTGTGAATTTCGTTCTATTGATGTTGTGTGTGTCCCAGCAATTTCTGTAGATATTTTTTTTCTGACGACACTGACTGTTTAGCTTCAGAAACACTTATTTTTTGATTATATTGGGAGGAATCAGACACGCATATAAAATTTGCAGACTAGTCTATTCGAGGGGTAAATGCTGTTAAGTTTCCAGGTTTGCATATTTATCGTAATTTAAATTGGAAGTTTCGTTTCTTTGAGTTAGTAAAGCGATTACGTTCAGCCACATGTTCAGTTCACTCAATGTCAGCCATAGGTGATATCATTATGACAATATGTGTGTAGACAGAGTCTACATCGCATGAAAAAAATAATTTCTTTTGCTTATTTCCACACTTTAATGTCATAGTAATAATCTTCTTGGCTTGGACAAATCATCTCACAAGGATAAATTAATTAGAACTCAGAAACAAGTAATAAGAATTATATGTGTTGCTAGCAATATAACTTCCTGCAGAGAGCTGTTCAAGAAGTGGGCAATTTTAACATTGGTGGTCAAGTGCGTATACTCTATTTGAAATAAATAATAAAATACATATCTATGGCACTAGAAATAAAAATTATCTTTAAAAGTATTATAAATCGACATTCGTTCAGCAAGAAGTCAGGTATTCAGGGAGACATGACTTCAATAATCTCCCAACTAATCTTAAATGTCTGACAGAGTATATGACTAAATTCTGGAAAAAGTTAAAAGAATTTTTAGTTTACTACACCCCCTACTCAATAGAAGAATTGTTAATATCCGCTAAAATGCAGTTGTTATGATTAATGTATATAGTAAACATATTCCAGTGCTTACATCTATTTTGTAATTAATTAGTTTGCTGTAAATTGACTACATCCGACAGAGTCAATCTCTTATACTGGTGCGGATGAAAAATGACGCGTAAAGGTCGACTGGAAGTGATAGTAATGTAGTGACTGATTTGTCAGATGGCTGTGTGTATAGTCTGTACTCAGTCACAATAGTTAAGACTTGCGACGTATTCTTCTTCCGCCACGCCGTTAGTCTTCTGTGCTTGTCTGACACCTAAAAATATTAACTATGGGTTGCATGGGAACGGAGAACATTATGCTTTGTATTCGTCGAATGAAATACTGAAGTCGTTAGCCTTGATGTTTATTGCAACACTGAGTGATTTGTCACAAGGAAAATACTCGCTCAGACTCGACAAATAAAATGAAAGGTTTTGATATAATAAAAAGCGTCCCTTACAGTAAAGAAATGAAATGTATTCTTCGCGGATTTTTAGTGGAATGGTGTCATATAAAGGTGAAGTGTTCTCTGCCGTCTTCAGAAGGTATCTGCTGTTCGAGAAATCCAGAGATACATTGACAGTCAGTGGGATTATTTAATCTCCTCGCTGTGAAGTCTTCATACGCAATCGGTCGATGGACGTCGAAACTCTCGATTTGGTCCGGCTCCGTCGTTCCGCCTGGAACACCTTAATGGAATTCGCCCAAACATTCGTTAAACAATGGATTTAGAAGAAAATGGCTGCATTCCTTTCACCAATCCATACTAGTATTATAAATGCGAAACTAACTCTGTCTCTCTGTTACGTTTTCAGGGCTAAACGGCTAATCCGATTTTGAAGAGTAGATACTATTTGCTATTAGTAAGGCCGTAGGATACTTTTTTCTATATAAAGAATATATTTTGCCATGGAATTTTGAAAACTAAATGAACGGCGAGAGACGCATAGCATGTGTAAGTCTCTGTAAAGCTATGTGGGAGCGTGGGCTGGTGGCTCAGTGATAAAAGCGCTTGCTTTCAGAAGCTCTGAGTTAAAACCACGTTAGGAGCAGGAAGTTTTAAGAGTTGTTTTTGATCATATGAGTCACGCATGGTCGTTCCGTTGTACGGATTCCACGTTAAACTGTAGGTCAAGCTACATCTCTATCATATTATTACGACTCCGTGTTTTTTGGGACACCTTTTAGATAACTTAAATCTTTCTGTATCCAGTTCTAGCAATAAAATTTAATGTCCACGCGTACGAAGCCGCGGGTAACAGCTAGTAGTACAATAAGGGGGTTCCATGAATTACGTGAGGTGAAATAGGGTGGGGGTCCGGCGAAATCTCACCAGCTCTCATAAAGGGAGGCGGGGTCGACAAAAATCTCACGCCATCTTTTTAATTCCTTAAAAGCCCCTTGAAAACTGGAAAGCTAACAAGAGGGTAGGCTCAAAAATCTACGAGGTCGTTGGCAGGGGGGGGGGACTCGAGATCTCATCTGATCATTGGGGAGGGGTTACAATAGATCTCACCAAATCTCACAACCGGGAGGGGGGGTCCGATAAAGCACCTCACGTAATTAATAGACGCCCCATAAGAATAGCAAAGATATTAATCAGAAGTTAAATCTGCCTCCTCCTCGTACAGGAGGTATCATGTCGTGTTATAATGGCGTCCAACAATTTAACTTACAAGTCAGTGTTCTAATACCAATATGTTCTCAATATATACCATTTCAGGCTAGATGCCCGGTGTTGTGGGAACCCATTTGTGATAACTAATTAAATGAGGCTGTTGGTGGACACAGGCAATGTCACATAGTATTCCCTGCCTGAGCTGTCATCGAGGAGCCTGACCTTACGCATTCAAAAAATCAATGTGGTTGGCCAATGAAGTAATCACTGACCTATCGCGACACTACAGCATTCGTGTCCGGGGTGAATCGCATGTATGGTTGGCAAACATCCGCGATCCACATCTCGTAATTTGCCATAGCAGAGCACGAACTGAAAGAGATATACCTTGATAAGTAGAAAGCATTTGTGGGTCGATTCATTTATCCTCTTGTGGCCAGACGACATGAGCAGTTGCGGCCGTGTCGTGGGTAACTCTGATACTCGCGATGGAAGTAGAAGCCAAGACCTGAAGGTTCACAGAGCGACGGTTGTCAGAATATCCGACTTAATGTCTCGTCGTGCGTGAAGGCATCTGCGGTTGTAATACTGGGCAAGATGTACTCCAAGAAACTCTGTGTTTACTACCTGATAATTGCCTGAGATATACGCTTCTACGCTCGCATATAATCTATTTCAACAGCTATTGAGAGCGCAGTTATGATTCCTTTTCTAACTAAATTAAATTTACCAACTTCTGTGTCCGCACGGCGGCCGAAATGACAACACGACTTACGGGCGGTCGCCCGGAGACGATCAAGCGAGAACCGAAGCAAAGTCCAAGATGAGCTGCGCAAAGTCCAAGGAAGAAACCGAACATAGACAGAGACGCGCACTGATATGAGTCCAATATGCGATGCACAGTGTCCAAAGAAGTAACCGAACGTAAACCGAGATGCGCGATGGTCAGAGTCCAATAAGCGATGTACAGAGAGACGGAAGCGAAACTGAGTAGAAGTGAACACAGCACTGTCTTAAGTGGTTTTTTTTTTTTTTTTTTTGTCACATTGTGTCTTTCTGCAAGCCCCGCTACCTTTGGTAGCTCTGCTTCTTTGTGTCAAATTGTATCTGTTTTCTCTTTTGGTGGTGTGCACTTTGGAGGGTAAAACCCTTATCAGGGGGAAAACCTCCTTGTTGTATGTACAGGACAGGATCTGTGGTTAGGTATATTTTTATTTTATTGTATTATTCTGGTTGGTAAAGTATACTTAGGGGGACTTTATACTTGTGCCATCTCTTTGGTTTGTAGTTCCCAACGTCTCTTAAGTTTTCTACTGACTGCCTTGTTCTGGTCATGTTTTCGTGGAATCTTTCAGTTTGTTGGAAAATAGCCGTATGAATCGTTGGTATGTTTGTCCAATCGTGGAGGTCGTCTATTCGTGTATATCTATTTGCTTTTAGTATTATACGTAGGCTTCTATTCTGTATTATTTGTAGTTTCTGAATGTGGACGTTACTTGCCGTCCCCCATACTTCACATCCGTAGAGCATGGTTGGTCTAATTATGGTTTTGTATAGGCGTATTTTTGTTTCTAATGACAGTTCCTTACTGTACAGAATCGGATATAGGTTCATTAGAATTCCTAGGGTTTTTTGGCACTTATCCTTGATATGGTGGTTGTACAAGAGTTTTGAATCTAATATCACTCCTAGGTATTTGTGCTTTTCTTTCCAGGGGATTCCATGTCCTGCGAGTTGTAATTGTGTGTCCGGTTTCCTTCGTCTTTTTGTGAAGAACACGGCCGCGCTCTTGTTGGCGTTGATGCACACTTTATTTGTTATGCACCATTTCTCTACTTCTTGCAGTTGTCTCTGCATCTTATTAATTATTGCATTGAATTGACGTCCTGAACACATAGCAGCTGTATCATCAGCGAACTGAGCTAAGGTGATTCCCGGAATTGCAGGGAATTTGTTAACGTAGACTTTAAAACATGGTGGTGATATGACTGATCCCTGTGGTACTCCCGCTGTCATTAGTCGTTTTGTCGATCTCTGTCCTTTTACTGACACGTAGAAGGTTCGATTTGTAAGGTAGTCTGCTATTATTCGTATGTAGCACTGATCTATCTGTGTCTCTTGTTGTAGCTTCCTTAACAGCATATCGTGCCAAACTTTATCATATGCTTTCTGGATATCCAGGAAGACCACCGCTGTTGACTTGGAAGTGTTGAAACCTTTGCTTATCAATTCGGCCATTCTGTATAGTTGTAGCGTTGCCGATAATTTATCTTTAAATCCAAATTGTTCCAGTCGTATTGTATGATTTTCTTCAAGTTGTCGAGTAATTCTTGTTTTTAGTACCCTTTCATAGATTTTTGATAGACTGCTGAGCAGGCTGATTGGTCTATAATTGGTTGGGTCTGTATTTGCTTTCCCTGTTTTGGGGATGGCTATGATTTTGGCCGTTTTCCAGTTTTTTGGGAAGTAGCAGTGTAGCATACAGCTATTTATTATTCTTGTTATTAACACTATTGCTTTTCTTGGCAGTTTTTTAAGGTGCATATTTGAGATTTTGTCATCTCCTGGTGCTTTTTTGCTGCTAAGTCGCCTGATGATTGTTTTTATCTCTGTTGGGCTCGTTAGCTCAGGGTTTACTGGATCCTCACACTTCCTGATGTTTTCGGCAATTTGCTTGGTTTCTTCCTCTTCCCGTTGTTGGGCCATAGTTAGTTGTACTTCTGGTGTTGCATGTTGTGCTTCAAAATGGTCTGCTAAAATTTCTGCCTGGCTCATTGAGTCAAAGACCGCTCCATTCGGACCCATGATAGCTTGGTTGCCTGGTTTTGGTTCTTTAAGTGCTCGCACTAGGCTCCATGCGTCACGGTGTTGGAGGGTTAGTCGGGACATTTTGTCCTCCCATTGTTCGGTTCTTCTTTCCTGTAATCGTTTCCTAATCTCCCTGGCGAACCTGTTCATTTCCCTTTTGTCCGCTGGGTCCCTAAATCTCTGCCAGCGCTTCCGGTGTTGGTTCTTAAGGTACTTCAGTTCTTCTATAAGTGCTGACCCTTGTTCTTCCATTTTTGTCTCCATTACCGTTACGACTGAGGCATGTTTTTCTGCTTCTTTAATAATTTTTGTTAGAGTATTTATTGCTTTATCTATCTGCAGCTTATTATTTAATTCCATGGTGGGACAGATATTTTGTTGAATTAAATTAGTGAATCTATCCCAGTCCGTCTGTTTAAGGATTTTCGGGTTTTCTTGACTGCTTGCCCACTTCCTGATTTGTAGCAAAACTGGATTGTGGTCCGATGATAGGTCATTTATGGTTTCCAGATTTATAGTTCGTCTTATATTCTTTGCTATCACTATATCCAGTACATCTGGTTGTTGTCTTGCGGAGGTAGGAATGTAAGTCGGTTCCTCGGGGCCCATAACTGTTAGATTTAGTCTTTCAGATATTTCAATTAATCTTTGACCCTTTCCGTTTGTGACTCTACTATTCCAAGCCGGATGTTTAGCATTTAGATCGCCACCCAGTATGACCCTCTCAGATATTGACATGGCACTATTTAAGTCATTCTCTGTAAGTTGTTTCCGAGGGCTTACGTATGCGGCGATAAATGTTACTTCTCCATCTATTGCATTGATGCTCACTGCACTGGCTTCCATGTTCTCAAGTTCCGGCAAAGTTTTTGGTTGGTGCGTGAGGGTTGATTTTATCAGGATTGCCGTGCCCCCTCCCCTTTGTCTCTCTCTGTCCTTTCTGTAAATTTTCATGTTTGGTATTCGGAAATTGTCTGTGGGTTTTAGATGTGTTTCCGTTATAAGCATCATGTCCACTTTCTTCCGTTTTAAAAAGTCAATGATTTCTTGTTTCTTGCTTTTTAAACCATTTGCGTTGAAAATATATACATTGGTATCAAGTAGTTTCCCCTTCTTATTAGCCATTAATCTATCATTTCGCTTAATCCTTTGATTATTGCGATGATTTTGCCCCAGACACTTGTGGCTTCTTTTATTTCTTTTAGTGTTGTCATAAAGATGGAGATTGCCTTTTTAAAACTCATGCTTCCAAGGATGTCTTCCATTTCACTGAGATCCTCCATAAAGGTGTTTTCTTTTTGTCTTTGATTTCCTCTGCCTCTTCCTTTCTCTTCTCGGTGCTTCTGCAAATTTTCTTTTTGTTGGTTTGTTTTCACCTTATCTGCATAGCTTCTTCCTGGTTCCACGTTCCCTTTGTTTTTGTCTTCTGACTGCTTTGTGTCGCTGTCACGGATAAATTTTTCCTTCTCCTGATTTCTTGTCTTTCTAGTGTCCTTTGATTTGTCCTCATTTTGGACCTTCGCTTTGATTGGTCTCAAAAGGGCCTGGTATGCCTGGCATCCCTTCCACGAGGCTGGGTGATCCCCCTCACAATTTACACATTTTGCCTTCTCCTGATGGCTCATTTTGCAATTTTTTGTAGCGTGCCGTCCCGCGCACTTTACACATCGACTGGGCATTTGACAATAATTTGCGGTGTGCCCCAGTCTCTGACATCGATGGCACTGACTTGGTCCCAATCTGGATTTGTAACTCTCCACACTTACTCTAGTGTATAGTATTCCTCTCATGTTGTATATTTCCTCGGACTTTTCTCCGGGATTTAGGGTTACACAATAGGTAGAAAGTGGAATTAGGTCCCTTGTATCTGGATCTCTCTTTTTAAATTGGTGTACCATTTGTACGTCGAAACCATAATTAATAAGTTCAGTTTTGATGATGTCCTCTGGAGTTGTTGGTGGTAGCCCCTTGATTACCACCTTTAGCTTTTTGTCAACTGGGGTCTGGTGAGTGTAGAAGTTTATTTTCTCTCTCAAGAAGAAACTTCTCACCATTTCATAATCTTCCATGGTCTCAAGATGGTACTTTAGGCTGTCTCCGCGGAAGATCACTTTGAGTTCTCCTGTAATGAAGCTTTTTATCTTCTGGTTTAGTGCTAGGAAGTTCCCTATTTGGTAGGTTACAATTGGTGGTATCCTTGGAAGTGGGGGTCCTTGTTCTTCTGTTTCTTCTTCTTGTCCTGATTGTGACGCATCATCCATGTGCTCCTCTTGGTCTCCATCGCTTTCTTCGGAGTGGTCTGATAGAACTGCAAATCTGTTGTCCAACTTCATCTTCTCTCGAGAGTTTTGTCGGATTTCCTGTACCTCTCTTTGTTTATTTTGTGCTCGTCGTCTTCTGTCGTACACTGTTGTAAAGTTGAATCCTTCTTGCGGAACTTCGCCTTCTTGTCCTATACTAAACTGTTTTCCAGTAAATATAAATGCTTGTCTATTTGACTGTTCGTTCTGTTCTTGTGTTGTCAGTTGAGTATCCTGGTCGTTCTCTTCCTCCATCACCTCACTGTTTTGTTCTTCGTCGTCGGGTTGTTCTTCTCTCCTTACCCCTGACATGCCTATGGTGGGGGTGTTGCTCTTGTGCCTCGTTGTCACCGTTAGGATTCCCGGCAACAAGAGCAACCCTAAACCTCAGCGCCCGCGGGATACTACCCAGTGGATAGTCCCTGAGACACAAATTTCCCTAACAGCTAGGAGGGCAGTTAGATGTAGGTTATTGCCGCGCGTAGTTTCCTGTACCAAGTTTCCTGAATCAAGTCCGTCACACGTTAGCCAAGGTTGTTGTTCTATCTTGAGCGCTCGATAAACACGTCCGTTCGCTACGAGATATCAACTCGGAATGTGTCTTAAGTGGGATCGCGCGGCTATATTTATACTAGGCGAGTTGCTTCTGATTGGCCGCGGCGGAAACACTGCTATGCAGTGGCGCTAGTTGGCCTGGTGCTAGCGCCGTCTATCGGTTGTCCACCTCCATCTCTTCTTCCAGGCATGTAACGGTGTCAGGCCGGGATACCAGACCAACGGTTTGAGATTAAATAAACAGTATATTACAAAAAACAATAGCTGACTCAAAACTGACAATCTAGAATAGTATAATGGCCCTCGGACCCACCCCTTTAATGAAATGTTATTTTAAGAATTATGATTAGCAAGCTGGGAGTTGATTAATTATGATTTTGTATATTTCTCGTATTATTAATTGTGAATTTGTGTAAGTGAACATTGTTTTAAGCACATAAACTATGTAAATGCTATGTAATGTGTTCAAGGACAGTATTATGTAAAAAACATTGATTAAATGTTTGTAATTGTATGTATTGATGTGAGCCAAGATGCTTGGAGGACAATTATGAGTGGTTTATATTGATAATTTTGTGTGTAAATTCATATAAACAGTATTAACTTTCATTTCAAGGTGTTTTCTAATGATTGTGAATGATTTTGTATCAATTCTGATTGTTTTAATGTGGTTTTGATTGTTGGCTGAATTGTCGCCGTTCAAGAAACATCGGCCAGCTTCTTCTGTGTTATTCTGGATTTTTCTGTAGCGTCTATATAAACGAGCGCCAGAGACGACTAATTAGTTGTCAGTAGCCAGTTGTCAGAATTTCATTTGTGAGTTTAATCGCTGGATTATTTGTGTATTAGTGTCTTTGGATAAGTCTGATGCCTTATATTATCTTAAAGAAACACGGAAAAATAAATGAATGTAAAAAGCGAATCATCGGTGTTGCCATTTGGTAGAGCTGTTTAATTCAATCAAGACGAGTAGTAATCAGTACCTTTTGCTGAAAGGTTAAATCCTCTAACAACCTATGGAGGACGAGGTAATTAAATGAAATGTTCGTAAATTTATGACAAGACGAATTGGTTAATTAACAAGTTACCTGTCAATAGCCTTTATAATAGCTTATTATTTCTTTTCTTGCACATAGTTCACGGTTACTGGAGTTGAAATACAAATTCCAGTGAGTAGACGGCTGTATGCCTCTGTTTTCTAGTGTTTATATACATCCATTAAGTATTAGTTCAGGTTCATTACTTTGTCAAATCATACGGCCTCGAATGCAACGGCAGTCGGCGCATCAAATAATGGCATGGTTTCCCGAAATCACTTCAGGTGAATTTTGGTGTGGTTCTTCAATAGACGCTGCAGCCGATTTATTTCCAGTTTTTTTTATTAAAATTTCTTCCTGTTCTAACAATACCGACGTAAAGCCACAATTAAGAAATGGAAATGTGATGATACGAGAAAAACTACGTATTACTCATGTGTATCTATTTCTAGGTTCGATATGCCATATCAAGCGATCAATTTTCATATCATAAAGCTGAAATTCATTCTGAGATAACCCACCTGATTTCCTGGACATGAAAACACACGTTTCTGCAAGGAACAAAATATTACGAAAAAATGTTCTGCTACACTGAGATTTTTGAAAGATCGCTCGACTTCACAAGGTAGCATAAACAGAGAAGCAAGTTCTGACAATTTTTTTAAAGTAAGTAACGATGCAAATATAAAAAGAGACTGGTATTTTTTCCTTTTCCATGAAGGGAGGTCGTTCCCATCAGCAAGATGGGAGCAGCTTGTGGAATATATACAGCAGCATAATTTGCTGGATTTTCCCTTCTAGGGCTTAACAGATCATCATAGTCATAGGGACGGGAGAGGAATCGGGATATGGAATGGGAAGGAATTCGGCCATTGCCTTTTAAAGAAACCGTCCCGCTATTCACCTGTATTGATTTCATGAAACCATGGTAAACCGAAAACTCGATTGCAGGACGGGGATTCGAAGCTGCGTCCTCCAGAATGCCAGGCCCGAGCGTTACCGCTTATCACCAGTTTCGGTTAAAGTAATTTTTTGGAATGTTGACAGATATCTCAAAAGAATATCACATATGAATGTGGGATAACACGATAAAAAGCCGTGATCTCTCACCGACACATTTTGCATTAGTAATTAATTGTACTTCAATCCTAATTACAAAAGTTTAATCGTGGAAGGAAATACAAAAGTAGTTACCTAGGATTATTAAAAAATTAAAATACTCGGGAAATTATCACGCCGACTTGATCAATCTCCTACCTGCCACCAGTACAACAGGTCTAATTTCAAATCCAGGGCCTCGGATAGCCGCCATCTTAATTGGGGTTTCTAGGAGGTTTTCTGCTATAACTTATAGGTAAGATCCGCGGCTGCATGATTTCTACGTCCACCTGTTATTTTATTAAAATGCATTTTTTACGTATAATTATTACTAGGAGCATAATACGATTCTGCCTGGTTGCCTGTCCGAATATGGCCGCAAGTATTTTTTATTAAATTTTAAAAATGGAAAAATAAAAAATTTCGTTCACTTGTTTTTTGTTGTTGCTTTTTTTAAAAAAAAAAAAATTATAATTCATTTCAAAGAGAGACATGTAATGAACATAAAAAGTTTGGGTCGTCTATGCAAAAATGGCCGCAAGTAGGGATTGCCAGCTGTTAAAGTTAGTGGACCACACCGTCTGAAAGACACACATCAAATAAAATACGTATATTCTGTTTTTTTGATAATACATCTATTAGTACATTTGCTCAGATACTAACAAAATTCTTCCACCCTCGTGTTTCCCAATCACCAGATGATGTACCAAAAATCTCCGCAGTAGGGGAATACGACGAAATTGACGATGATTCGTCCGTCAGAGGTGAAATTAAACTCGGCTGCTCCACAGAGTTTCACTTTGCCCCTTCTTTCTTCCTTGTGTACAACACACTATTCTCGAAACACACTAATTGCAGTCACCTACCCTTATATAGTAACACTTAATGACACTAATCATACTGCGAAAGGCAACACTAAACCTCCTCCGTAATGAATTTCCCCGAGTAGTTGTTATGGAATGGTAACACCCTCAGTGGTAATCCCCAGCATTACTTGCGAGGTCGGAAGCATCGCGTCAGTTTGCATTCTCATGTTTATCGCACCTGGACGTTGCTGTAGATGCAATGATGTGTGGCACAGTGTGCTTGACATTGGCTGAAAAAGAATCTAGACCTGTGAGTCGGGCGGATGACCAGCGCACCAGAAGGCGGTAGGAGCTTCGAGAATCAGGATGCTGAGCTGGAACCAGGCGATGGGTAGCTTGAGTAGCGACAGCAAGAGCGCCACCCTGCACTGCCACGGACCCCACTGTCCCGCCGTCTGCTCCACAGGGTCTAAACAGGCAGCACAACACATTACATTAGAGAAGGGTGGACAGTCTGGGAGGGGTACTCTGATTAATGCTTATTCGTCTATCGTACGGGCTGTGGGTTACAGTAATTTAAACATTGAAGAAATGTGTAAAGATGTATTGTACGCTAAATTTATTGTTTCAGCCAAACAACCAAGGAGTGCAACTAAAACAGAGCCTGTGACGCAACAGTGACTTTTCAGTGTTAGTAAATTACCTTTTTAATTAATCAATTAATTTCAAGTATCTAAGTGTTTGATTCTGTTTACTGAAGTTTATGGTACTGAAGTTAATGTTTTTTCCTATGTCTGGTCTACTGAAAATAAAATAAAGGAAAAACCATAGACAAAGGAAAAAAAATTAAACAAGGACGTACAAAACCATAAAAAAACTAATTACGAACATTTATATTTTAAATAACGCGCGAAAACAAAACAGCACCACACAGCGATACAAAGTAGAAAGTAAACAAAACGGACCGGCCATTTGTAATAAACTTACAGTACAGTGCAGTGCAGTGTTGTGCTAGTCACGTGTGGTGTGAAATAACGATCTTGAAAATGAATTACCACCCACAAAGATAGCAAAAATCACTGCTGCTGAGAGTGGAGCACAAATAAATGCAATGGACCGAAGAATGTAAGTAGGTTATAACTCAGATAATAATTCCATTGTACAAAACGCAACAACATAACCAAATTGTAACATGTGTACATAATTACCAGGAGAACTCGCTAAAGATGCTTCTGCAAAAGAAGTGAAACGCGTTCGAGAGGTCAATAAATGCACGAACATTTAATTGCTTTGGCGTTATTTATTTATCAAAAAAATCATACAATCTTTCATAAACTGCGTACCGAGCGTGGTGGTGTAACGGCTAGCGTTCTGGCCTCGCATTCGGGAGGACGGCGGTTCGAATCCCCGTCCGGGCATCCAGATTTGGGTTTTCCATGGTTTCCCAAATCACTCCACGCAAATGCCGGGATGCTTCCTTCAAAAGGCCATGGCCGAATTCCATCCCATTCCTTGCCCCCCCCCCCAATCCTTTCTCGTCTCTAAAGACCTCGCTATTAGAGAGACGTTAAGCAGATTAAAAAAAAAAAGCAACTGCGTATAATTCTTTAGTCATTCCAAAAATATTGTCAAAAAATTGTAACATCCTGGAATGAACCTTTAATTGCTTACAGGTGTTGAAATCACATGTTGTGTACGTTAAATTTGAAAAGGAGACGTTGAAGAGAGGTGGCATCGATTCCTACATATAGTCGGGGAAGGTATGAACTTGCATATACCGAAACGGACAATCAGGGAAGAGAACGATCCCCCATGGTACACACGGGAAGTTAAAAGGTTACTCAAGAAGCAAAGGAAGATACATGCACGATCAAAAAGGACGATGCATCGGACTGATTTAGATAAGTTAGAGGAGATAAGGGGACGTGTTAAGAATGCGATGCGTGAGGCCTTTAATAACTTTCGTGGCAATTCTCTCTCTAAGAGCCTCACTGAAAACCCTAAGAAATTTTGGTCGTATGTAAAAAAAAGTTAGTTGTAGTGGGAACAATAAGCCAATTCTAATAAAAGACGGACGGGAAGTTGAAGACAGCCGCGACAAGGCTACCGTATTTAACACCGAATTCAAAAATTCATTCACGCGAGAAAACATGGAAAACATCCCCACTTTACCACATCGTGTGGAATTAGAGATGGATCCAATAGAAATTGATAGCGTAGGTATTGTAAAGCAATTAAAACTCCTGAAGTGGGGTAAAGCGCCGGATCCCGATGGTATACCGGTAAGAGTATTTTCTGAATACGCGGAGGATATTGAACCATTTCTGTCAGATATATTCTGTAAATCACTAGAAGAGAGAAAAGTACCTTCTAGCTGGAAAATAGCCCAGGTAATTCCCGTTTTTAAGAAAGGAGATCGGAATGATCCTATGAATTATCGACCCATATCTCTGACATCAGTCTACAGCAGAATTCTGGAACATGTCATATGCTCGAACATTATGAAGTTTCTAGATGAGAACGAGTTACTTACACCGTGTCAACACGGATTTCGGAAGAAGAGATCGTGTGAAACACAGTTGGCCCTATTTTCCCATCACATAATGAAAGTTATCGATGCAGGTTCGCAAGTTGATGCAGTTTTTTTGGATTTTCAGAAAGCTTTTGATTCAGTGCCACACAACTGACTTGTAGCGAAGATGAGAGCTTACGGTATTTCGGCTCAGATTTGCGAGTGGATACGTGATTTTCTAACTGGTCGATCACAGTATGTCGTTGTTGACGGGGAAGCCTCTTCTAAGATAAATGTTACTTCGGGCGTTCCTCAAGGAAGTGTAATAGGTCCGCTTCTTTTCTTAATATTTATAAACGATCTAGGTGACAACGTCAAATGCTGGTTGCGATTGTTTGCCGACGATGCGGTTGTCTATAGGAATTGCTCCGACGATTGCTTAGAAATTCAGCGCGATTTGGATGCTACGTATTTTCGATTGGTGCCGTAAATGGTAGCTTACACTTAATTGCAAAAAGTGCAAAGCAATGCGGATAAGTAACAAGAAGAATCAGTTTTTCCCAAGTACAAAATAGACAATTCAGCTGTTGACACGGTGGATTCCGTGAAGTATGTGGGGGTGATAGTACAAAGCAACATGAAATGGGACATGCACATAACTTCCGTCGTGGGCAAGGCTAATTCTAAATTACGATTCATAGGTGTATTTTGAGGAAATGTAATGCTCATACAAAGGAGATAGCGTATAAAAGACTATTGCGTCCGCATCTGGATTACTGTTGTGGGGTTTGGGATCCGTATCGCAAGGTTCTGATTGACTCAGTTGAGAGGGTGCAGAGGAGAGCCGCTAGATTCGTGACTTGTTGTTACAGCCCTTATGAAAGCGTCACAGAATTGATACAGTAGATTGGGCTGGGATAGTTCGGAAGACAGACGACGTAGCTTGCGTTCGAATTTATTGGAGAATATGCGAAAAAATTTAAATTTCGAGTGCAATGAAATACTTCTTCCGCCAACCTATTTAGGTCGCAATGACCGGAGGGATAAGATTAGAGAAATAAGATGCCGTACTGATGCTTATATGTATTCCTTCTTTCCTCGCACTATTCGGGATTGGAATAAGTGGGTTTAGGATTGGTGCTTAGCACCCTCTGCCACCCACAATGTTTGTGATTTGCTGAGTATGAATGCAGATGTAAAGAAATTCGCACGGTGATTCAGCATTTGTTTGATAATAAAACATAGCCATGGAAAATTCACAAGTACGTGTTTACAACATTACGCAAAGATGCTCCTGCTTACAGCAATATTAAAAGGTTAGCATCTGAATTTTAACTGCAGAAAACCGGCACTTAAGATAATCCCGGGGAACGAAATTTATGGAGATAATCGTTCAAGATAATGTGGACTCGTTAAATGAGTACGGAATAACAGAGGAAAGCTTAACAATTCTGCAGATTGATGAGATAGGTATTTAAAGAACACCTCATGACAAAGTATTTGGAAATGTGATAGGTTTCCGCCCTTTGGGTGCCAAAACTTTAGACAGCGGATCAAAAGACAGTGAGGAGACAGGTGTCCGCGGAAAATCTAGCTCTATTTGTAACCAATCCAGAAGATTTCTTTCAATGATTTGTCTTTGGATGAGACCTGGGCTCGTCAGTTTACCCCAGAATCAAAGCAACTGTCTGTTTGTTAGTTTCACGGTAGTTCCTTCCACAGGGAAAGGATTTTGGATTCTGAGTGTGTACTGCTATGAGTTTTTCTGAGAAGGGGTGAAATATTTGCGGGCGTATTGTATGATGACAATGTGTAAGGAAAAATGAAGAGTCGAGTTGTCAAAAAGAGGCTGTTGATCACGAAAATGTTTCTAGTCAGAAGTCTATTAAGGCTTTTTTTTATGATGGCTGTACGCCTCGCCGACATCGAGGTCATTAGAGGCGGGGAAGAACTGGGAAGGAATTAGGCCATGGCCTTTTGAAGGAACAATCCCGGCATTCACCTGGGGTGATCTGGGGGAAACCAAGGGCAACCCAAATCTGGAATGCCAGACGGAGATTCGAACTCACGTCTTCCCAAATGTGAGCCCAGAGCGTTAGACTTTTCATTGCATTTTGGTGTGATCGACGAGCATTAGAGAGGGAACAGCCAATTGCTGCTACTGTTGTAAATATTATTAAGTGTTGTATTTATTTTATTTATGCTAAGCCTATTATCCCACGATAGCATCGCGCGCGATGATTGGATAGGCTGAGCAGTTTTAATGCCTTCACTATGAGATTGTAAAGGACGTCTCTTCAATGGAGAAGAACTTATAGAGAGACACTCTTTGCTGATTCACCTTCAAGTGAACTTCAGTTACGCCTGATCACTCCGTATCTCCCGTTTGAGACCCGAGTGATCGAGTTGGACGAGAACAGCTGTTCAACCCATCTCTGTGATCGGCTCTGCCAGCACCGGACGGCCCCATGGAGAGCTATTCATCATTGCGGGTGTAGCTTGAACATGCTATACGCTGTGGCTGAAATACAACGGTAAACATTCCTTCGTGATGAAAAACTTTTGCAATCAGTTCAACCCTGTAGTATAACCATGGGTAATCTTAATCGCCTTTACTGTGATAAATCAGAGATATTTAGCTAGCTACAAACATACAAATTCCAATAAAATACTTAAATTTATCGTTCTCGAGTTACAATACAAACAGTTAAATTGTAAACCATTTTTGATTGGATCGTATTAAGTCCATAAATACGTCATGTGACTTGCTTTTGAATTACGGTTAGTAATAATTTCAAATTTTTATTTCACTTTGCTGTTTATAGACGTATGGTCAAGAAATCGTCACACTTTCACACAAGTTAATACTTTCTGATCCATTTCAAGTCAGATGGCGACGACATATGTGCTGTTTCTTCCTCTTTTTGATACTCTTGAGAAATTTGTTATGCAGATGGTATAAAGACATTGGTACGTTGTGAAGGAAGCGTGTGGAGGCCAGTAGGAACTTTGCTGAAAAACTGACAACAACTTTTCTTTTATCTCAAGAGCATAAGTGTCAGGAACTTATGGGACTACCTAGTATTTAAACTACAAATATTTCCAAGAAATATTGTGGTAGTTCAATTTTCAATTAGAACTTTGTGCCTACTTACTAAATGAAACAAATCCAGATATCGGTCTCACTGCTCGACGCGCGGGAAAAATTTCTAACTTATTTCAGCCATTCAAGAACCATTGTAAAGGCGGTGAATTTGTGAAGTTGTTACATACGTATCAATAGCCGGATGAAAGTACATGACGAAATTATAAGGTTCCTCATTTGGTTTTTAGACTATGACAGAGTATGGTGCGTGAGCGGTAACGCCCTGGCTCCGGTCATCCAGGTTTGGGTTTTCCAAGGTTTCCCCAAATCACTCCAAGCGAATTCCGGGATGCTTCCTTCAAAAGACCATGACCGAATTCCTTCCCCTTCTTTGCCCCCACTCCTATCTTCCCTTTAATGACCACGATGTCGATGAGGTGTAAAGCCATACGCAAAAAATTCGAGTATGGTACCCTAAAATGAGTAGGAAGAGAATGTTGCCGTCTTTCTGAAAATCATGTAAAATTTGGAATTATGGATTTTTTCTTTCGACGGATGACAAGCTCATCAGAGTGATGTAGATGATTGTCGACAAACTCGCGTATGTTCTATGGGCAAGTACCCTCAGAGGATGTTACAAGGGAAGGCACTAACTAGCATAGTGGCGCGGGAAATACGACGTCACATCCTGTAGCAAGAAAATAGCAACCACGTGCCAACTGTCAAAAATGACATTTCTCCTGTCAGAATTAAGATTTCGTCGTTCAAAAAGTGCCATGGCCGCCACATTGGCGTGATACAAATGATATCAACTAAATAATTGAAAACGGTGTACATCTGTCACCGCTGTATCCGAATGACGCTCTGACGTCACACCATTTAGGTCTTTTGGAAAATAGGTGTTCTACCCTCTTGGACTCCCCAACATGTTCCCGTAATTAGAGCTGTTATTATTGTTACTGTTATGTTGACCAATGAGCGCGTATTATCGAGCATGACCCTCTTTCTCATAAACGTAATATGTATTAGACTTTAAGTTTGCCCGTTATGTGTTTTGTTGACTCAAAATTTGCTTGAATATGGCTGTGTAGTATGGGACCCAAATTTTAGGTATCATATACAGGAATTGGAGGGAGTACAAAGAAGAGCTGCTGGTTTTGTCTTTGGAAATTATCGCAGAACACAATCAGTAACTGGTATGATAAAGCAGCTGGAATGATAGTAGGAGGGTGAAGAGAGTCATGGGAGTATACGAGATGTATGTTGGTGATGAGGCATGGAAAGATATTGGTGGGAGAATTAAGAGAGGTGAGTGGAAGGGAAGAGATGACCATGACCACAAGTTAGCACTTGATTTCAGGCATAAGGGTGTGGGGAGATTTTCTTTTGTAGGTAAGGAGGCCAGGCATTCGAATAAATTAGGAAGGGAAATGATGAATAATTCACCAAAAACATGGAAAGAAATTTAAAGTTCTAATTACTGTATGGCAAAAGTAGGGGGGAAAAGGAAAGGGGAAAAATGGGTGTATAGGAAAATTGCCACCGGAGTGTGCGCTCCATCGCAATTATATTAAATTTAAAGAAAAATTTAAAAAATCAAATATCGTATTTCAAATTTTATTAACTTATATTAATAGAAGTTAGGGTGAATCAAAAAACTTCTTTTGTTCCCCCTGCGTGTATAGATTTTTAGGACTCACTAAACAAAGGAAAACAAAGATGGGTTGGCCGTCAAAGTTGTCAATTTTAGGTCGTTTTTGTTGCCATATCTACCTCAAAATGCTAGTATCCAAGAACTTGAAATTTGTTCGTAATTTCGGTAATATCCTGTATTTAAACAACAAATACCAAAATTTCTTACATCTGATATACGAGAAGTTTGGCGTGAAAACTTCCGGCTTTGTGGAATTCCGGCGAGTGGTTCCTGCATCACGACAACGCGCCTGGACACACGGCTTTCAGTGTTCGCCAGTTTTTGGCCTCAACGAAGACTTTTTTTTTTTTTTTTTTTTTTTTTTGTAACTGCTTTACGTCTCTTTTTAACATCGAGGTCTTTAGAGACGGGAAAGGATGGGGGGCAAGGATGAGGGCAAGGAATGGGAAGGAATTCGGCCATGGCATTTTTTTAAAGGAAGCATCCCGGCATTTGCCTGGAGTGATTTGGGAAACCATGGAAAACCCAAATCTGGATGCCCGGACGGGGATTCGAACAGCCGTCCTCCCGAATGCGAGGCGAGAACGCTAACCGTTACACCGCCCCGCTCGGTTGGACGAAGATGACTACCTCTACCCACGCGCACTATTCGCCAGATTTAGCACCCTCCGACTTCTTCTTGTTCCCGAGGATGAAAAGGGACTTGAAAGGGAAGCGTTTTGCCGACGTCGAAGACGTAAAATGCAATGTCACGAAGGTGCTAGCAGGTATGAAAGAGAATTTAAAAGGTGCTTCCAACGCTGAATGAACGTTTGGACAAGTGCATTAATGCTAATGGAGAGTACTTTGAAGGAGATTAAGGTTGTATTTGAATAAAGAAATTCCGGTTATTTTTGGGTACCCCTCGTAGTTAGTAAGTTGTGATCGAACCCAAGCACAATTTTTTATTTTCAGGATACTTTGCCGTATTAAAGTGCTCTTAATTCAGAGCGTATTGCATCCTAATGGTTGGGCTAGGTACTACATATAATAAATTTGATTGGAACTTGTGATGTACACCACCTCACGAATTGAGAAATTTATTATTATAAGAATAATTTGTTATTAATTAATTATGATTGTATATAGTAACTTTGGATATTTAAGTTTCAAGGTCAGAGAACGTCGAGATTGATAGAAGGAGATCTCTGATTACGAGTAGATGTTGAAAAAAAAAAGTACTTGAGAGGCACGAATAATAAAGTCGTTCCATAATCCTGGCGGATGGAACGCAAAATTATAATTTAATATTATAAAAGTTAGCCCGAGGGCAAAGGAGAACTGTAATTGGACAAATGGCGTGTAATTGGACAATATTGTGTTCAGATAGAATAATTTTGTAAACAGGATGCCAAAAGCTAATAATTGTTATTATGAAAGTGTAATAAATTATTTGAGTTGATATTTGAAAAATAATTGATTTCATTTAAAAGATAATTTACTTTCAGCCCTGGTATTAAACCCGGTATAGAGGATAAATAAAGATCCTGTAGTACTGATCCGATACTGGAAATTGTAAAATGTAATTGTGTTAATTTATAAATAAGGAGGAAACCTTACAAACTGAATGATTGCACTAGCGGCCTGAGCGGCAACGTCGCGCGGCGTTGGAGAACCATGGTGCGGAATCCGCTACCTAACCTCAAAATGTGACAATCGTTGATTGTTATGCCAAGCGAATGTAAGCTGACCTGCTAACTTCATTAAAGTAGGAAATCCTAATCACGCAAGGCTCTACTGGCACTTTCCGGTTTTCTTTTTCTTAACAGTCCTGTAAAGTGAGGAAAGTGATAAGGAGACACCACCAAACGAACAACACACGGAACTCATAGATGCTTCGCCATTGTTTGCAAAGAACTTAGCCGCAGCGTCACACAAATCCAGGGAGCCTTCGCCTGACAGAAGAAATATATAGCCTCAGAAAAGAGGTTTGTAGTTTCTTGACTTTAGTAATAGTTGTGCAACAGTGAGTTGTGTGGCAACCCGAATATAAAGGTATACCATACATCTCGTACATGCACGTACGAGTATACAATGGATTTTTAGCTGTTGCCCTGCAGTGGCGAATCTAGGTAATTTCCGAGCCGAGGCAAAAACTGTGAGATTGCCACCCCGTCAAACATTATTTTGCCTCCCCCACTGTCACCAACCCGAGTGTCGCCGCTCGCTGCAGTAGTTTAGCTGCGACATAAACTGCCGCCCTTCAAACACGATTTTGCCACCCCCTTGACTTTGCCGCCCGGGGCAAGCGCCCCGGTTTGACCCCCTCCCCCCTTAAATCCGGACCTGTTGCCCGGTAATAAACTACTGTGGGATGCTGCTGTTTTAATGCCACTAGCATCAAAAGATTGTGGTCTTTCCTAATCAGAGCGTGTCAACGTTCAGTTTCAACACGGACCAAATCGGCGGTACACAGTAACCCAAGCCTGACGTTTGGACATGGCGCTCTGGATTATCCAGGTTCGATTCCCAGTGCTGCCACACAGATTTCGGTGTTCCATAGTTTCCTGGAATTACTCCAGTTGAACGCCAGTATTATTACTTCAAATGGTCATGGCTGCATTTCTTCCCATGCCTTGCCAAAAATAGTTGGGGGACCATGTTCATTATTTTTTCTCTTGCATCATTCGTCATGAATACTCAATTAACTGAAACTAATATATATTAAATTCATTGTCTCTCGACTGGTTTGATGCAAACACCCATCTCCTCCTATCTTGCGCTAACCATGAATATAAAATACAATGAACTATACTTTTAGGTTCGCGACCGCTGTGTGGTGTCCGTTATCGTTGTTTGTGATCTTTGGTTACTCAGTGACATCACCATGCATTCAAAGCGTCACCAGTTTTTGTGTCGATTTTCAAGTCATTAGTGCAAAAACCATTTTCTCTTCAAAAATTTTGTTGCATATCACTTCCGCGGTTGGAATTTTTTTTTAGATGAATTGATTTAGTTTGCTTCCTCCAACTGAAAGATCTGTCTTCGTTTTTAGTAAATTATATTTTTTGATTGTTATTGTTGCTTCACGGCTCGTCGAAGACAAGGTTATTGTAGAATGTAGCTAGGACGGGATTCTTGGAAAATAACGTAAAGAAAATAGTCCATAACCTTTTTAAGGAACAATACCGCCATTAGCCAGGAGTGATTTTGGAAAACCGAAATCAGAATGGTGGAACGGGGAATGAAATCTGGGCTATTGCTCCCACTGTAGTCCCGGCTTGGCTTTTAATATCCAACCGTTAATTCCGTAATTAAACGATATGATATTATGAACGCTAAAACAAATTCGTATCATAAATTTCGAAAATAGCGTGGAATAGCTTTCCTCACAATGCAGTGGGTTATTGAGATATTTATTGTTCCTCACAGGTTCGTATTGAATTCAGTTTTGTCTTTTGGCTGGAGATGTTGCTACAAATATAGTTGGTTTACCACAAAATCGCCATGTAGACTATTATTTCCTTACACATATTAATAAAAGTTTTTTATACACCAATACCATACAGCTTTAAAGTTGGTGAGTTTGGCCATTATAGAAAGAAAGATGACAAGCACATCTTTAACGGTAATATCAGACATATCTCCCTTACTTCACCCACTGCAGAGTATTATAAGAATATAGTTTAAATATTTTACGTATAGGTTTTAATTGCTGTGCCGTCATCAGAAACGTAAAAAATAAAACTAAATGATCTTGTAGTCATCTAAGATTTGAAGTAATCGAAACTTTTGGATAAATTATTCAAGTCACTGTAATCTAGCTTCCATTAAATATGATATTAAAAAAAAAAAAACACTTGTGTTGCGCTGGCACCTGAGGTTGTAAAATAGTTTTTGAGGACTACAAAACATTACAATTCGTTGAAATCTCGAAGTGGGCGTTTGGTAACATCTACAATATTTCTGCATTATCTGATTTGATCAGCGTAACAAAGCTATTAATGAATCGCCTAACACAAAAAAAATCAACAACAAAATAAGCATCTCCAAGAACATAAAACCGAGACATTGCAGTTGTTAAACTAGAATGTCTGGAATGTCTGGATGTCTGGATCAGAAACACTTATTTTGAACAGGAAACAAGATATAGAAAACAGTGAGAAAAAAGAACGCAAAATTATAAGGAAAATTTTGGGCCAAAAACTCATAGGAAACCAATACACACTCAAAAGTAATCAGGAAATCGTACAATATGCAGAAATTCACAATGATATTAGAAAACACAGACTAAAATTTTACGGACACGTCAAAAGAATGAAACCTAACGGACAAGACAGTTGAATTCTATGCAAACCGAAGTAAAGCAATATCAGATACAATGAAATGGATTGGCTAAATCAAGAAAGACCTTAAATTAGCAGGAATCGCTCCAAAAGATATCGAAAACGGAGACACATTTAAATCAAAAATTCATAAGTGGCAAGTTGACCGGGAGGAAAGACCAGTACCGGATTAACCACGTAGCAGGAGGTAGCAAATGCTACGGGCCTCGCGCCTTCTGGGGGGCCTCGCGTCTCCTAGGAGGGGCCCGCGCAAATAAAAAATCAAGGGCCTCTTCTTCACATTTGTTACGGGCCTCGCGCTGACTTAATCCGGCCCTGGGAAAGACTAAAGTAAAAACCTGGAACAAGATGGTCAGATGAGAGAAAAGGAAGCCCACAGCGAGTGTGGGAAGGAAATATGGCCGCAAAGGAAAGCGAACAAACGCTTCTGGGTACTTTGCGTAGTCCTACTGGGCTTATACAAATTAGTGATGTGCCGGATCGTTAAAAATGTATATCCGCGGATACAGATACGGATAATTAGTGCCTAGATCCGCGGATACGGATCTCAACTTCCTCAACTTGGACCAACAGTGAAAAAGTCGTCAGCTACGATCTATTATCATCGAACATCCAGCATACGCGACGTGTTTTGACTTTGAACTGTGCGTGTTTATGTTTATATGTTAAGATGGCATAGGATAGCGTAGATTATATACGCGTTTTTTGGGAAGTTGTAAGTTAAATTAAAATAAAACAATTTCTACAAAAAAAGTATAGTAGTGTAATACGGAAATATTTTACGATAGTAAATGATGAATCTGGTAAATACAAAATTTGTGAAGGAATGTATTGACATAAAGGTAAAACTTCGTTAAAAAATCACCTTCAGACGAAACACCCACAAAAATATTAGTTATTTTTAAAAGAAGACTCCGCTAAGAAGATAGCTGGTGAAAACATTCAGCAGGGAACGTCTTTAAAAACGGTAAATAGAGAATTTAGAATTTTTTTTTAACGAATACATAGAAAAAGTCAAAATGTGGAACATTGCAAAATAAAAATTAACTATTTAATTGCTGAAATGATAGCTTTATCTGGATTACCTTTTCAACACGTAGAAGATTTTGGGTTCCGACGATTGATGGATCTTGTTGAAAATTATGTTCTAAAAGACAGGAAATATTTTACGTAATTTATTTGCAGCGAACTTTACGATAAAAAATAAAGAACGTGTTGAAGGATTTTGAGAAAGTTTCCTATCTATCATTTATCTGGTAGGCTTTTCATTGTTATCCTTAACATTACAAAATATTTTAAAAGAAAAAATATCGCTTTAAAAGCGGAGATTTCGGCAATATTTCAAAGTATGTTTTAAGAGTAAGGAATCCCAAACAGAATATGCACTTCATGGTAAGAAATGGGGGGGCCAACATGAAGCGTGCCTGCACTTTATATGACGTAGATAATATTGAGTGTACAGCACATCAGCTGCCCCTGATTAAAAGCTGTTAGCAATAATAGTAAAACATTGGGAGGTCTATGACACTTGTCTCGCAACATATTTATCATCACCTGCAACAAGCGTTTCAAGTGAGCAGTTTTTCAGTGCAGCTGAAATTATTTACGATCCTCATCGTTATAGACTTTCAAAGCTGTCAAGTTATTCTTTTTTAAGTAAAATTTACCAAACTTAATTTTAAATATAACATTTATTTTTTTAAGTTTCTGTAAAAGTGATTGTTTTATCTGATGTAAACAGTTTAACAATACCTTAATAACAATTTCAGCTAGCAAATCACAAAGATTAGAGATCTGATCTCACTATATAGTTAAAATAATACCTTAAAACTTTCTACAGTGGTAAGTTACCAGTTACCTTTGGTAACCTAGTAAAATAAATATTTAAATAATTAATTTTTAAAATATAAATGTGTCAAATATGAGATTTTAATAAACACAAAGTAATTGCAATTGAAGTTAATAGTATTTCATTGCTAGCTATCTTTAAAATTTTATATAGGTGAGTGATGAAATTCTTTACAAAAGATCCGTTAAAGATCCGCTAAAAAAAGTAACGGATACGGATACGGATCGTTTTTCCCCCTCGGATATCCACGGATACGGATATCCGGCACATCACTAATACAAATATAATAATAAAATGCCACCTAATATATCCACTCATACCTGTAAATTTCGTTCCCGTAGAGGCCCATAGAGTGGGAAGAGTGGAGGTAGAGCTCCGTATTCACTTTCTTGAACTTGAAGCTAGAATGGAAGTGATGTGGTTAGTACCACGCTAGTGTTTTCATTACCTCAAGCACTTATATCACGCAGGAAGAATGGGACTGGGAAAGGGGGGGGGGGAAAGAGAGATTTCGCACAATCCGGACGTTTACATTTTGCGTAATCACCCGACTTCCTCATGATCTGACTCCCAGTCGTCTAGATCAAACTCAGTCATTCCACCAAATGATCTTCCAGGACATACCAGATATATGTACTTACACATACCAGGTGTTTCAAAAATGACCGGTATATTTGAAAAATCAATAAAAACTAAACGGGCAGCGATAGAAATACACCGTTTGTTGCAATATGCCTGGGACAACAGTAAATTTTCAGGCAGACAAACTTTCGAAATTAGTTACAATTTTCAACAACAGATGGCGCTGCAGTCTGGAAAAATAAAGTACGATATTTTCCACCATTTTTTCACAGCAAACTTGCAATCTGTGAACAGCACACGCTTACAGCAGAAAGACGACTTACAGAATGGCGAACTCACAGACTGCGTTTACTTCTATATCTTTCAAATCGCCTGCAGCGCCATCTGTTGTTGAAAATTACTAATTTCGAAAGTTTGTCTGCCTGAAAATTTACTGTTGTCCCAAGCATATTCCAACAAACGGTCTATTTCTATTGCTGCCAATTTAGTTTTTATTGATTTTTCAAATATAGGCCTACCGGTCATTTTTGAAACACCCGGTATATGTAATCGGATCTAACTGCTATAGCTAGACCACCAGTTACTTATGAACAATGAAAAATTGTTTCTCCCCCAAAACACAGGCAAATACAATGCTAGAAGAAGCCGAAATATATCCAGCGAATTCACTGACCTGACATTTAGCAGCGGTGTAATACGAAGAGTCGCCCAGGCGGGGAAGAGATGACTGTCGTATCAAGCAGGAGAACCGCTGCTCGTAATACTCTCGCAAACAACGCGTAATGAATTGGAACTACTGCCGCCGGTTAAGCTTCGTCAGTTACACAAGAACACGTGGAAATTTCTGAATACGTACTCCGGCGGCGAACAGGATATTATGAATAGTTGCTGTATTTACAATGTTTATTGATACATAATGTTTTGCAGTTACTCTTCTTTGTGAGCGAACATGCATTCGTCGTTGTTGAGGATCCAAAGTTCGGTTAGGCTGTATCATTTGTTGCTAATTTCTAAAAAATTTTTTTTTTAGCAAAAAGCAAATTCAACAATTTTGACACCCTAGAAATACAGGGTGTTTCCAAAAAAAAGTTGGTACAAAATATCAGTGATGATGAAAATGGGGAAAATATGTGCATTTGAGTTAAGAAACCCGTTCCGCAAATGGCTGAGTCGTAGTTTACAAGCCAAACTTGTTTTGAGATAGCTATGAAAATGGAATGAGATAACACGAATCTTGTTTGCGGATGTGTTAATTTTATTCATTTGCGTTATGTTTTCAACAGTTGTTCAAAATGGCGTTTCCCAGTTTCGGTGCATGCATGACAACGTCTCACTAAGTTCTGTCGTACGCGGTGGAACATACAGACGTCATTATAACGATGTCGGAGGCAGCGAGAATTCTTGCAAGTTGATCCACTTCCGTCTCTACGGGTGTCTCACACGTAAGACTTATCACATGACGTCACAAGAAAAATCAAGTGAGGTCAGATCAGTTGTACGAACTGTTCACGAAACAGAGCCTCCTCTTCCTACTCACTTTACAGGAAAGGTCTGGCTAATGAATAATGAAGATGAGGGCCTTGGCAAGGAATTCAATTCTTACTCAGAGCTCATAGGTAAGCGTATAATGGTCATTATTGGTGGCGGCTTAAATTTACCGTGTGTGGACTGGATGAGAAATTAATAAGAAAAGGGAACTAAGGTTTTCAAATGCGGTAGTGGGGGAAGGAGACTATACTTGAGTGACTGAGTAAAGAACAAGAGAACCAAACGTTGGATATATTCGTAACTAGCTGATACCCACGAATTCGTACGCGTGGACTTAGAATTTTATTGCCAGAATTGGAAATGAAATCTATTAGAAACGTAGAAATGATCCCAAACAACACCGAGTTGGCATAATAAGAAAGGAAAGCCAGCACAATATCACTCTATCGTCGAACTTGTCTCATAAAGAGAATCAATGTCCAACATATTTAAAAACAATCGAAGGTGCGGGGATGTGTGTGTGTGTGTGTGTGTGTATGGGGGGGGGGGGTTAACTAAGGGCAGCTTTATTTCAGCTTGCTCTTTTCTTCTTTCTTCAGCATGAGCATCCAATTCTTGGGTTCCAATAACTTTAGTTGCTAGTGTTCTGCTAGAGATACACCTTAAGACAGGTTTACGCCACAAGGCATGTCAAAAAATAAGATAAAATAAACTAATGTCAGAAACTTTTAGGCAGACACAAAGTGATAGTGCAGTGCAGAGCAAATCGACATCTATACTAAATAATACGTTTTCTCTCTAAACTAAATTTATTAACAAATCATACATTAACAGACTGTACGAGAAGCACAGCTTGAGCAACCGGCGTAACACAGACTAACACAAGCATCCGTCTGTCTGCCACCATTCGATAAGTTCTCAAAATTTCATTACTACAACCGTCATTTTTACCGAAAAACATGTCCTGCCTCCTTCTTACAGATACAAAGTATTTCTTGTCACATTCCATCAATATCGGTATAGCCATTTAGTCGTCAAAATGACACAAAAGACAGAGACTTGCTTCCGCATTTATAATATTATTAGTGCAGATCACACACTGACTGCGAGAGTAACAACCCCTGTAGGATCAATATAGCGTAAAAAGTGTACATCTACAGCATTGCTAGACCACCTACTATTTGCCACGCATTGCACCCCTAAATTTGTGGGATCTACATTTTAACATGGAATCCGAACAACCGACCGTCCAGGCGAGGCTCACACGATCAAAAATAATTCTTAAAAATCTTAACTTCCACGAGGATTTCAACCGGAGACCGCAGTCCAAATATCAATAAGCAAACGCATTAACCACCAAGCTACCAGACCACCACGGGAGAAGGTACTACATTGACTTACACATCCTAAGCATCTGTCAATGGCCTTTCAGTAATTTTTCAAAATTATGTGACAACATGTATTATTTACACAGAAAAAAGTATGCTATGTCCATTCTAATGCCAATTAGTATCTCCTTGTTAAATTTCATCACGATCGGATTAGCCGTTTAGCCCAAGAAACGTACAAACATACAGAGAGACATATAGACAGACTGTCTTTCGCGTTTATAATATTAGTATAGATGAAGCTCGATGATAACTTTGAATTTGGCTGGAGTAGTAAGTAGTGGGGGGATAGCAATTCAAGCTAGAAACCGGGAAAACCCATGACGTCACGAGGTGAGCATCCAATCAGCATTCAGGGTCGTATGACGTCACAGGGTTGGTGGTAGGGGTACCTGCCTCCCCTCCACTCCGTGACGTGGTGGGCTTGAAAGGGGGCAGCACTAACCTCAATTTGCGCGAGCGTGGCCACGTTAATTCCTTGACCGGCCGCGAGATGGCAGCACCTCCCAAGCATTTAATTTCTTTGTGCGCAGACATTCCTCACAGTCCTCTGTCTCTCTTGCTCTATTTTGAACATGTCTGGCTCGCGTGACGTCACAGCCCCAGACAAGTTTCTACTGGAACCCTAGCGCATAAATGCTATCACACCAACCAGATCACCCTCAGTTCCCGGTCGACGTTCCTCAAGTGCATTTCACTATGGCTAGTGAGGTTCTCCTGTTTTCAACATGCTACAAGTTAAACAGCAGCGACACCAAGCGGTTCACTGTTGGTTTGTCACCTAAACTGGAATTTAATCCAGTAGTTGTACCCGAAAAAGTTGGGTAGAATAAAGTCACTCTCACACATGAAGAGTGGGATGTACTGAGACAGCTGGTCTATACAATTGGTGGCTTTTTCAACGACACTGAGCATCTGCAAACGAGTGTCTCATTCGGCGACCACACCATTTCGTCCCGAGCAGTAGTTGGAGCGTAAACTATATGGTTTTACAACAATGCTGTGACTGCCTATGGTGTGTTTCTCGGCGAATAAACATGGGACAACATGGTCGACGCCTTGCCTGCAGTGACTAGTGCCATCAAAACCATGAAGCCCTTGAGTTATCAAGTTACCAAGTACTACAACGAGTTTGTGAATACATTATCAGTGAAAATGATTCGTGACTATCCCCGTTGTTCCATGCAAGGACTTGTAGATTTGTATTTTGATAATGTACACGTCAATCAAGTGTCATACACCCCCTGTTCAACACTAGTGTATGAAGGTTTAAGGTTATAAATTAAAGCATATAAAAAAACTGTTAGTGTATGATGATGTTAAGCGCAAAGTTGAACAAGATTTAAAAGGAACTGATGTATTTAACAGAATTGTAAGCAGAGGTGTTGATGACATGCACTAATAATTAGTGACGCCAGCCATCCCTCAGTCCACTAAAATGTGGCTGACAGTTCTGCAATTGACTTTGTGCAACTAAAAAATTTGATTGTACTTGAACTGTAAGAAGAGAATTTGTTGTGAGAAATAAAATCATTTTACCAGATTTTTCTTTTGTAATTTCACCTATCCTAATTAAATAATAAGATATTATATATTTTTAAAAAATCTTTTATTTCGCTCGCCAATTGGCGATTAAAAATACATTTTACATGGATTTTTGGTTATTGACAAAGATTGCGACATGTATAATGCAAGATACCGCAATGGATTTGATTCATTTTTTAATAAATAGTCGAACATCCTATGTACTGACATCATTACAAGCATGGACAAGTTTTGGAGAACTTCAACGACACAGAACAAGAGGGTTTTGGTGTACCCAACCCTACACATCCTTCTTAAGAAGGAGGGTAATTTGGATTGTCAGGGTAAAACACTGAAACACGTTGTTAACCCCATCGATGAAGATGATGCTGCTACCAAAAGATATGTTGATTAATCAATGGAAGAATTGAAGACGGCAGAAGTGACTATGGTTGTAAATATTGCGGTAACGGATATGCTTCAAGATCACGCATATATACTAGAGGCAGGTCTAAACTATTATGAAATCCCTAACAATGGTGTAATCCTCTCAATAGTCAAACCGCACAGGGTTGAGGTAAGATTGAATTGGGTTAAGGATGCAAGGTTACTCTATGTGAAGCAGGATGATAAACTTAGTTTTTTCCCAGCAATTGTAAATGGTCAACCCCACAAGCCATTTACAGCAACATTAACAATGTGATATAAAATAGTACAGTGAACACTCACAAACTACATTTGGTACGTAAACATGGACCCAACAACAACTAAACGTAGTATCATAAAGACCAGAAACGCAATTCGATGAAAGTTACTCGAATTGATGTCGGGTCAGATTGCCTCAGAGAAATTTTTCAAGGATTCATTAAGACCTGTGACAGATGCTATGGAAAAAGTTTTATTACCTCAGCGACATATACAGCAGCAGCAGTCTCCTCTCTTGATCAAAGATTTCTTGAAGTCACTAAGTCGAAGTGAGCGAGATTATGATTCAGTGTATGGTGTCCGAAAGATAAATGATTCACTAATGATTGGGGACTCACCTGTTGCTATTGATGAAAATGTTATTTTAATCGATGTTAATGATTTTGAAGGAACAAGAGGGTTAATGGAGTTGTTGTTTTTGAAAAACCCAAAACAGTATACTGCCAAGGACTTGGAAAGCTATTATGAAATATTAAACAACACGAGTGATCACAGAGTAAATTTTAGTCCATCAGGCAAAGTTTTGAAGTCACCTGGGAATATTAAGTATAAAACTATAATCTCTAAACTTCACAATCAGTCGGGTTCTGGTGTTCTTCCTATGAAGGAATATGTGTATTGGGACGATCCGAATGAACTCGTTGAAAGATTGAAGTTCCTTACCTCATCGACATCTGCAGGACATACGGCAAACTCAAACGAAATTTTATCAGTGGTTGAAGAACTTCGTGAAAGAGACATTATACAGGGCGTTCGCCGGAAAACGCTACCCTCCCAGTCTGTTGCCGTCGGCAACTTGCTCGGTCAGTGGAGCCAGCAGTTTCCGCCAACCGGCACCCTGAATCACCGCACTATTTAACACCTCCGCTGCCCCAACAGTGCATTGCAGTGACCCTTACATTGTTAAGAATGGTTTCTTTGCATTGTAGATAGTTTGTGACTTCAGTCTCTTATTAATCAGTGTTGTGAATAAACGTTTCTTTGCGGTTTGGCTGGTTTGGGGCTTCATACTCTTATTAATCTGTACCGTGTTTGAGTGTGAGTAAAATTATGGTACGTTACAGTTTGCAACAAAGAATATTTCTCTACGATACATATGTGAAGAAGAAGTCGTTTAAAAAGTGTCGCAGTAAATTTCGTCGCGAATTTCCTGGCGCTTTACTGCCAGCTAAATCAACAATTCTGCGTCTGGTTAAAAAAGTAAGAGAAACGGGTTCATTTTTTAACAAAAAGAGACTGTTGGTCAACCGTATTCTCACAGAGGAGAAAATTAACGATATCGCTTTTCGACTAGAACAGTCACCCAAAAAATCATTAAGTCAGTTAGGGCAGCGTGTGTCTCGAAATATGTTCAGAAGATGTGAAATGTGCATTACACAAGAGGGTTAACACTTCCAGCATCTTTTATAAGGTAAGCTAATGAATTACGTCACATTTAAATGCTTAGCACACAAGTTTATGAAGTTTATGAAGCGTAATTATTATGAAATAGTCCGCGGCCGACGGTCGAACAATGCCGGAAACTGAGCGCTCGCTCGCCGTGAGCAGTTTCTTCCTTGTAGCGCTAACAGTGGGTTGCGTTTCCCGGCGAACGCCCTGTATTGTAACATGGATCAAGTTGTGGCAGAACTCCATAGACCAGCAAGAAGAAATTTCCCAAGGCGTCACGTAGTCATCAAAGCACCCGATGATCTGTGGCCAGCTGATATAGTGGAAATGATCCCATACTCTCGTAAAAACAGTGGCTACAAGTATATACTGATGGTGACTTATTCAAAGTTTGCAGGAGCACTACCTCTGAAGAACAAGACAGCTAGTGTAGAAGTGTAGTTTCTGATGCTATGAAGAGAATCCTAAGTGGAGGTCGTGTTCCCAAAAACTTTCAGATTGACAACGGAAAAGAGTTTTACAATTCAAAGTCGAAGAAACTCATGACTAGCTATGGTATTAATCACTACTCAACATACACCCATCTTAAAGCATCAATAGTTGAAAGGCTGAACAGAACAATTAAGAATGTAATGTGGCAAGAATTCAGTAGGTGCGGTTCACATAGGTGGATTGAAATTCTTCCTCAATTACTGTCAAATTATAACAAGTGATATAGCACCATCAAAATGAAACCCTGTGATGTAAAGGACAACTCTCTACTTTCAACAGTGTACTTCCGTGTGAAGACTACCACACCAGCAAAATTCAAAGTTGGTGACCATGTTAGGATTAGTAGGTTTAAAGAAAAGTTTGACATAGGCTATCTGCCAAACTATTCAACTGAAGTGTTTAACATCAGAAAAGTGAAATTATCAAATCCTGTAACTTATTTACTTAAAGATTATCAGGGTAAACATATTGCAGGAGTATTTTACCAGCAAGAATTACAATTAACAAACCATCCAAGTATATTTCTTGTTGAACGAGTAATAAGGTAAAGGAAGAATATGGCATTAGTGAAGTGGTTAGGTTTTGATAAATCGCATAACACATGGATAAATGTAAAAGATTTATTTAAATTATGATTCATCAATAAACAGCAGTACAGCATATATTTGTTTAATTTTTTTTCTCTCCTCACCCAAAGCTAAGAGACAGTTTTTTTTTTTTTTTTTTTAACTTTTTCTTTGCGTAGTTCATCATATATTAGACAATTTTTTTACAACATAGAGACTTCACAATATATGACATGTGATACTTAATACTAAATTACAGTGCACTGACAACACCCCAGAGAAATAAAACTGAATTTACAACTGTTTTGTCACAAATCGACATTAGACCGATGACCATCAACTAATTTCACATCACCTTCGTCGCTAATCCACATTAGACAACTTCATCAACAGCTATTTTCACATCATGTTTGTCACTAGTCGACATTAGAAAACTTCACTGACAGCTCTTTACACGTCATGATTGTTGCAAATCGATACAACTATTTACATCTCACGTTTTACACAACTATACAATATATTTACATCCCACCCTCCAGTGCACTGTAATATATACACGGGATAAACGCTATATTTAATCTCCATTCACACATATATTTACAAAACACTCTCACACACATATTCACTTTGGTACAGACTTGTGCCCCCAAGGTAGGGTTCCAATCCCGTCGGGGTAAATATAGCATTTATCATCCAATCTAGACAGACCCAGCTTGGATACTTCAACAGTAGTAATTCTATGTAGATTTGATTGAAATCGGTGTTGGGTGTGATACTTAGATGGAGCACCATACAAACATTCTATATAATCTTATATTGAAAGTTTTTTTGTTACTGTACGTGCCAGACCCTTGGCCCGTCTTGAGGTCTGGCCGGTCTCTAGCCAGAACGCTTACATATTCGACCTAAGACCCGCAAATTCTGCAATCAGGGAACCATTCGCCTCATCTTTCATAACCCCAACAACCTTTTCGTTATAGGGTTCTATATCAAAACGATTGTTGGGTTTATATCCAGATGTGTTGAATTCCTCCCTCTTGCCTCTCATCACTTCATATGGATCACAGTCGTTCATCAAATAGATGAAACTGTCTGTATCCATATAAAGTAATTTGGGCATATAAACTGCGGAAAGGCGAACTCACAGTGAAATCGATATATCCGCAGTTTTGACAGGTCGAGAATGCACATCCCGACGTAGAGCGGCTTGTTGAAAAGTATCCGCACTTTCGCCATCTCCAGAGCCACAAAGTTTTTCTCCAAAATTGTCACACGCTTAAAGTGTTGTGAAGCTACGTCCTTGCGGGCACCGCGGAGGCCCGGCCATCCTGTACACATTTTCACGTCGCGGTGTTTTCTAATGATCTCCATTGTTTTGCCGAAAATTGAATTATTCATTAATTTGAAAAAGTCTCTCTCAAGTTCTGACTTTGCTGACTGACGAGAAAGCGTGTTGAGAGAGATGTATTCTTTCAAACACGGTGACTGGTTGAAAGAAATTACCCGGTGTACCGTGCCCAACTTCATCCCCAAGCCTACACATAGTTGGAGGACTTGGTAATGGAGAACGTACCGAACCTTATCCTCCAGCGTAATCATCAGCTCGGGGAAAGTAGATCAAGGGGTGCTTTGAGGTCTGGAAATGGCGGTAGGTCTGCTTGATAGTCGTGTATATACTGGGGAATCGTCAAGTCTACCTCTAAAATGAATCCCCGAGGTGAGTCGGCTGCTACCCTCATGAAGTCTGTGCTGGCAATCTGCTCGGCCAATAACCATTGGAACCCTCCAGAGGGTAGATACTCTGACATGGCCCAGCCGTACAGATTGTTTACAACAAAATACATGATGAAATTTTCAGGTGCATCGTGGTTGTACTCCTCCTTGTACCGTTAATTTGCCTTGGCGTACCTGTGGACGCACTGACAAATACCACCATGAATTCCATGTTCGAAAATGAGAAGCATGTCGACATCTGTCAGAAGATCCAGTTCGACACGCGTTCTCTTTAACATGGCCTGCCACGAAAGGCCTGGAGCTGTGAAATAGTGGTCGATGTCCAGGGTGTACTTCTCCAAACATACAGCCCTAAATTTTTCAAACAGATCAGCAAGTAGCCATACATTTGTCCCCATGTAAAGACTTGCGTATTCACCCAAGTTTTTGATCTGGAAAGTCACATGCTCGTAGTCATCGTCCGAAATTTCAGACTCCGACAACGAACTATAATATTTTGACTTTGGAGGGAGCGTGGCCTCTTTGAGCTTATCCCAGGAATCCATGTATTCGCAAGGGAAAACTTCTTTTCGCTTAACTAGTTTGAACTTATCGGGGTCCGTGAAATGGTTACTGGTAATGTACATAAAACCACCCTCAAAGGTTCCAACCAGCTTATCTAATGAGGACTGCATGAAACGGTACGAGACCAGGAACCGCAATGTGATTGATGCACGACTAATCTTTTTAGAAAACGAAATGTAACGCTCAGTGTTGATGGATAGGACATCCATCCCATCTTCATCGAGGTGTGCTAAGACCCTAACAATGAAGTGCGCATCATACCCAGACAAATTATGGAAAAAGACGGGTATGTACGATTGATTCTTGTACTGTAAATTACAGTTATTGTGTGCGGCCCTCTGAATGCGCCTGTGATGTGGCAATGATAGCAGACCTTAACGGCCCCCGGTGCAAAGCCGTCACCACAGATATGGCATACCGTGGCACTGGTAAATTTTTCCTCATCATCAGCCGAAATTGCAAGAGGTGTGACCGCCTTGTAAATTTCATCAACATCATGGGCCAGTTTCTCGAGTTGTTCTACCAGCCACGTCTCATGGTTTTTACCTGAGAATGAATCGAATCGGTTCAGCTGAGGGTCGTACGCGCAAACGACCTGATATGCCGCAGCAAAATGGATGTGTTCCTGGACTGATGTGGAGTGAGAGGCGTTGGGGTCGGGTTTGCACGTATCAAAGGGTTTCAACAAACATTCAAAGTCCGCGTAAACGACGAACGGTACACGCTTTTGGTGTACAAAATCCTTAAACTTTAAGGTTTTGTCTTCGTCACCGGGTAGATCGATCTTACAGCGCATACCCTGGCGCAATCAACCTCGTGACGGCTCAAGAGATTTTTGCGACTGAAATGCTGCAGGCATCTATCACAAATGTGTGTTTTATGTTGATAACCAGTTATTGAAGACATGAATAACCGCAACAAATTCTTGATCCAGCAGTAGTGAAACTTATCTTGACTCTCTGTAATCAACAACATTTTTATATGGAAATCACGTTTGACTGCAGCATGAAAGAGGGGGCCTACAATTCTATGTTTTATACCTTCTGGTTCCAAGCCATAGACATTGATCGAATATTTAGGATGATGCCTCTCAAATTTAGAAATGTCTTACAATTTTACAGGGAAGTCGATACCTGCAAAATCTAAATCGTTCTTGGAATAGAATTTAAAATACTTGCTAACTATTTGCACGTCTTGTTGCACATTTTCTTGAAATGCCAGGATCGTCCAAAGAAAACAACGATCATCACTGTTTTAAACGTTGACAATTGCTTTCCTTGCTTGAATATCGGATGGCAATGGTATAAGTGAAGAGCCCCGATATAGCGGTTCGAATTTAGCTACATGGATATCGAGGGCGTTAATTTGATCGGGGCATTTATCACTATTACGATCCTAGAATTCAATATATCTCTTCATGATATCTTGAAACACATAGACTTCATACCAATCTTCCAGGGAAGTATTTAATGTGATCTCGCGCATCTTGGGCATAAAACAAATACGGCTGAAGTTAGTGACATTGTTCTTCTGAATTTTGAAAAGGCAGTCCAACCCCACATGGCATTTTAGGGCCGGTGTTGAAGGATTGTGAATAATCGCGGAAATTTGGTCATTAAAAATGTCAAAACATGCTCTGATAAGATTGCCTGGATCTTTAAAATTTTACGAATTTTGAACAGTGATGTGGAGTAACCTATTCCCATAAGCACTTGCCCTGATAGTTGGCTTTAGGCGCGCAGCATCCGGCTTACCTGTTTTATCCCCATCCACATTAACATAAAAAAATTTCAAGCAAACACTTATTACTTGTAAAATCATTTTCATTGAAACAGTGGTCGTTAGTAGCGTTTGAACAGTCAGCGAGTGCAGTAGCGTATTTTGTTGTTGTTTTTATATCTGTAGTGGTGTGGGTATTTGAATAGTGTAATCTCTGAGTGTTTACATTTTGTAAACAGTGGTCGTTAGTAGCGTTTGAACAGTCAGCGAGTGCAGTAGCGTATTTTGTTGTTTTTATATCTGTAGTGGTGTGGGTATTTGAATAGTGTAATCTCTGAGTGTTTACATTTTGTAAACAGTGGTCGTTAGTAGCGTTTGAACAGTCAGCGAGTGCAGTAGCGTATTTTGTTGTTGTTTTTATATCTGTAGTGGTGTGGGTATTTGAATAGTGTAATCTCTGAGTGTTTACATTTTGTAAACAGTGGTCGTTAGTAGCGTTTGAACAGTCAGCGAGTGCAGTAGCGTATTTTGTTGTTGTTTTTATATCTGTAGTGGTGTGGGTATTTGAATAGTGTAATCTCTGAGTGTTTACATTTTGTAAACAGTGGTCGTTAGTAGCGTTTGAACAGTCAGCGAGTGCAGTAGCGTATTTTGTTGTTGTTTTTATATCTGTAGTGGTGTGGGTATTTGAATAGTGTAATCTCTGAGTGTTTACATTTTGTAAACAGTGGTCGTTAGTAGCGTTTGAACAGTCAGCGAGTGCAGTAGCGTATTTTGTTGTTGTTTTTATATCTGTAGTGGTGTGGGTATTTGAATAGTGTAATCTCTGAGTGTTTACATTTTGTAAACAGTGGTCGTTAGTAGCGTTTGAACAGTCAGCGAGTGCAGTAGCGTATTTTGTTGTTGTTTTTATATCTGTAGTGGTGTGGGTATTTGAATAGTGTAATCTCTGAGTGTTTACATTTTGTAGACAGTACTAGTTAGTAGCGTTTGAACAGTTGCCGAGTGCAGTAGCGTATTTTATTGTTATATTTTATCTGTAGTGGTGTGGGGATTTGATTAGTGCAATCTCCGAGTGTATATATTTTGTAGGAAGTACAGGTTATTTCGAGTTTCTGTTCCTTTTTTCTGTACTTTTTTTGTTTCCTTTCTTTTTGCGTTTTTCAAAAGCAGTATGTCTAGGGACTGTGATTGCTGTGTGCAGACGCGAGCTGAGGTGGCTGATCTGCGCGCTCAGCTTGCAGCTGTGTTAGCGAAAGTTACGCAGCTGGAAGCTGCCGTAAAAGGCTGCAGCAGATGTGATGTTGGGGAAACTGATATAGCCAAGCCTATCACAGATTCTCCCATATCGACTGTCGTACCTGCAACCCAGGCTGAAGTGTTGGATGCTGTGCCGCAGTCGCCTGTTGGTGACTGGCGTATGGCTTCTAGACTTCGAAGCCGCACACGGGGGCAGTCGAACAGGCTTAAAGGCCAAGACGCTAAACTTGTTCGTCTGTCCAACCGGTTTGATGTATTGTCGGAGGCTGACTCAGTCCCACAATTGTCATCCTGCGAGTTGACGGCCCCCCAGCCCGCCAGGTCTGAGCAAACGCAGAAGGGCATTCTGGTAGTTGGGAGCTCTAATGTTAGGCGGTTATTAGAGCCCCTTAGGGAAATGGCGGATTCCTCGGGGAAGAAATCCAACGTCCATTCAGTGTGTATTCCGGGTGGCCTGATCCGAGATGTGGAACAGGCCATCCCGGATGCCATAGAGGGGACGGGGTGTAGCCAACTACAGATTGTGGCTCATGTCGGCACCAATGATGCCTGTCGCCTTGGGTCGGAGGTTATCCTCTCTTCCTTCCGGCGGCTGGCTGAAAGGGTGAACTCTGTGGCCAGTGACCGCAAGATATCGGCAGAGCTAACCATCTGTAGCATCGTAGACAGAGTTGATTGTGGACCTCTGGTTCAGAGCCGTATTGAGGGGCTGAACCAGAGACTACGACGTTTCTGTGATGACATTGGCTGCAGATTTCTCGATCTTCGCCATAGGGTCGAGTCTTGTAGGGTTCCCCTTAATAGGTCAGGTGTGCACTACACACGTGAATCGGCTACACGGGTGGCAGGGGCCGTGTGGAATGCACTGGGTGGTTTTTTAGGCTGAGGGAGGAAGACCCGAAACACGAAATTCAGTTACGGGCAACCCAATCAGATACAACACCGGAATGTAGGAGCAACGTAAAAGAATCTCGTCAGTTAAAAGTTCTCGTAATTAACTGTAGAAGCGTTTGTAACAAACAACCGGAACTTGAAAGCGTTATTTGTAGTACAGAAGCGGATATCGTTATCGGTACAGAAAGTTGGTTGAAACCGGAAATAAGTTCCGCCGAAACTTTTAAAGATAGCATGAACGTTTTTCGTAAAGACAGATTACATTCTCATGGAGGTGGGGTATTTATAGCTGTGAGTAAATTTCTCCCATGTAATGAAATAGACGTCGATACGAACTGTGAAATCATATGGATTAAACTCAACGTTGCTGGGTCAAAACTCATCATAGGTGCCTTCTACCGTCCACCTGATTCGGATATAGCTATCGTCGAGGAGTTAAGAAATAATGTAAATAGTATAGCTAGCCGTTTTAAAGATCATGCTATGATTCTAGGAGGCGACTTCAATCTGCCTTATATTGACTGGCGTAATTACGTTCACATCACAGGTAGCAGGGATAAGGCAGCTTCTGAAGTAATTCTCGATTTGTTGTCAGATAATCATCTCGAGCAGCTAGTTAATGAACCTACGCGGTGTCATAACGGTAGCGAAAACATTTTAGACTTGCTGGTTACCAACAGGCCAGAATTATTCACCGACATTTCAACGACCACAGGAATAAGCGATCACAAAGCGGTAATTGCGACTATCAAATTAATGACCGAGCGAAAAAGGAAAAAAGGGCGGATTGTATACAGATTCAGTAAGGCCTCAAAGGAGTGTTTTAGAACCTACCTGAGGAATAAATACCATAACTTCAAGTCAACAAAGGACACCGTTGAAGAGATGTGGCATCGTTTTATACATATAGTCAGGGAAGGCATGGAAATACATATACCAAAGCGGACAATAAAGGGAGAGGATGATCCACCGTGGTACACATGCGAAGTCAAAAGATTACTCAAAAAACAAAGGAAAATACACGCACGCTCAAGAAGGAAGGGGTGTCGCAGCGATTTAGAAACCTTAGCTGATTTAAGAGGACGTATTAAGAATGTAATGCGCGAGGCCTTTAACGATTTTCACTCCAACTCTCTCTCTAAGAGTCTCACAGAAAACCCAAAGAAATTTTGGTCGTATGTACGAAAAGTTAATTGTACCAACAGCAATATTCCAGCACTAATTCGTGAAGGTTCCGAGGTTAATGAAAGCCGCGATAAAGCTAACGTACTAAATACTGTATTCAAAAATTCATTTACAAATGAACATAAGGATAGTATTCCCGTTTTCCCACGCCGTGGCGAGTCGGTGATGGAATCATTACGAATAGATACTGCAGGTATCGTTAAGCAATTAGAGCTCCTGAAGTGGGGGAAAGCACCGGGCCCGGATGGAATTCCAGTAAGAGTATTTTCAGAGTATGCTGCAGAAATCGGGCCATTTCTGTCTGATATATTCAGTAAATCATTAGAAGAGCGAAAAGTACCTTCAGACTGGAAAATCGCGCAAGTAACTCCGATTTTCAAAAAAGGTGATCGAAGTGATCCTGGGAACTATCGTCCCATATCTATAACATCTGTTTGTAGTAGAGTTATGGAGCATATTATATGCTCGAACATTATGAATTTTCTAGATTATAATAATTTGCTTACAACAAATCAACATGGATTTCGGAAGAAAAGATCATGTGAAACACAGCTGGCCCTATTTACACACGACGTAATGAAAGTTATCGATACAGGTTCACAAGTAGATGCAATTTTTTTAGATTTCCAGAAAGCCTTTGACTCTGTGCCACACAACCGCCTTTTAGCGAAGCTTCGAGCGTACGGTATATCGGATCAGCTTTGTGAATGGATAAAGGATTTTCTAACTGGTCGGTCGCAGTATGTTGTCGTTGAAGGAGAAAGTTCTTCTAATCTAGATGTTACATCGGGTGTACCTCAAGGAAGTGTAATAGGACCACTTCTTTTCTTAATTTTTATAAACGATCTCGGAGACAAAGTGAAAAGCCTTTTTAGATTGTTTGCTGATGATGCGGTTATTTATAGGGAAGTAAGAACTTTGGCCGATTGCTTAGAAATTCAGCGCGATCTGGATGTTATTTTGGCTTGGTGCGCTGAGTGGCAACTTACTCTAAACTGTAAAAAGTGCAAGACAATGAGCATAACTAACAAAAAGAATCCGATTGTTCAGAAATACGAGTTAAACAATACAGTTATTGATATGGTCGATTCTATTAAATATTTGGGAGTAACAGTACAAAGGAACATGAAATGGGACATACACATTAATTCTTTAGTAGGTAGAGCAAATTCTAGGCTGCGATTCATAGGTAGAATCTTGAAAAATTGTAATGAACAAACAAAGGAGATAGCGTACAAATCTCTTGTGCGTCCACATTTGGATTATTGTTGTGCCATTTGGGACCCGTTTCGTAAGGGATTGATCGAAAGTATAGAGAAAGTACAGAGAAGAGCCGCTCGATTCGTGACCGCTTGCTACAGTCCTTATGAAAGCGTCACAGAACTGATTAGTAGATTAGGTTGGGAGTCTCTGGTAGATAGACGACACACGTTTCGTTTAAACTTATTGGAAAACATGCGTACTCCAACTTTCACTCATGAGTGTAGTGAAATACTTCTTCCACCAACCTATTTGAGTCGGAAGGACAGGAAAGATAAAATTAGAGAAATAAGGTGCCGGACTGATTCTTATATGAATTCTTTTTTCCCTCGTACCATTAGGGATTGGAATGCACAGCAAAGAGATTAGCTTTGGTGCTGAGCACCCTCTGCCACCCACAATTTTGTGAATTGCAGAGTATATATGTAGATGTAGATGTAGATGTAGATGTAGAAGCATGCCATCAGCTCTGGAGTGGTGATCACTGACATACCTACGACAGAAAAAAAAATTAAATGTGTAGTATCAAACACACAAACACACGAGGGGAAAAAAATATTTTCAGTCAGATACTTACCACCGCTAGCTGAGGCACTCACAGGCTCCACAACCAAATTATTCTCCACTTGTTGACCTACAACAGAAAAAAATAAAAATTTGTAGTATTAATCACACGCACGAGAAATAAAAAAATAATTACAGTCAAATACATACCTCCAGCAAAAGCGTAACGCACCACCAGGTCCGGAGTTGAGATAACTCGTGGTTCTACAATAGAAAAAAAAAATATACTATGAAACGAGTGAATATATACCTCAAAAACATATTAATTACATTCAAAAAACTTACCACTCACTAAATCTTCACTAAAAAGTGATGAGATCTCAGGTAGATCTGAAACAGAGATGAAATAAAAAATTAGTTTGAATAATTTAAATTAATACAACTATCAAAAAAGGAAATTAACTTACGGTTTGCGAAAAATCATCTACATCTGCGGCGGATAGCACCGGAAGTTCTGAAAAAAAAGAAATACTATGTGTCACTAGTATTCACACACATGATAATTATTATTTAAAGTCACTTAATATTACCTGAAGCAGATTCTGAATGTTCCATGGTGAACAATGGTGTAGCGGCGATCAAAGCGCAACGAGCAACTGGCAGACAATGAGGCCTGGTCCACATGGCGGTAACTATTTATACCGGCGGAGTGTCGGAAACATGGCGCGCGCAAGCAAGTGCTTGCTTAAAAGCACGCTAGGAATCTCCACGCACGGCACACATTTTGCAACGACTAATGGAAAGCATACCAGAGCGTGTTGATGCAGGCCCACATTCCAGAACAGAAATATCCCTTAACTCAGGCGTGGGTTTTTCCCCGCAAGACAAGAATAGAAAATCTAGCTCTTCCTCTCTCTTGGGGGAGTGGAATGTCTGTGCGCAAAGAAATTATATGCTTGGGAGGTACTGCCATCTCGCGGCAGGTCAAGGAATTAACGCGGCCACGCACGCGCAAATTGAGGTTAGTGCTGCCACCTGGCCACGCCCCTTTTGGCTGATTCAAAAGCCCGTCACGTCACGGAGGGGAGGGGAGGGAGGTACCCCCATCACCAACACTGTAGCGACCCTGAACGCTGATTGGCTGCTCAGCTAGTGACGTCATGGGTTTTCCCAGTTCTTGCTTGAATCGCTATCCCCCCCACTACTGTAGTAGTCATAATTCAGGTGTTGTCTTTAACGTCACACGATTTTTATCTTGACAATGCTATGGAAATTAAATGTGGAAGTAATTGAGATCAGCGATTTGATCCTCGTCTCCTAAATTCCCTCCGTATTGCATTCTCTATAGTTCTATTGAGCCGTTCAATTAACGAAACTTTAAGATGAGGATATGTTGAGTAATGATTTTTCTTATAAATGAATGTAATTTTTCTCGGCGTTGTTTATTTATAAATGTTTCTCGGGAAACAAACCGAGTAATATTATTATTGATACACAATATTTTGGCAACAAAAAGCTCCGTCACCATATTCAGGTGCAGTTGTAAGCCTTGAAGTTTGCAATGAGCTTCTATAGGCAGACGTCACAGTTGGCTAATCAAATTCGGCGTAGCATGCTTAGCCATCAGAAATTGTAAAAATCTCCTGCATTATCTATGTAGATGGCGACATTATATACGAAGCCCACATCAGCGAAGAACGAAAGCTTATTGATGGCATCCTCTGTCTCTAGTCCCAATTTGAATCCAAACATCCATGAGGAGTTCATTCCCTCGCTTTTTAACTCTTCTTATTATTCTTTCCCTCACCTTTCCTAGGATAAGAAGGAGGCAAATAATCCGATATGACCTTTAAAAGTCCGGCGGTTTGTTGACATCTTTGGGGGATGATGCAGATTTTTCACTTTTGTTCTTGAAAATATTGGATCATGACCAACTAGATAACTGCTAGAGTTTTTGTCCAGAACCTCTTTATAGTCGCCATATCAATGCTATCTGGACCGGGAGCTTTCCCATTTCTATAGGAAGGTATTGCTTGAAGGATTTCATCCCTGTGGGCCGAGTAGTCGGTTTCTGGGCTCTCATACTGTTCTGTTGGTTTTGTGTACCACTTCCTGGCTTGACTGCCGTATTCGTGGTTTCATCCTCATAGGGAAACAGTTGATGTAGGATTCCCGCCACTGAATCTTTCCAGGATGCGAAATAAACACCACATGCTGAACACGGAGTGTTTCCTCGTGTTACTTCCGGTTACTATATTCGCGAACCCTCAAAGTTCCAAGTTACCATTTTCCTGCTCTAGGAGTCTCAGAGCTAGTTCCTTTTTCTTGCTTATGGCATTGTTATAAACATTTGACGCTGCTGTGTAATCTCGTTTGGCCTTTTCGATAGCCATGGAATCACTTCCTCTTCTTGCCTGTTTGAATTGTTTCCTTAGTTGTTTGTAGCTGTCACGTTACTTTGATCCCACCAATGTACTGCTTTAAGTTGGCGCCGGATTCGTTTCATGGAATCCTCGCATAGGTCAACAATGTCCACCCCCATCCTGGAGACCATTTGATCAACACTGAGCTGTCTATATCTACATTTACATCTATATTCTTCAAATCACAAATATTGTGGGTGGCAGAGGGTGCTAAGCACCAATCCTAATTCTGTGCATTCCAATCCCGAACAGAACGAGGAAAGAAAGAATACAGAAAAGTATCAGTACGGCATCTTATTTCTCGAATCTTATCCCTCCTGTTATTGCGACCTAAATAGGTTGGAGGAAGAAGTATTTCATTGCACTCGTGAATTAAAGATTTTCGCATATTCTCCAAACAAATTCAAACGAAAACTACGTCGTAAGTCCGCCAAACAATCCCAGCCCAATCCACGTATTGGCTCTATGACACTTACGTAAGGACTGTAACTAGCGGTCACGAATCGAGCGGCTCTCTTCTGTCCTTTCTCTAACGTCTCAATCAATCCCTTGTGATATGAATCCCAAATTCCACAATAATAATCCAAATTCCGACGCACTAGTGTTTTGTACGCTATTTCCTTTGTATGAGCATTACAACCTCTCAAAATAAGCCCTATGAATCGTAGTTTAGAATTAGCTTTCCGTACGATGGAAGTTATGTGAAAGTCCCATTTCATGTTGCTTTGTACTGTTACGCCTAGATACATCAAGGAATCCACCGTGTCAACAACTGAATTGTTAACTTTGTACTCGTGAGAAAACGGGGTCTTTTTATTACTTATTTGCATTGCCTTGCACTTTTTGCTGTATATTTCCAGGGAATTTCTTTGAAATTTTTTTTATACTAACACGTAGAAAGCTCTTCATCTCGCTCTTTTTGCATCATATCTGTGTGTGATTATGTAGTTCCTAAACATAACAGATGTTTGTATTTTGTAGAAAACGCACAGGTGATTATTTGGTAACCATTAGTGCGTTACATCCCATTCAGACACCAATCCTGCGGCGGAAGGAGTATACTGGGTGGCATAAATATGTGATTCACTTTGAGCTGATGCGAACGTGGTTAATACTGACAAAAATTGTACTCTGGAGTTCTGCTGGATCAGTTCTTTCATGTGCGAAGTTTCGACAACAGCTTCTGTTGCCTTCATCAGGCGAAAAGGTTGAAGTTGACAGCGAGACAACATGACATCGACTGTGCATTCCTCTAGTGAGTGTAACATGTCGCAGTCTAGAGTTATTACTAATGTCTGAATGTAGTTTTTGGGGCTGTCTTTCTACTTTTATCTTAAATTATTAACTTTTTAATTTTTTCATTTGGTTATATTTTGAGTTAAATCTAAGGGAGGTTTTTTTTTAAATCTTTCAGGAGTCCTAACCTACACTCTTATCCTGTTGGAGGGTTGTTGTATGTACAATCATGGGGACCTAACTATATGGGATCCTACTAACTCTATTGGTGGACAACTCTATTCTTACTATATATGGTACAAGGGACCTAAACTGATAATGATTGGGCCTACTATTACTTATAGCTACTGGCGGGTTGGAGGGGAGGGGGGGGGGGAGTTGAGAGGAGTTCAGAAGGAGAATGTCCTGGTGAGCATCATTTTGGTATGCCTTCCAGGAAGCATTTCCTCGTTGATATTCCCAGCTTCTGCAATTTCTTCAAATGGTGAGTTTCCGCATCTTGTGTAGAAATGTTCTGATGCTTTCTTTAGAGTTTCTGTGAGCGGTGGAAGGTGGAGGTCTTGTCTAATTATCCAGTTTGGCGGATAGCGGGGAGCATCAACGATAGCACGCAGGGCTCGGTTTTCCAATGCCTGCAGCATTTTGATGTGGCATTTGGCGGACATGCTCGATATCTCTGACCTGTACATGAATGACGTCTTCACTATTGCATGATAGATGATCAGTTTTGTGTCTACTTTAAATCCGTCGCCTCTAAATATTGGATAGAGGCCGGTGAGTTTTGCTTTCACTTTTTTCTTTGCTTCATCTACGTGCGATCCCCACGTCAGGTGCTTATCTAATCATAGACCAAGGTACTTGATTTCTTTTTGCCATTCAGTGTCTGTGTCTTCTGTATGGATTTTGTATTTTGGTAGCTATAACTTTCTTATTAAACATAATTGCTTGGGACTTTGAGGCGTTAATTTTTATTTTTCAGATATTGCACCACTGTTTCATTTTTTCAAGTGTCGTTGTAGCTTCCTTGCTGCATATTCCGGATTCCTATTACTGGTGTAAACTGTGATGTCATCCGCATATAGGCGGATATGGCCGACCTCTAGTTGGCAGATCATTTACACATATACAATTTAGTATTGGGGCAAGAACAGTACCATGCGGTACTCCTGCCTCAGTTTGCCTTAATGTGCTGTTTGCCCCTTCTTGTTTGACGAAGAACTTCCTGTTTGCTAGAACTGAGTGAGTGTGTCAGATGGTCTGGGGTATTTTATTGATGTAGTTTTTAGATTAGTCATTCATGCCACACTTTATCGAAGGCTCTCTCTATATCCAGAAATATAGCTGCTGCGCAGTTTCCACCTGCTGTTCTGAGCAGATGTGATCCACTAGCCTGGAACATTGTTGTACGGTGGAGTGGCGTTTTCTGAATCCAAATTGAGTGCCAATGATTATGTTGTTTCTGGTTATATGAGTGTTGTGTTGAGTCTTACAAGGATATTTCTATCGAACACTTTGGCTATGATTGGTAGTAAAGAAATAGGTCTACAATTTAGAGGAAAAGTGTTGTCTTTTCCTGGCTTAGGCAGTGCCAGCAACTTCGCAATCTTAAATGCATCAGGGAAGTAAACGTGTCTAGGCGTCTGATGGCTTGTGGAGGCAGGTTTTTAATTTGTGGGGGAGTCAATTGATCATATCCGCTGGCCTTTTTTGTTTTCAGCTTTTGAATAATGGTCTCAATCTCCCCAGTGTTTGTGAATTGCGCTTCAGTCTGTGGCTCTATCGCAAGGATGTGGTCGACTGCACGAATAACCCGCTCTTCGTGGTCATCGCTCTCCTCATCTTCTGTATTGTTGGTCTGAAATTGATCTTCAAGAGGTCTGCTATGGCTTGTGCCTTGCCATCAGGATCATACACAAGGCCACGTTTGCCATGCAGTGGTCATTCGTTTTACTGACCGCTCTCATTAGAGCCCACATCTTGCGACTATTATTCTGCACTTCAGCTAATTTTGTTTCCCATGATTCACTTCTCTGTATTTTTAAGTTTTCTCTGATTTCCTCAACTAGATGATTTACAGAATCTTTGTCAGCTGGGTCACGCCAGCGCTGCCATCTTTTCTGAGTTGTACTTCTCAGTATAATTAGAATGATTATATGTACAGGTGTCTCCGTGCGTTCATATGTTATGTCCCGCCTTGTAGTAAAGTTTTTGGTGTACACATTAATAATTTCTGTAAAACGCGAGACAGCCTTATCTATGTATTCCACGCTGTTTAATTCTGCATTGTCGGAAAAGTGGAGCGCGGCGTCTTCACGATAGTATTCTCAGTTTGTATCATATCTATACCTGCGTCTCGAACTATCGTTTTCTTGTAACAGCTATGACAAGAGTACTGGGTTGTAATCTGAACTAAGCTGATTAGGGACCACTTCCTCATCAATTAGTTGGTGCAGTCTTCATGCTGTAGTAGCTTGGGACCTTAACTGACTAATCGGTATTCCAGAAACTGACACTGCTTAACAACACAGTGGGGCTAAAACAACCACAAACCGAATACTGAGTGTCATCAATTATTTACACTTAAAATACAGTCATGCCAGTGAAAAGTTACGCAGTAGTAATTGAGGCAGTTTGCTAAGAGAGGAAACGATCTTCAGAGATGATCACTGCATAAAATCTGATAACAATAGTGAAAACAAACATCAATTGCTGTTGGAATAAGATCTGATGTCAATCAACGAGGGCAGACATTATCAGATCCTTAGCGCTGCGTATACAAACATAACAAAATGTTGTGGCTTAAAAAAAAAAAGGAAATGCTCAGTTGAAAGAAATAGTTCGCGCTATTGCTGTTTGGTGGTGCCTAAGTAATTTATAAGAATAGTTTAAACATGAAGTTGAAGATAAAAGTGTTCAAGAAAGTTTAAACGACCGATACACAACGCTATTTTGAGAAGATATGAAACCAAATAGTCCCCTTTTAAAATGATTAATATGAGTGCTAAATATTGAAACGGCCGCAGATTCTGACCGTCACTGATTTTTAATATCATTCCTTCATCTTGAGTTGCTCAGAACACCACCAGCACATATTAATATGCCCTAATCGGAAGTTCAATCTTTGAAGAATGCAATCATGGGAAAGTCATCGCTGTATAGCAAATAATCACTCATTCATAAAAAAAAAACTGTTGAAGGTTCAAATACTGAAGAAATAAATTCACTGCCTCTAAGTGTCGAAAGTAACACTTTGTCTCGCCGTATCAACATAACATCCAAAAGGCCTAAACTGACGAACGTAGTGACATTTCGCTGAATCGGGAGGCACGAATCTCACTCCAAATTCTACCGAAAGACTGGATAGTGGCTACTGTCCGCTGTCGCAGTTGTTTTATAGGAAGCTCCTTTTCACCCCACGTGACCAGCTAAACCATCTGACCTCACTGTTAATAACAAGCCTTTTCACTTATTCAGATTTCGATGTACCAATCCTGACCCGTGTTGCATTATGTCATCCGTTATCACAAAGCAAGAAGATGCCACTACCCACTACAAATTACACGCTTTCCTCCAAGATTGAAACGTATATAAAAATTTACGCCCATACAATCTAAATATACAGGGTGAGTCAAAAAGGACTTTACATCTTTGGAATGATAGGGAAATTTTTTGAGATAACTTACAGAATCGGTAGATGCGTCATTTTGTAGCAAACAACTTCAAGTTTCACATGAAAGTGCCAGGTGCCACTTTGGTTCAATGTGACTAGCATTTGTCATGCGACAAACATCAGACCGGTAGTAAATTTCTTCCCACACTCGTTGCAGCAAATCGCTCGTAACTTGTGCAACGGCTGCGTACATTCGATTTTTCAGGTCGGCCAAATTGTTTGGTAGGGGATGAACATACACACGATAACATTAAACAGATCTTTAATGAAACCCCAGAGGAATAAATCCAGTGATGTCAAGTCTGGGGAAAGAGGTGGCCATGTGATTGGTGGGCCCTTCACGGCCATTCTACCGCCCTGGAAGCGATTATCGAGGAAACCCCGAACTTCCATGAGGAACGTCTACGCCAAGGGTGGCCAACCGGAGGCCTTGAACATTTTTCGGCTCGCGAGATTCATTACACCTTTACAAAATATATATATTTTATAATTGCCAAAGTATTGAAAAGTATTAAAAAAATTCATTATTTGTGCATCCATAAATTAAAAAATTAACTTTCATTTTAAAATAATTATATTGCGAATATATGACAATTATGCCTATTTCATTTATGAGTTTACAGTTATGAGTTGGCAGAATAATTAAATTATATTCACTCCAAAAAAATGTCTGTAGTAGGTCCAAATCTAGTATGGGGATGTATAATTTTATATGCGGCCCGCGGAGTTATGATGCATTTCCAAAGTGGCCCGCATGATCATTTGGGTTGGCCACCCCTGGTCTACGCAGTACTCGCCAGTCTCGCGAGACGTAGGTCGTGTTGATTTTTGTGGACTGCGGGCAAAGCTCTCCCTAACCTGTTCGACATAATCACCAACACGCGGGCGACCTGGTGATTTAGTATGATGTCGCAGTGAACAAGCAGTCTCAACAAAGATCCTGTGCCAAGAGGTAATTGTAGGCCTGCTTGGAGGTTCTTTAGCGTATTCGGTGCTAAATTTACACCGAACAGTTGTTGCAGAAGTCGTTTCATGAAACCAAAATACACAGCGAGCACGCACCGCACCAGTGAAAGTAGTCATTTTAACTGTGCACTACGCTGGCGCTCCCGGTGGCGGAATGGTGTACTGATGCATTACGTGCGTCAAACCTGAGGATGTTTCATGCAAAATGACACATCTACCGATTTTGTAAGTTATCTCAACAAATTTGTATATCATTCCAAAGTTGTAAATTCCTTTTTGACTCATCCTGTATAATAAATATTCCTCATTCGTCTGATATCAATTTTTCTTATAACTCCGAGAAATCTGATGGCTTCAGCTTTCTATCCGCCATAAGACCCAACCAGGCCCGCCGCTAGCTGTTAGAGCGCCCGCGTGCAATACCGATTATGCCGCCCCCTGTCAAACTACAGCCAGTGGTGAGAATGCCGCCCCTTCAAACATTAATTGTTGCCACACCGAGTGTTGCCGGCCGCCTGAAGCAGCTGTTGAGCTAAAAAAAAAAAAAAAAGGTCGCCCGCTCCATAATAGGCTGCAATTTTCGTCGCGGCGACAATGGAATGACAACTATCCCGGGGCGGCGACTGCCGATCACTCGATTTGCCGCCCCCCTCGACCTGCCGCCCGCGTGCGGTGCACGCCTTGCACGCCCGCTTGCGGCGGCCCTGGACCCAACTCTTTGTCACATTCCAAGTCGTATTTAAGTTTTCAAACCCTGAATCAAGTATCATATTGAAGCGTTTCGGTGATAGTAAATTACTAATACTGCTACCTTCGTCTGTTTATAAATCTCGGATCACGAATATGCATTCATTTTCTCGTTAATTTGTGCCACTCATTTCTCGAACTAATGACTTCCAAATTTTATTACTTAGGAATAGTACGGCAAAAGTCATAAAATCGTTACAATCTGCCTAAGAATTCAACTATCAATGATAGCAAGATTAAACACTCATCTGCAGTAAATTTAGAGTAAGTTGCGCCCAACTGCTTTTGGATATTCAACTGTGATTGAATAATTACGCTTTACATTGTTCGAACTTCGGTGCGTCGACAACAATGTCATTCGCACCAAATATTACGACTAAACGTATCTGGCTAGCTGTAAAAATAACAATGACCTCATTAAATGCCACAGGAACTATCTTATTGGTTTATTAGTCTGGAAAATTACCAAAAACAAAACAGCGTTGACTAGCTGCATAGGGGCTAGCTTTTAATAGTATTTTAGGAATTAGATCAGAAAAAAGACAAAAATGTAGTACAATTACTACGTTTCCTTCTGACCTCGCATTCGGGAGGACGGCGGTTCGAATCCCCGTCCGGGAATCCAGATTTGGGTTTTACATGGTTTCCCAAATCACTCCAGGCAAATGCCGGGATGCTTCCTTCAAAAGGCCATGGCCAAATTCCTTCCCATTCCTTGCCCCACATCATTTCCCGTCTCTAAAGACCTCGCTGTTAGAGAGACGCTAAGCAGATAAAAAGAAAAAACTACGTTTCCGTTGTCTAAACTGTCAGACAGAACACCAAAAAATGTCTGCCACTTATCACAAATACACAACCATTTAAAAAGTAACAGCTGTAAGGATCCAACTTCCCAATTTTTTGTTACACACGTAATAACTTTTGGTCGTACGATAAAAAGCCGCACGACAATTTGTCGTAGCTACAGTGAGCTGCTTTCGCAGGCAACGATTTTTAGTAGTTGCGTGTGTCATAGTTTGTGCGCAGGTTTTTACCCAATGTCGGCATCATTCATAGCGTGTTGCTGGGACTAATGGAAAAATTAATGCGCTGTGGTTAATTCGTCGACGTAAGAAACGCAATCGACATCTTTGGGTGGATCCGATCAATCAGAGGAGCGAGGAAGTTGGCATCTTTTTGAAGAGCTCTGGAGTGATGGAAATAATTTTTTTAATTATTTTTCAATGCCAGTAGCTTCCTTCGATAATTTATGTAAGGACAGTCCACAACTACAAAATTAGAAATTGCATTCAATCTATTGAAATGTTCGCTGTGACGTTAACAAAATTAATATGGTAAATTTCTATATGGACATCTGTTTAATTAATATAATTTATATCAGTTAACTTTGTGTATGTAAATTTACACAGTTTTTTTTTTTTTCATTTTTCAATTGAATACAGAAGAAAACGAATGATCATGAAAAGTTATTACAAAGAAGTAAAGTCAACAAACAAAGCTGTCATTAACTCATCATAAATATTTTAAGAAATTATTTAATCTTTTCAGCCATAGAAGGAAGCCAGTAAAGAACGACTGCTGAACGACACGACCACGACGTTGTGTCGTGTAATTGTCGTTCCGTGTGAAAAGTCCCATACATCTCTTCACTAATGGAATGTGGTCGTACGTCTTTTCAGAGTACAACCAAATTCGTTGCGTGTGAAAGGGGCCTTAATGTGTATTACATTCTAGCATCAGGAAACACAGATATGTAATAGTGACCGGCGAAGCACTTATGGACTAATAAAATTCACAAATGATTAGTTTATACATATTCCTTTCTTTCCCTTCTGGTGCATGGTCCCGATCAGCATAGTTCAACCTTTCAACCTCCACGAACCAGCAAAAATGGAAAAATATTTCATTGACCGATTGCCGTCTAAGACATACAAACCATTGTAGATCGCATTTGAAGTACTGATGTAACGGAGTTTCGCATCCAAAATTGGGGAACTTACGAATGAAATACTACATTTGCTTTCGCATCTGTAATTTTAATGCGGATGTATAGCGGATGTTTTGTTTACATTGCAATATGTATTATTCTTTTCTCTTTATTAGAGGTTCTGCCGATCATCGCTTAGCCAACAGCAATGTGTTTTTTTTCTTACGATCTTGCAATAAAATCAACAATTAACTGAACGGTGTTGTTACCTAAGCGAGAATTTTCTAGTTTGAAGTTGCATGTAAAATAAAGCCACGGTTCAACTTACAGCACATCCGTGTAGAACTACGGTAGGATGCGCTCACTAAATCATGCTAATAGAAGGGACCCAACAAAATGTTTCAAGCAATCCTTACCACTCGTACTTTTTTGCAGCACACCATGTGTCCTTATCGCATACTCGTATGATGTCCTGTATATCTCGTTAAATATCATATAATAAATAAATAAATCAGATCACTGCAGTACTAAAAAATATATATTCAGAACTGATATCTTATTTCCAATATTGTATCCATAATTAAGTTTCAGCTCGCGAGGTACGTTTTCGAAGTCACAGATTTAAGCAACTTGAATTCGAGAACTGGGTACTTCACATCAAAAAGATTTTTTTATTATTATTTATTTACTTTTATTTTTTTAACCGTAAGACATCATTTCCCCCACTGGGTTCTAATACAGGGCGTTACATTTATGACGCGTCTGCGCGCACAGCAAAAATCTTTCGGGGCAGCGCCCCTTCGCTTGCCGGCAAGTCACACCGCGCATCGCCCGTGCTCAGGAAACCCTCATGCTTGCGCTGATTTCTTACCTTATAGCACGTGCTGGAAATGTTGGCCATCGGCTTCAATACACGCTTGACATATTCTAAGGATGTTTTGGCTAACTCTCTGCAGTGTTTGTGAAGAAATATTGTTAATTTTAGTTCTTATGTTTTCCCCAAGTTCTCTTCCGTACGGGGATTTGAATCATAAACACGCTCTTTTAGGTAACCTCACAAAAAGAAATCACAAGGTATCATGTATGGAGAACGCGGAGGCCACAAACCACGACTGATATTTGATTCTCATTGTATACACGCTTTAAAGCACGCCTAGAATTTTCTGCTGTTTGGGGAGTTGCACTGTCTTGTTGAAACTGACCGTAATTTCTTTTATCTTCTGTCAGCAGTTCAAAAATGTATTTACAATATTGTCCACATAGGGAGATGATGTAATTGCTTCAGTAAAAAACACTGGTCCAATAATTCGCCTCGCACTAATTGCACACCAAACTCCAACTTTCACATCGTGTCGCGGCTGTCCGTGGATAAGATGTGGATTTTCTGTACTCCGGTACCGGCTGTTTTGACTATTTACGCGTCCACTTAAATAAAAATACGCCTCATAGGTGAAAAATGTCAATTGCGGATCCAGCTCGCCATAGTGCACAATTTGCATAAACCAGTTTGCAAACCTCATTCGTGCAGTGTAATCTCCTTGTTTTAATTCGTACACAGCAGTTGTTCGATAAGGGAGCATTTTCAGAATTTTTGTAGCCCTAAATGCACTTGTTCTGGAAACATCGACTTCTTGGGAGAGTCGTCTGAGGGATTTTCTGGGAGAGTTTTCCAAACGAGATTCGATTTCTTAGACTTTTCTTTTAGTAAGAACGGAGCGCTTACGTTACTTAGGCATGTTCATTAGGGAACCTCTAGTACGCAATTTGTTTCCCAATCTTTGTATAGTTGACCTGTGCGGGACTTCGGCTCCTGGAAATGTTTCAATAAACATACGCCTGCACCTCCTTACAGATTCGTATTTCACATAACAGTCATAAAGGTAAACTCGTTGCTCTAAAGTATACTTCATCTTGACTTCACATTATCTTCACTTAACAAAATCTAACTGAGAACTGAGTTGCAACAGAGCATTTTCTGTGTTGCGAAGGGCCCGATATCGTCTGAGGGGCGGCCCACGCATTGTAGGAGCACGGGGGTTACCCGTATATAAGTCGAACTTAGGGAAAACATAAGAACTAAAATTGATAATATTTCTTCACAAACACTGCAGAGAGTTAGCCAAAACATCCTTAGAAGATGTCAAGCATGTATTGAAGCCGATGGCCAACATTTCCAGCACGTGCTATAAGAAATCAGTGTAGGCATGAGGCGTTCTTGAGCACGGGCGATGCGCGGTGTGACTTGCCGGCAAGCGAGGGGGCGCTGCCCCGGGAGATTTTAGCCGTGCGCCCGGACGCGTCATAAATGAAACGCCCTGTACTTATAGACTATCAAGATAATGATATTTCTTGGTGCTACCTCGTCCCATACACAGGCAAAGGATTAAATGAAAACAGCCAAGGAAACAGCCAATTGGCAGTCATTGGAGACTGCCGATAGAAGTGAAAACTTAAAACTATGAATATCATATGTGTAACACGTCATACTTATAGTTACAGATATACTAAATAACAATAATTCCGTGTGGTCGTAATGGCCTGGTAACACGGTTTCTATTGGCTGTGAATTCCGCCCCTGTTTTAGCTACCTTAACCTAACTCGGTAGTGCTACCAGGTACAGTGGACCTACAGTTTAACGTGGAAGCCGAACAACGGAAGAGTTCTGGCATCCTTGACATTCCACAGCAAGCTATAACAGAGGTGAAGGTAGGGTTAAAGGTCTATAAAAATCCCCGCCGAGCCAGGTGACCTTCTGTCCCCCAGTCAGACACCTTAACCACTCTGCCACTAGACCGCAATATATATACTTTTGACGTTAGCATGTGGGTGGCGCAAACTCATAAGACTTTACCCATAAAAAAATCGCCCAACGCGCCTAAAGAAATTTTCACTTCAAAAACTAAAAATCTAACTTAGTCCACAACCCGAATATTGGTCGAACCTTCCCGAAACAGATGTACCAAGCTATTGTGTCAGAGCGGGAACGCCAATTTCTTTCCGCTGGGGCCTATCTATAGTTTAACGTGGAATCAGAACCATGGAACATCCCGGCGTAGCTCATATAATGAAATACAACTCCTAAAAATTCCTGCTCACCACGAGATTTGAACCCGTGACCTGAGAGAGTAATTTTCGGAAGTAAGCGCCTTAACCGCTGTGCTACCAGACCGTCTTGCCTTGAAGTATATGTTTGCTAAACACTATAAAAATCGGATAAAAACTGTTGGTTTGTATAAACATTGACAAAAGTATGGTGGGGGAGGGGGAGGGAGGTGGGGAGGAAAGGAGGAGAGGTTTAGGTTTTGTAAATCAAAAATAAACAACGTTTTTTTTATTTCTTTTAAAGTATACGTATGCAAAGTTCCATCATAATCGGATAAACACTGTGTGTTTTTATGAAGAACATTGCCAAAAAAATCAAAAAATTCACTTTTCTGTATTAGATGCAAGTTTAATCAATTTTTTCACTGCTTTCCAAGCGCAACACGTAATACTTATATCTACAGATACACTGTTAACATTAGCATGTTGGTGACGCGTCCAACGCGCATTTCATACGCGCAACATGTCATATTATGTTGGTGACAGGAAGCCGTGAACTCATAGATTTAACCCTGTCCAAACATAGCCTAGCGCGACTATAGAAGTTTTCACTTCAAATAGTCGCTCCACCTTTCCCCAAGTACTTATAATTTTCGCATTTTACAATGATTGTTTTTTGGAGTTCAAATCCGAGTCCAACTATAAAGATGTCTTTGATTTAAATGTTTTCCTGTAATCAATACACTTCGACTATAATCATCTGGATGAGCACTAAATCTGAAACAAAATCATTGCAATATGCGATCAGAGAACTGACGTCAGCACCTACCTATTGGTTTGAGATTACAAGTAAAAAGGGGTCATTACATGTGACTGACTGTTAAGGAAAAACTTTCACCTAGTACACCGATATTACGAAGCATTTCTCACAAATTCTACATACTACCCACATATACATATTAAACAATAGTATATAACCTCTTATGTTTTTTAGATTATTGATATATATAACCTCTTGTTTTACAGACATTAGGTTCCAGCTGTTTAATTCTGAACTGTATGTTCCGACTTTTAAAAAATACCATAGCTAGATTGCAATTATACAATTATTTTTATCAAAATGTCTAGGCCCTCTAAAATACTCTATGTGATATGGTAAAAGTATTCTAATGCGAATATTACGCCTAGTGAAGCGACAACTCTCGGAGGCTCATGACACCGCATTATGAAGTCATAGAATACCCCCACCCCTCCCTACCTTCCATGACTTTGAAACACATAGAACGTCTTTGTCCGACATACACGCAGAGTTTTGCTGCAATGGCAAGTCAAGTGCTTCCAATTCCACGATAATTCAAGTTGAACAAAAGTGACATCAAGCTGACCTTCGTTGGGTTGGCAGCTAAACAAGACTTTCAACCAGTGATTTTGTCAGAAAGAGAAGATATAGCAAAGTTACTCTAAGGTATGAAAATTGAAATAAGCTAATCGGCGATAACGGGTCAGTGTCCAAGTTATTTAGCAACAACATTGAACAAACGGCCGTTCCACTAGAACACGTCCATGCCTCCTGTAAAATTGTGTCGGAAGTGAAAACAATATGTTTTCCACACAACATTGGTAAGTAAAAACGGTGAAACTTGTTCGACGCCGTAAATGCTGTGGGAATCAACACTGAAACCAAGAAGTTATGGCATCCACGAGATGTGCGATACAACAAGGAATCTGTGAAGACATTATGTGATAAAGTTTCACAAGAAATCAATCGTGCTACAGTGCCTGAAAATTTCTAGCTGAAGTTAAAAAATTAATTGATGTTCGTTTTATGATAGTAAAGGTAAAAAAAGTACACGAGTCGTATGATCCCAGATCAAGAGTATACCCGCTTAAGAGAGTTACTTCTTGTATTGGATAAACTTGCTGGTCATTGTATTGTTCGCATAAAAAGTTAGTGTTAAATAAAATATTATATTGTAATTGCTTTTTCATTTATTTTTTACTCTCAACAATAGAAGTTAATGAATTTAAGATGTTAATTTTATTTTGGTTGAAGGTGATTGGTGGAAAGCTATATTGTTTTTATTGTATCATTATTTATTGTAGCTACTAGTCTCTCCATTTCCTTAGCGTTCATAGTAATTTTACAATTCCAGTTACTTAACCGAAATAAAATTTATCTGTTGTACTCGCGCATTGTTTTTTGTCAATGCTTGGCTTATTGTAAAATACCCTCTAACTAATTTTAATGCAGCCCTTTCCTTGTAATCTCCTTATAATTGAATTAATATCATATTCTCGGGATAGTTCCGATGTCTCCATCAGGTGTGAAATCATTTTTACTAGTCTGCTGGCCAAAGCTAATGAGTCACCTCAGATGCCATACCCCTCTTATATAGCATTTGGTTCTGTCCTGCCTGGAAGTCAAAACAACTGGGCATGCATTTAGATATCTATGCAGCCTGCACACATTAAAATGAGGCAGGTGCTAGGTGTCACTTAGATTTAGCCCACTATCTCTACGAAAGTCACTTGCTTCCTTGATAATTCAGTCCCAAAAACGTGATGTCCTGGCCAGTATCTTAATGTAATTAAAATCCACCCTGTGGCAGTGGATGTATACAGGCTTCGCAATCATTGATTTGTTAAACTATCGTAGGTAGAGGTAGCGTTTATGTTCTCACATCGGTTTTCTACAGTGTGGATAGTTTAGCCGATGTAAACCCTCCAATTGAAGATAGGTAGACCACTTCAAAGAACTCCAATAGTGGTAAAAAAAATAAAAAAATAAAAATCCTAAATTATAGAAATAGAAAAACTAATATACATATTGGCTATCGGGTTTTTCCAACTGGATGACTTATTACAAATTACAACAAAAACAAAACTCATGTTGAAAAAAAAAAAAAGAACAAAGCCCAAGAGGAGGAAGCTTTTCTACTTCCATGGGTGCACCGCAGACAGAACCACGCTCTAAAAAAGAGGGGTATGGCACCTGAGTTGACTCTTTAGCTGTCAGTCACATCTCCTCGGACAGAAGGTCCGGCTGGAGAATAAAAAGAGACCTCCGCTCAAACTAGCCCAGTGCTGTCGCTGTCAGTGAGTGACATGGCCACCTGGAACGTGACTACACTGGGCAGGAGCGCTGAGTGAGGTGCGCGGGCAGCCACAACGTGGCAGACTGCAGCATCCCGCGAGACGGGGTGCCAACATGATGCAACGGCAGCCACCCAGCCTGCCACAGTGGCTGTCCCACGAAGAAGAACCTGCGCGTCGACAAGCCGGCGTCTTTACAGACAAAGCAGCAATTCAGTCGACGGCCTCCATAAAGACGTGCAGCCACCGGACATGAGAACACCGCGTCGGCGAAGATGCAGTCTACACCACACAACCACGCCATAAGGGAGTGGCCACAGGCTGCAACCTTTCCCACTCCGATAATTTCTGCGTCATCATGCAGCTTTTGCAGCAGCAAACACAGCTATTAACGCAAGTCAAAGCGCAATATGCCATCTCTCCGGGAACGACACGCCTGAAGAAGATCACCAAAAAATGATTTGAAAGGAGATGCGACGAAAGTTGAAAGAACTTCCCCACACTTTGGTGGCAATACTGCTACAGAAGATTGGTGTCAGCCATTTCTTAGCTATCGGTCAGAAGACCAGTACATATGATTTCACATCTGATGAAGACGGTAGAGCTAGTCGGCAAACTATCGTGTTTTTACAAAACCTGCTGATGGTTCACCTGTAGTCTTCACTGTAATCATACACCGGCAAAGTCTCCATTCTTATAGCACAAATCTAGCTAGTAATACTGCCTTCAAACGAGAGCTGACAGTGTCAAAGTCAGTGTCAAACAGCAGGTACATTTTACGGTTTTCTGCTCATTGTGCCAAGTCGTCACCATTTTCGACACTACTGTTATAATTTCAGTGTTTCTGTTTATGCTTGTGTGGTCAGAAGATGAATAACGTGTTTTTTTTCTCTTAATTTTACAATATAGAAGTGTAAATGAAAGGGTTAATGGACTTGTATTATATACCGTTAAACAATGGTGTTCACCTTGTACAGAAAACACAGGTAAGTCACCTGTAAAGCATATAACCACTGCAAGCTTTATACAGGGAAAAATACAATCTTGAAAATATATGACAACAACGATGATCTGTATGTAGATCTCCTATGCAGGCAGTTTAACTTCTGCTTATAGAAGCATCTCTATAAAATGAACAAAAATACAGAGAAGTGTGACAGTTTTTTACTGTGCAGACCTAGCCTTAAGAACAATCGAGGAACAGTTTTTTCCCCCTTTTTATTCTGAAATATTACAAGTTACATCATCCTAAATAGCATCAGCAGTAGGTAGACAAGGACAGTTCTGACACATTTACCGTTAATCGATGACCCAGTTTCCAATGTCTGGCGCCAGGATCCGGACCGCGGCTCGTGGGGTGCAGTCCATCAATCTGTGTGTGACGTCACAGCCGCATAGCGCACAGCACTGGCTTCAATTCCGACACCACCGCAGGAGTATAACTGATCCTCGGACGATTCCGTATTGCTCATTAAGTAGCATGCACCTTCTTATTTTTAGCGTAACATTAAGGACGTCACCGGCGCCGGCCATCCAGATTCCAACTCAAGAATACATATAAGAGCCAGCATGGTAATCACGCAATTCTATTGACTGCTAAGTTATATGAACCTAATTTTTTTACTGTAAGTATGTATTTTAATTAACAATCCTAACAGTAGTCAGCACCGAGCGTGGTGGGTGAGCTTTCGGGTGGACACGGGTTCGAATGTACGTCAGGCCATCATGATTTCGGTTTTCCATGGTTTCCTGAAATCACTCAAAAAAAAAAAAGAAAAAAAGGCCTCTTATGCTGGAAATACTAGAATTTTGGACGGTAGTTGATATTTCTCATGTGTAACGACAGCAATATGCCGATAATAATACACGGTAGAGTGTGTAACTCGACTAATATCTAGATTTTGATGACCCAAATTAGTCTTTCAGAAGCTGCTATTAACAATGGCACATGAAATCAGGTGAGTGTGGTGTATTTTAAAGACATACTGTTCTCTGCACATCTTGTAACACTTCAGTATGGACCTGGGGTGTGGAGTCCCTTTCGTCGATAGCTCACGAGCTTCAGCTACATTACCAAAATTTGTAGGTGCAATGAAGCAGAACGAAAACCCAGTCAATTTTAAATTCAAAGAATCATTTGTTTGTTTGTGTAACTCGACTAATATCTAGATTTTTTGCCCTTTTTCTTTTTTTGAATGATTTCTGGAAACCATGGAAACAAGCAATACGGAATCGTCCGAGGATCCTTTATACTCCTGCTGTGGTGTCGGAATTGAAGCCACTGCTGTGCGCTGTCCGGTTGTGACACAGATTGATGGGCTGCACCCCACGAGCCGCGGTCCGGATCCTGGCGCCAGACATTGGAAAACTGGGTCATCGATTAACGGTAAATGTGCCAGAACTGTCCTTGTCTACCTACTATCAGCTTAATAATCTTACTAGCTGTTTATAATACAATAATAGGGTAAATGGTTTATTTATCTTTTTTTCTGTCATCAGTCTTTCGATTCGACTGGTTTGATGCAATGCTCCATCCCTTCCCATCTTGAGCAATTTCCTCATCTCTACATATTTCTTACAACCCACGTCCTCATTATCTGCTTCATATATTCTAATCTCTGTCTTCCTCAACAGTTCTTAGCTTCGACTGTTCCCTCCACTAACAAGTTAACCAATCCAGCCTGTCTGTTCTTTCTGTAAGCTTTTTCCACAAACGTCTTTCCTCACCCATTATTTCCAAAACTAGTTCATTTCGTACCTTGTCCACTTAATTCTCAGCATTCTTCTGTAGCACTACATTTCAAATACTTCAATTTTCTTTTTTCTGGTATTCCTACAGTCCATGTTAGTATAAGTAATAAATTTATTGCCATGTTAAAATGATGATTATGTATTAATGATGTATTCAGTGCCACAAGAGCTGTATTACAAAAGCTACTTCCTTCCTTCCTTAGAAAACTCTACCCTATAAAACATTAATTCAACCAACCATAATTATAATGGATGCTGGAAATACATTACTTACTATTTGGACGAACATTGACTTCTATCACACCTATTCCATACAAAGTTGTAAAGTTCAATTTTGCTACTCAAATACTTTAACTACACAAGCTGTATCAAACCTAGATCGACACAGTTCAGAAAGTTAATGACAAAACAATGCCACTGGAACTGTACAAACATTCTAGTGCCAAAAAACATTTACACCACCAAATAATTATAATAATCAGATGAGAGAGATTAAACACAGTTGTGGACATATCATGCAGTCGCATTATCCACATGTAATTTGGAATAACTAAATGATTTTACTGAGCAAGATAATAAAAATCGTCCACACATTTTGGGTGAAATGCAACCAGTGTATACGAGGTCTAGTCCCAAAAGTATCCCAATCCTTCCTTCATAACTTCGCTCCCAACATTTTAGCGCTATGTGCCGAGTACGAGCGTCAACAATAAAGCTTCACGAACTTCCTAGATGCTGCAGTTGACGCCGGGACGCTTTACTACACGTGCAGCGTGCATTTGTTTACAAAGTGTTTTTGTACGTTCGTCGCATTTTGCTATCGTAAAAAATGACGGAAAGATCAGAGCAAGGAATTTGCATTAAATTTTGCTTTAAACACGAAAAATAGTTGCGCTGAGACCGTCGAAATGGTGAAGACTGCATTTTGGGACGATTGTATGAGGAAATCACAAATAAAAGTGATATAAGCGGTTCAAAGACGGCCGCACATCTGTTGATAGTAATCCACGTTCTAGGCAGCCTTCGACGACAAAAACACTGGATAATATCGACGTGTCGAGTTGCGATCTAATGAAGATCGTCGATTGGCTGAGCGACAAATAGAATGTGATCTTGGAATACCGAAAACTAGTGTTTGGAAGATTTTAACTGAAAATTTGCAAATGGTTCACGTGTGTGCGAAATTCATTCCAAAATTGCTAACAATGGAGCAGGTAAAAACTTCGCATTTAATCACTCAGGACAATTTGGAAATGATCAATAATGATAGATAAAAATCTGTTTAAAAAGATTATAAGGGGGTGTCCATTAATTACGCGAGGTGTTTTCTTCGGAAATCCGGACCCCCCTCCCCCCTCACTGGTGAGGTGAGAAGTCGCGGGACCCTCCCCTTGCTGACTGACCTTCGTGATTTTGCAAACTTTTTTTAGCTCTCCTGGTTTTTTTTTAAGGGAGGCGAGATCCTGAGGAACCCCCCCCCTTTTTCCCCTAACGTTGTTGCAAGTAGTTTCTAGATCTTTTTAGGTTCTACTGTTCTTAAAAAGATAGGGTGAGGATTTTTCGACTCCCCCGGCCTATTTCACCTACACGTAACTAATGGATGCCTCCTAACTGGTGACGAATCGTGGGTTTATGGTTATGATCTTGACAGTGTCACATCTGGGGATTGGGGGGGGGGAGGGTCAAACCGGGGCGCTTTTTTTTTAGCTCCGGATAGGAAAATTCCTAGATTCGCCACTGAATCCCTAAACAAAACGACAGTTTTCACGCAGTGGAAGCTGTCGTCGGAGCCAAGACTGATTTTTTTGTTGTTATATTTTTTTTCTCTTAACAGCGAGGTCTTTACAGACGGGCCACGACCGAAATAAGGGCTCCAAAGTCGGAACAATTTCAAGTCGTAGCTGATTGTTTTTTTTATTACGAGGGTGTTGTGCACCAAGAAAATGCCCCTAAAGGTAAGACGATCAACAACGAATATTATCTTGAAGTTATGATTTTTTTTATCTGCTTAGCGTCTCTCTAACAGCGAGGTCTTTAGAGAAGGGAAAGGATGGGGGGCAAGGAATGTGAAGGAATTCGGCCATGGTCTTTTGAAGGAAGCATCCCGGCATTTGCCTGGAGTGATTTGGGAAACCATGGAAATCCCAAATCTGGATGCCCGGACGGGGATTCGAACCGCGGTCCTCCCGAATGCGAGACCAGAACGCTAGCCGTTACACCACCACTCTCGGTTTGAAGTTATGAAAATATTGCGTGACGCAATTAGAAGAAAAAGGCATCAGCTTTGACCATGCGGTGACAGGCTCCTTCAATACGATAATGCGCCAACACATGCACCGAGCCTCGTGCAGCAATATTTGACAAAGCACAAAGTCGTACAGCTCCGTTAGCCTTCATACTGTCCTGATTTAGTTCCCCAAGACTTTTGGCTGTTCCCAACATTAAAAATGTCGCTAAAGGGACACCGATTCGACGACAAAGAAACACACGAAACTAATACGGGCGAACGCTGTTATGGCGATACCAAAAAATGAGTTACAGGACTGCTTCCAAAAGTGGAAAGGCCGTTGGTAGCGTATTCTTCAATGAAATGGGAACTACTGTACTTCAAAGAATGCCACCAGCCCAATGACGCAGAATAATACCAGTGGGGAAATATGAAGGAAAGTCGGATATTTTTTGGACAGACCTCGTATATCTAGACATCCTACACTAAATTTTCCATGTACATAGATTACATCTGGTAGTAGTAGCAACAGCAGTAACATTAACCCAAATTTTCAAATGACTTTGCTTCAGGCAGAATTATGGACTAAGCCATTAGGTCTAATGAAGACATTCTTGGTTTTGTAATGTGTAAATATAAAAACACTTGTTAGTGGGCACATAATAATCATTAATGATTTTCACCAATCTGTTGGTAAGAACACTGGAGTTGTAATCTCTTGCGGCTGTCTTTGCTAATAATAATTCAGCTTTCCGGGTAGAACAGTATTATCTGGTAAATTAAACTTTAAGAACACTGGAGATTGGTAACACTTTTTCTCAAGTCAGCATGATTTTTAATACATGCTATTATCTGCCTCTCACTACATTTATCATGGAATAAGTGTACATTTGTTTTAGCTGAATGAGTGTTACGTACACAAAACACTAAAATATAATAAAACGATTTATACACTCCCATTACGTTGATGAAACTCTGTTACAACTATGGAACTTTTTACAGCACATATGACTGGTAATTAATTACAACACAAAACACATTGTGATTATTACTAAAAAGCACAACCATGGCATAGATGAGTGACCTAGTAGCTAGGTGTTATAGCACCTGACTTGGAAACTGAAGGTCCCATGTTCACTTCATGGTACCCTTTAACCCAACTATCACCTGTAGCAAACCTAACTTTATGTAAGGGAATTTTGCAGTGATAATTTGTTGTTTGGATTTCACATGAAACAATGGGCCCTAGAAAAAATAAATTGGCTGAAAAACCTTTGAGACAACAGTTTGGTATGCTCCCTTTAGGAGGATCCAACCAACTTAAGATAAAACATATAATTACAAAATAATTGTAAAACAAAAGTGGCTTGTCTTCTGTGTCTTTGATGGATCTTATTTCCCAACTTGTCAAGCTTCACTGGGGGAGTATATGAAAGTATCAAACTATGATTTGATTCTCAATTGGTGGCAAGTTTCTGTTCTAAAACTGAACACCAGCTTTTGAAAAGTTTCTGTTCTAAAACTAAACACAAGCTTTTGAAGACCCCAGGTGTCAATAGAGAAGGTAATACTCAAAGGGTATAGACATTTCAAGATAAATGAGGAGCATAGAATACCAAAGAAAATAATGAAATGAAAATACAAGGTAAGCGGCGAAGAAGAAGACCTGGGGATAGATGATTGGAGGATTGTTTGGTGGGGAGACTGGACCAAGGTTATGACAGAAAATAGGAGGGAAGAGAGAGGAAATGGAGTGGCATGTGTATAATGCAGACCCAGCTAGTGGCTGGAAACTGTGGATGGTTATGATAATAGTGATAGTGTCTGAATAAAAGGATGGCAAAGATGTACCTCTGTCAGTTCTAGATGCAACAACAAAAAATATCAAATTAAATTGGCTCGGTTTAAGTATTAAATAGTGGTCTTGTCTTAAAAAATCACCTTTATTCTAGTATCCTAATAGGTATAAAATATCTGCAACAGAAAAAGTCAACACGACAGGTACAGGAACATAAAGCTTTATGTAATAAAAAGTGTATCATATAAAAAAAAAACCCAGTCAAAATGTTTATAGAACTAAATGTATACAATACAATTTGTATACTAAACAACCTTGGAACATATTTTTCAAGATATAAAGTCCTGATAACGAATGGCACAATTTCAAACAGAACATTAAATATTGTTTACAAAATATATTCGATGTAATTTAAACTAAAATACTTTGCTGAAAATCTTAGCTATCATATTTCCAAATGATGTGGTAATGTTCATATCAACTTGGTGTACTTATAGTAAAATACTTTTAATGTTCCATTTATCCCATTGCATAATGTCCCCAAACTGCTGATAACAGCTTAAGTGTAATTGTAAATCTAATTATGGGTTGTTTTTAGCAAAAGCGCTACTCTTTAAAATACATGCCAAATAGCAGTCTACGTACCATGTTTACTGGTAGTTTCATCTTTAAAATATACTACATAACTCTTTACATTGTCTCTATTTCTATCCTTCACCTATGTGACGAAAGGAAAATAGACTGTATTATACTCCTTTTGAAGTGAAAATACTTAAACATCACCAGCAAATAGAAGACACTGTTATTAGTTTTATTCTTGTAAAAGACAATAATACAACTTTTCATCAATGAAATAATCACTATCACTTTACAAGTGAAGTATTTAAATGAATACAACTGAATTACAGCAACATTCTTATGCTTCTTATATCTTAAAATGATATTTTAATAACTTTTTTATTCTATAATTTTAACAACCAACTTATGATACTACTCATATAATCTGAAACAGAAAGAATGTGTTAAGGTAGGTGCTTGAGTGCTACCATCTCACCACAAGCCATACAAGTTGTGTGTCAATGTATTTTTCTATTTGTGGAACATACATTGCTTAGGTCAAGATGAGGAAACTTCCATAGCTGGGCACAGTTAATTAAAAAGTCAACATCATTAATCGTTCATCCGCTACTTAAAAATTTAACTTCGATAATTGTTAAAGCGTTAAATTTTTGGCAATTTTACACAAGTTACAGTTATCTGTTAAAAGTTAACCATCAACAATATGTCTACCCAGTGTCCCTCTGGAGTTGTTACTGGGGTCCAACGTTTTAATCAGCTTCTCAAACGTATTGGATGCTACAAAATGTTGGCAATGGAAAAGTTTACAATACATTGGTCTACACCAGCTTGATGTACACCGCTGTCGGTGATTACAATGCCAAAAGATTCACCAATGCTTTGTTGATGTAATGTTTTATTATCAGATGGAGTTTTTTGAAAAAAAAAATACTTTTGCTTCTATCTACACCAGAATCCACAGCACTTGAAGAAAGCTTTGAATTGTTTTTCCTTATCTCAAGCATTGAGCCAGCTTTTACTTTTTCTTCAAACTTTAAATATTTCGATCTATGCATCCTTTTCATGTACTGTTTAAGATTATTAAGGCTAGAAACATGAGTCTTGATTGTAGAAAGTTTAGTCAAAAACAGTTTGAATTCATGAATCAATTGTTCTCCCTATGTTGATTTGCAATATAAACTCATACATGTGGCCAAGGATTTTTAATCTCCTTGATTCTATGCTAGCGTTTCTGATTTCACTTACAGTTTCTAGATCCTCAGTTTCCATGCTTAAACATGCACCAAATATCAATTTAATTTATTCCATTAACAAACTCCAAACTAATAAAAACTAAAAAAAAGAGCACTATATTCACTGTAGTAAAAAAATTAAGTTATAAAAATATTAAAAACCACCACTGATCGAATTTGAAACGTGTAGTATGTGCCGGCTTCCAGACGTAAATACAAGCCCTCCAATTCTCTAGCATTCCTGCTCACACCCACGCCATCCCTAGTGTAACAGTTACATATGGATCACATTCGCATTTTGTATTACCTAATTCATTGGCTGTTCGACTTGTCGAACGTACCAGCATGCCATGGCACACAGTTCAAACAAATGAAATGATGACAACAACCAACGTAACAAACTAAAGTTAACGGAAGTTCAATTTAACAGAAGTTAAAAAACAAGTTAATGAATATTTAGGTTAACTTAAAAGTTACATATTTGCAATTTTTTTTACTTCGTTCTGCCCAGCTGTGAAAACTTCACAACACTCACACAGATGATTACAACAGTAATCAGAAAGGTTTCTATGCCCATGAAACGATTTACTGTTGCACAACTTGTAGCTCCTCAAGTTCTGTACAGTGGTCTTTTAAAATGCTCACCAATACTGCAAGGCCAAGGTTAATAAAAGAATCTAAGATTTAACCTGTTAATTATTATTCATTGATATTTGCCTAAAAAAACACCATTACGTGTAATTCAATCAGTAAAGTTCATTAAAATTCAGCAACTTTCCAATTCTAACACAATACTTAATAAGAAGATATTTAATAAAAAATTTAATATAAAAATATTTAATAAAAATAGTATATAGCAGACTCTCGGTAAGTCGAACCTTGATAAGTTGAACTTCGATAAGTCAAAAACCTCTATAACTTGAAAGAAACCATTGTTCCCTTCCCTTCAAGCCCCAAAACCTGAGACCTCGATAAATCAAAATAATCAGTATTTCCATACAAGGTATTTTAGTGCAGGTTTTCCCTCTCGAAAAAATTATATTTGACCTCTGTATCTCAACAACGTTTGATTCTACTACCTCTACAAATCGATGATTTTAAATTAATAACATCTATATCTCGAAGAAAAAATAACTAAGAACATTGCATGAAATACTTTCTTAGAAGTAATTTTCACGAGTGTGCAATAAATAGGTTTTTTTTACAAAAAAATTCGAGGATTATCGATTTTTATGACTATCATCAGCATGTTTTTACCAGGTGTCCTTTTATTTTATTTAGAATATTTATTGTTATGTATTGTTGTGGCTTTCGTTTGAGCTCTACCAAAGGCTTAAATATTGCAGAATTAGTTTGGTTCCACTGGCATACAAGTCAATATCTGATACAGAACACAAAAAGGATTATTGAAGAATGAGTGCTGTGAAATGTAAATTGAAAACTTTGAGTCTCTCTGAAAAGTTAAATGAACTTGAATATGTAAATAACTGTAAAAAGAAGAAAAATGTTGCTGATCACTTTGGCTTACTGGTGAGTATTCTGTCAACAATAATAAAAAAATTAATCAGATAAAATGAAAAAAATTGAATGAGGTGAAAATTTGTTCTGTAAAAGAAAACGAACTGAAGAAGTTCCCAACTTGGAAGATTGTTTACTTAAATGGTTTAAGCAGTGTCGGAACCAAAACAATAATGTTAGTGGACCACTATTACAAGAAAATGCCAAAATGTACTCTAAAGCATTAGGACTTGATAATTTCAGAGCTAGTAATAGATGGTTAGAAAAGTTTATGAGAAGACATGATCTTGTTTTCAAAAAAAAATTGTGGGGAAAGTGTAAGTGTCAACAATGAAATCTGTGCAAGGCTTAATAAATAATTATGAACCTGAAAATATTTTAAATGCAGACAAAACTGGACTGTTTTTTAAAAGTCTTCCTGATAAAACCATAACTTTTGAATATGATAAGTGCCATGGTGGAAATCATAGCAAGGCACAGTTGACTATTTTGCTTGCTGCAAATATGTCTGGCACAGAGAAACTCAAACCATTAGTTGTTGGTACAGCTAAAACCTACCTGTTTTTCAGGATGTAAATTGCTACCATTGGAATATGAAGGAAATTCAAACCATAGATGATTTCTGAAATTTAAAAAAAAAACTGTCAAGAAAATGGTGAAAGAAAAATTCTATTGTTCATTGATAACTGTACTGCATATAATGATATTCCACATATGAAAGCAGTTAAAATTCAATATCTGCTCTCTGATACATCAACATTGCAGCCAATGGACCAAGGCATCAATAAAAACTTCAAATTATTGTACCGAACAGAAGTAGTCAAGAACACGTTGAATAAAATGGAAGAAAACACAAGTTCTACTATCGACGTGTTGCAAGTCATGAGAATGGCTGACGAAGTGGGGCAACCATCAAAATGTTTTGTACTATGTAGTTTTTCATCATTATCAACAGTAAAAGGCGAAGTTGAAGAAATTTCTATTTAGCCCGTTGCGGAATGGAGGACAGTGTTATATGACACAGGAATATCTTTCGAGAACTTCGTTACGTGTGATGATAAAGTTAACACTGCTGACTCATTATCTGATGATGAAATTATGGATTCAGTTGCTCTAAAAACCAAAATTAATGATGTAGATAACATAGAAGACTCAAGTAATGCACCATAAGTTCCGTCGGATTCCACCAAAGAGGCAAGAGCAGCAGTAAATACGTTAAGGAATTTTGTATAGCAATCCAGCAATGCAGAAGAAAAACCATTTTCTACTCTGTATATAGATAATACTATAGGTATAGAGTGCTCAAATTATTTGAAGCAAAAGAAAATACTGACCTTTTTAAATTTTTTGTATAATCTATGTATGTTATCTTACCTGCAATTTTTTTATGTTTACATATACATACAAATTCTTAAGCTTAAACGTTACCTCTGTAACACAAATTTTATTATTTCACCTTGGAAACTCAAAATTAGGTAGGATAGAATCTAAAGCCCTGAAAATCGAACATATACCTACAAAACCCTCTCTAAGTCAAAACCCTTTTGTAAGTCGAAATTTCTACAGCTCGAATTTTTTTTCACATCTCCTTTGAAGTTTGACTGACCCAATGTTCTACTGTATATATGTTGCCAGTTTAGGAAACCTACTCTAGAAGCACAATAAGGAATAAATAATTGTGACAAAGTATAGACTGATGCACTCCTTCAGCAGAACTGAATTATAATGCCCTGCACCCTCTTCCCTAATCCATTTTTTTTATTCCGAGTTAATTGGAAATGTTTTTACTATTGCAAAAGTAAATTATTAATCAATACATTTACCCCAGCAGAATAAAAACAACTTTATCAGATCTAATGACAGTAAGGCAACGATAATGGCAATGCTTGAAGATTTATCCGGTCACATGCCCGAGAAATCTTCAGCATCAGGTTCGCCGGGAAAACCTACGATCACATAAAAATAATGGCACTGTATCTAATTAGGAGAAAATGCATGAAGTTGCACATGGACATCTTTCATATAATAGTTGTACACTGTATTATAATTTAATTCCTAACATTTGTATTGAAAATTATTCATGACAACTCAAGTAACTTCCCAGCATTAATGTCACATTTTACACAGATAACAAGCTTCCTGTATAAAAATAAAAAAATACTACAGGTTAAGAAGAGGGCAATTATTAATTACTATTAATTTAATTGCAATAAAGCACACACTGGTGGCAATTCCTTGTCATCTAATTACCCCTTTTTCATTTTATTTTTTTAAATTATCTTATATAATTTGAATGTTAAATTCCTCCCCATCTACATTTGCAATTTACAAATTTTAATTTTAAATTCCTTCAGCATTTTTAGTAAATTATTTATAACTTCACTTGGTAATTTGTTCCAATCCCTGACACCCCTACCAACAAAAGAAAATTTTCCTACTCCCTTATGCATGAAATCGAGTGCCAGTTTGTGGTCATGGTCCTTTCTCCTTCGGTGCACTATTCCTAATTCTTCGACCAATATCCATACAAGCCCCCATCACTAACAGAAGCCTTGTAGCATATGGTAAACTACAAGTATTGGTCTTTCATTGCTGATAAGCTACTAACGGTGTTTACTTGCTACATTTAAAGAAGTGGTTTATAAAAACTTAAATGACCAATACTGCAATGCTAAATCATATTGAACTGTTTGTACTTACCAAGAAACTTTTTTTTGTTGGCTTGGAGATATAAGGTGATTAGAGCTAGAAGATTATGGGTGGAGGGGCCAAGGAACAGCAAGGAATTCTGTGTAGGCTTTTGAAGGAACCATCCTGGCATTTGCCTGGATTAATTTCGGAAGGCCATGCAAAATTGAAGGACAGGGATTTGAACCTGCAGCCAGCCCGATCATTACTGCTCACCTGCCAGGCTTGGTGCAATTTGCATTGGCATTCTTAATAATTATTCAGTAATTACAATATTCCAACAGCACATTGTGTTGGATGCAGTAGGACATAGCAAGAAAGGTAACTGAATGAATGTGGTACAAGGATAGGTGTAAGACATTTACATAAAATGGGAGCATGGTGCAGAAACCACAACAGGTAGCTTAACTTGTCCCAAGATGAATATGTAACAAAGATACACAAGTATTATCCTCTACCAGTTATTCCAACTACCACACGTTCTATGTTCACCCATCAGCATGTTTCCACCATAGCACAACTAAGGACAAACACCAAAATTAAATTAATAACATATTTTGCATGTGGATGAAATGTTTTGACTTTTCCCTGCTTGTCACTTTCCACCATTCTACAGCAGCTGGTGGTGCTTTTCACCCTTTACAACTTTACATGGACAATTATTACTATTACTATTACTCCGCGATTCACTAAAAGTTAATATAATGATGACAGTCGATTTGGCACCACAGGGATTGAGGTCATTGCATCTCAGTTTAGAAATGGGAAGCACATAAGTGTGCATGATTAAATGAACTCTCAATTTTATTTAACAAAACCATACTAAAATGAAATATGGGTAGACTGAAATTGAGAATACATCACTTCTTGTCAGTCAGTTGATCCCAACCCCCAACCCTATCTCTTTCTACATGGGGAACAATTAATGACAATTTTTAAAAACAACACTGAAGGCAAAACATCAAAGAACAAATATCTGTCATCTATAACAAATGAAAAGCTGTAAATCAATTTATATTACAAGCTGTGCTATTTAAATCAGATACTGCAATTACGGAACAGATTTAGACAATGACATAAGAAATAAGCTTCACTTACCAACAAATTCACATTGTGTTTGCTGTTTAGATTAATAGTTATGATGTTACAACACACAATACTGTATGATACTTCTAACAATGTCAATGTGACTGTAAAGCAAATATTCTTTATGACAATCTGCATGGATAATTTATAGTTATGAAGAAAACTTCCTAAAAAAATAGTTCTAAAATTTTATTCATGTTTCCCATCTCTTTGGATCAATATTTTGCACAGTTACACTACTTTCACTATAATACACTAAGAACCAAGTAACTAACAATGAGTCATGGTCAAATTTTAAATTATATAAAATCCTTGATGGATGAAATTCGAACCAACGGACCACTCAGTAGTATATATGATTTCATTAAAGGAATAATCATATAATTTTGTGATGTGGAAAAAAATTCAAGCACCTCCTTTGTAAAAAGTGTAAATGAATTTTAATAGCTTACATCGATTCTCTTTTTCTGGACCAATGTTGATACGCATCATATTTTCTAATATACATAAAATTATAAAGCATGTTTAGTTTCAATGAAATGATTATTAAATGTGAAAAAAAACATGAAAATAAAACACAATACTGCTTCTTTTGTGATGTTCTGTTTTAAACAATAAATATATTTATGGCATTGGTAAAATAACTGTTACATATCATTTAGAAGTCCACAAAAAATTAACAATTAAAATGTATACAAATACTGAAGAGAGCCAACAAATAAATATTTCTTTTTTAGAAACAATATTACATCACAGACAAGTACAAAGGTGAAAGAATACACCGATTCAATAGAAATTAACAGAATGCAGTAAGAATATACTCATTTTAAAAATATAAAGCACATCCACAAAATAATTGTACATTTTTTTAAGATTTTTCTGTCATAACAGATCTATAACATCCAGTTTCATCATGCAACTGGTGGTCATTCATAATCTGCCTCTTTCCCTTCAAGCACAAAGTTATACAAAATAATCAGGGTTTCTAGTGATCCTATCACATAACATAAATAAAGAAATTAAAAGGAATCACAGTTTCCAATACTCCCATCACATTTCATACATAAATAAATATAACAGTTTTACTCAAATATAACATTGTCATTCCTGCATCAAATATATGCTTGAAACCACACATATTTCAACTAATTAAAATTATCACAAAATAAAATTATCAATGATAAATCCATACCAATAAATCATTTAAATTACAATATGTATATAAAAACTATGATTACGTGTATTCTAATCAGGAACATTAACTTATACTCATTAGATGTGATGTCTCAAGACTTAAGTCCCTTACCCAGATACGTTAGACTTCATAATTTTGCATCATCTGCTATCTCAACATTTTTCTGAATTCTTCAAGTTCATATATGCTTGTAGACAACCTAGGAATACAACAGGATACCAATGATATTAATTATTGTTAACAATATAATATAATATACAGCAGACTCAAAGTTATAAATATGATGGATCGTCAGAAACTAAGGTTACAAGGCCGCTATTCCTGGAGTGTCATCCATTATAGACAAATTAGTAGTGTGTGGTAATTCTAAGACATGTGGTTGGCAGTTGTGCAGAGTTTTAGCCACCTGCCACCTACAGCACTAGTTGTTGGTAAACACAAATGGTAACTCGTTTGGAAAATTGGTCTCGCATAGAAATCCGCTCATTTATTCGATTTCTGTAGGTGAAACATGTAACCGTACTGAAATTCAGTGGAAGCTGGTAGAAGTTTATGGAGAGACTGTACTGTCTATTTAGCATGTCACAGAATGGTGCTAAAGTTTGCAGATGGAAGGGGATCATAGTGGCACAATACCCTCCCTACAGCCCGGATCTCGCTCCAAGTTACTTTCACCTTATTTTCTCACTTGAAGGAGGAGGTTAACGATTTGCTTTAGACAAGGATGTGAAACACTTCACTACAATGTGGCTGAAACATAAGGATAGGATTTTTATCAGGAGGGAATATACAAACTCATCCCACGAAGTGACAAGTGCCTAAACTGATATGGAGACTATGTCAAACAATAACCTAATGGATGTACTATCAGTTGGCTGAATTCGTTGTATGAAATGAAATATACATGTTTCACTACAGGCTTTGAAAACTTAGTTCCTGATCACCCCTCATAGAAGGTCAAATAAAAGAAACCAGACGTGTTTTAGATAAGAAAATATAAAATGTGAAGATGAAGCTGGAAATCATATGACCAATAGGTAACTAAAGGTGCTAATAACCAAATCAAAATACGAATAGAGAAATGATTCATCACTTACCACAGATGCCCCATAGAGGAGCATAAATACACATAAACATGGAGAAATACAGAAGGTATTGTATGCAAGCCCCTTTTCTGTAGACAATCATCATGTGAACTGCGTAGTGATTTGAAAGAAACTAACAACTGAAGTACGATGGTTCTCTAGATGGATGTATGGAAAGAGGGGGGAACAACAAAGAAAAGGATGTGGGGTGAACTTAAGTGTTGTCGCGCTGTAAAACGTTTACTCTACTAGGTTCCTATCATGTACACATCACATTTTCTACTCATGAATGGCTTACATGGAAATACTTGAATGTTTTGTGTGTGTCTTTATCTTTTTTATTTAATAACTCTGACCCATACTTCAAACTATATATTTATTTTAAAAGAAGAAGTGGGTTGTTTAGGAAGGGGTGGGAATGAGAATGTAAGGCCACAAAGGAGAGAGAGATTATATCATGTAGTCTCAATGAACAGATGGCTGCCTAGTACCAAATTTATATAAATAGATCTGACCATCTGAGTTCAGAAAAACTGCTTCTAACAGGGAACATGTGATGGGATCGATGATGAAGTAAATACTAAAGTTGATGGTAAATGAGCATTGGAGTGGGAAGTAATAGGGTACTTGGCACGAAAAAAGAAAATATGAAAGTTTAAATGAAAATGATAGAATTAGTAGCAAAGATACGAAAAATCAACTTTATTTGTTTGATAAGAGTTAAAAACAAATTATTTTTAATTAAATAAGAATGCAACCATTAGTCATGTGGCTCGAAACATCGATCAGAGAGAGTGATGTCATGTCACAGCACACACCAGTTTTGCTACATGTGTTAAGGGTCTGTCAACAATCAGTGCTCGATTTACCAAAGCAAACAATTCTAATTTTCTCAAAATTGATGTGATGATGTTGGGAAAGTTTCTTTCTTTCTTTCATAAAATAGTGTTTTCTGCAAAGCAGAACTCTGGAGCTTTCCACAAAGTTTTTGTACTGAAAAATTGAAAGTGTAGTTTGTGTTGAAAAACGCATTTATTGGCATTTAATTAAGAAAAGTTATATACAAATGAAGTCTTTCTCTGTGCTGGATTTGAATTTTACGCCTTAGAGGATAGATCTCAGAAACATATGTACCCTAGAAAGAATTTTTATTACAAGCTAAATATTGTTCTATAGGACCAATATTAGCAGAGGCAGTAGTTAAGTTAATAATATTGTTTAACTGCTGTGCACATAAGTAGACAATGTACCAGCAGCAAGCATTTATCATGACAATATACAAATATTCAGATGATAAATTTGTTGATGATAAAGTACAGATAAACCTATCAAAATGTATCAGTATTTGTATTTGCCATAGGCTATTTGTAAATAATAAATAAATAAATTATGAACATTGCACTCTTTAATGGTAGCAATGTTACAAAAATTACTGACATATTTTGGAAAGAATACTAATTTGCTAGATAAGTTAGGTACTTGCATTCAATCAAATCGGGTACACAGATCATAGAGATGATATCTGTCTAATTTCAACAGGTTATAAGAACATTGTGTTTATAGGAGCACATGATATTCAACTTTGAAAGTGATAATTCATTTTACTGGCAGACATTTTAAGCTTATCACAGAAAAAAATATAAAGGTACACAGTTTATTGAACATGATAAAATACGAAGTAAAAACTGACATCAAAGTGGTCATCACAAAAACACATTGAAGAGTTTGTAGACAAATAAGCAAAGTCCAATTATGCATGTTTTAAACACTTTTTCCACATATTTACTTTGTTTGGAATGTAAATAAACAATTTGTTTGGTGTTTTAATTGATATGTTAACACACTGAGATACTACACACCACATGTAAACCGTATAACTCATTTCATCAACAAAATAAGCAAACAGCTGCTTCATTTACAACAGCAGGAACTGAGACATATCATCACAAGGGATGAAACAACAGCTGTGATTGTTTTCATGACAATGTTCAAACGAACATACAAAGGAAAAAAATTGAATTTTTTTTAATCAAGAAATATTTTTTCTTTATAATAGTAGACACACAGCTACAATACAGACAACTTTCCCAAAATTAGTCAAGTACGCTATGGGATGGTGAAATTATTGGGTTACTATTGTATTTCTATGATTTTATTCATCCTCGGCAACAATGGAATGGAAGAAATTTTGTGAGGTGATATTTAGTCATCCTAATGGACTCAGATTTATAGTTAAACCTATGTAAGTGAAACAAATGTAGTGAGTTAATTGACATGTGAGATTACAAAAGTAGTATGCCAGCTAATAGAGAAAACTCACTCCAGCAGTAATGGGTATGGGACAAGAAGAATGTTCAAATTTTCATAACAGTGTGCTACCAGTTCAGGAGCCATGGGCTGGTCACACTCAATGAGTGTGTTGTATTTGTTTACCCTAAGTTGACTTTTATCAGGGGCTCTATTGAAGCATATTCCTCAGAGTGACAATAAGAATTTTGGTGAGGGTAAATCTCATTCTGGGCCAGGACTAAATAAAACTGTAAGTTGTAACATATGCTACCACCCCAATTACGAAGTTAATTAATTTGTAAATATTATTTAGTTAAGTGTAGTTAATTATGATGTAAATATTGATTGTAATAATGTATATGATGTAATTACGAAGCTCAAGAAATCCACAGATTACAAAACACATTCTCAGTGGGTAGTGTAAGCACATCTTTGAAAAGATCAGATAGAAAATCTTTGGTCTGGTGAGACTCGGAGAAAAGAAATGGAAGAAGATGTGTGTGTGTGAAGGCGCGCTGTAGGTTCGAACTGCGAGTGTCGCATTAGCAGTATATGAATGTATTAATTATTCGAGAAGTGACATATTGTAATTGTGTTTTCTGTATTGAGTGTCTGCGAGCTTTAGTTTGGTTATCAAAACAGTTGACAGTACATGCTAACAACTGTGCGTTGTAATTTTTTTTTAGAATTAGTGATCCGTTGATTGAGCTATTTTATGATGATTGAGTATTATAATATTTAAAGAAGTGACCTCTACTCTGTTTACTTGGGTCAAAAGACGATATATTTAGGGTCACGTCGTCATAAGACCTGCAGAGTTACGAGCAAGTTAATTAGTGGAAATTGCTCGTCTTCGATTGGATAAATTTTAATTGTATGGAGGTTACAATGCCTGTCTATGTTATGGTTGGTAGATTCAACGCTAAAATGAGAGATTTTGACAAAAACTCAACCATAGCTGGTGTTAGCTGGTGTGGGATCATTATTAAGTTGTATTAATTGAGATATAACATAGGAAAGTTTTTTTTTTAACACTCAGGGTGTGTGACATAAGTTTCAGAATTGTTATTGAAATACTGGCTGTGAAATTGATGGTCTGCTAAGAATAACAATGGAAGTGGCCATTTGTAAAAGGAACATTAATGTCTCATATGATGGCATGTATGTCCTTTCTATCAAATCACCCTAGTAAATACATCACTTGCAAGTATATTTAATTAATTATTTGTTTATTAATCTTGTATATAATTTTATGGTAAATTATCCTTAGTTTAATATTTTTTAATTATTACCTTACAGCTGATTTCTTTTATGGGCATAACATTTTCAAATACATTATTTTAGTTTCCTCCTACTACCTCAGCACTGAACCAAACAGTCCAATAGCTGGGTTGACTGCATGTAAATTTTCTGACCTAGCCAAGAGCATCAACTTCTATCTTCACAAGTAAGGGTAAAGTTGTTTTTTTTTTTTTCCACGCACGCTTCTCTCTTTAACTTTGCTAAGTGATGGATCAACTCGATCTATCCTTTTCATATTGATATTACCTCACAACATTTCTTGCTGCTACATAAATTTCTAAGATAACAATTTATTTGTAAGACTAAATAACTTCACTCACCTTCCAAATGCATTAACAAGTGAAACAATTTCACTTCTTTCAAGCTGGAAGCGATCACCAAATGAGGAATGTTTTTTATCGAATTTTCCAGAAAACAGAATTTTCAGTGCAGTTCCAAGACCCTGAATCTTCAAAAACAGAAAAAATATTTTCCAGCACAAATCAGGATTTTCCAATAACGTATCATATACAATCATTAATGGTTAAAGCTGAATTCTCCATGACAGATTAATGACCACCATATAACTGTTATCAGAATATAAAAAGTGCACAATAAACAATAAAAAACACACAGAGGAGTTAAGATACAAGATATTTTTCTCAACTCATTTCCTACCTTTTGTTAGACCCAACGCATTTTAAAGATTATCAGTCTTTTTTTTTTTAACAAAAAAGTCATATCGTACATTTCATAATTTGACACAAATTCTTATAAATTTTTATATCTTCATTCGAACATTATGTCTCGTTTATTGAATCTTGAGGAATTAAATGATGTGTGTAGTCTCACAACAATGCCAGTAAACATAGTCATTTAGTCCTTACTACAAACAATAACAATAATGTTGTTCTCGTCAGTTGGTAAGATAGTTGATGCTACTGTCCTCTTGGTGTGGACTTATTGCAGTTGGTTTAGCAACATAAAACACGCCAAGTACCTAACAGATTTTCTGAGATTGTAGACATTATAAGAATCCTGCAGCCTTCATAGAAATTGTGAAACGTCTGCAACATGGTCAGAATAATTTCATGCAGAGCTTAGATAAGGTGTATACGTTTGCTAGATTTCCTGTGACAGGTACTGCTCAACTTCTTCCAAGTGGAATCATAGTTCTCTTAAAACGTGTTGAACTGCAGCATTTCTCATTGATGGGAACCTCAATACAGAAAAAGATGAAGTGGCTGTGGGGTCCCTCATTTACTAAAAGTGGAAAATTTCTGTATTGAGCTCTTTGAAAAACATGCATGAGACTGCTCCTCTGAAACCTTCCCACTTGTAACGTTATGGTGATGACACATCCATGGCTTTGCCAATGGGGCAACAAATTACAAGAATTCATTGACCACTGAAAAAAAAATACCAATTTTATGATAGAAGTGCTTACCATTCCTCCGTATAGTAGTCTATCCTAATCTTGGCAAAATATTGGGTCATTTCATGTATAGAAAACTGACACAGGTATGTATTTCAGGTCAGCCATCTCCATGCTGTCCAAACATGTGGCATCCTGAAATAATTTGTCCAAAGGACGAAGACAATATCTGATGGTAAACATCTTCATTCTGAGCTACAACACCTACAAGATGGTACAGGTCAACTTTCGCCAATTAAAATCTCACCATCCTCCTGCAGTCTCTGCCAAAGACTTCACTGAAAACTGTTATGATGGCAATATTGCTTGGTTAATTCAATGAAGACCAAGCTCTAGATAAGTGGCACTATTTTTGATACCAATAATCCACCTGGAGGTTTTAACTAGCTCGCAAAATCTCGGTATCATTACGTATAAACCACATGAATCATGGCAGAAGTGGTAGTTCAATTTTTGAGTTGGTAAAGAGAGAGTCTCTACCCTGTGACTGCTGTGCTGAAAATCAAACCATCAACCAACTGTTTTTGAGCACCCCTACAGCGCCTTCCAAGGAACAATTGAACATTTAATTAATTCTAAAATTCTTCTTATTTGTTGACATGTTTGATTGTACTGTTATTTATGTATGCAACCATGTGTTTAGTAAATAAATTATGAGGGCATTTCCTCTGTTGTTAGTAACCAAATATTAAATGTGACACAACCAGCAAACTGGGCAGTGTGTATACTAGTTTTGCAGTTTTCTGGTGCAACTTCCAGGTAAGCATGACCAAACATAACATGAGAGCCATTTCCCCACACACAGACATAAATATGACATCTACTTCACCCATCGAAGGAAAATCTTGTTGAATATGGTCCTAGAATATACACAATTTTACTGCAGTGTCAAATATATTGGACAAACTGTCCAAATAGAAAAAGAAACATGTCTTTGCCTCAAATATCTAGAAAAAATTGCTGTAGCAAACAGAGACTGATGTTAGGGCACAAATTAATGTTTGTAGCCCACACAAAGATCCTAGGACACTAATTTTAAAGAAGAAATTTAAATCTAACTGGAAATGAGTAATTTCCAAACAGACAGTGGGTTGCAACTTAATAACTGCTGGTGTGCAGACATAGCAATTTTCTACCTTCGTCAAATAGCACTCAATGGTCAAACATAATAATCGCTCACATCATATTATGCTACACATTCATATGTGTCTCTAAGAAACATAAAAAAGGTGTGGAATGCTCCAATGTTTGGTACATATACCAAATGTTAAGACCTAGTTGCTATGTATTAATAAGCTGAGACTAGATGTTCTTGTTGTTGGGTCTTTAGGGCACATCAACATCTAGGTTATTAAGCGCCCTAACTATAACCTGGTATAACAGCGTGGCTTGAAACTCAAATACCATCCGCGAGGCCAACTTTAAAGGGGTTGGCCACACAGACAGCAAAGAAGAATAAAATATTAAAACAGTGACAGAAATACTGCCTGCATGGCCGACTCTAAAGAGGTCAGCCACACAGACAGCAAAATACAACACTAAAATACTGACAAAAATGCCGACTGCATGGCCGGCTCTAAAGGGATTGGCCACACAGAAATTTAAAAAATGATGGCTGTAAAAAGGCCATAAAAATCAAAGACAAAAACACCGACTTGTTGCCTGTAAAATGGTTAACCAGGTTAACAATAAAACAAACAGACTGGCTAGCTGTAAAATGGCGAGCCAGACAGATATAACAGAACACACTAAAAATAATAAGATGTAAAAACACACTACTTGGGTTGGTGGTTGTAGAGAGACCACCGAGCCATACTAAAACCAAGGCCGATCTGCCCAAAATTTTTGGGATGAGACCAGTCAAACTACAAAACTTTAAAACCTTAGCCACATTGTTACTATCATCATTTAAAATAAGGGTTAGACCAATGTCTGCCCTCTGATGACTAGTGTCTCGGTTCAGTAAGCTGTAACATAGCTGAACTTGAAAAGGTTTTTAAAATATGAAATCCCCATATCTTTCTGTTCCTGCCAGAACTATAGTTTTAATTAATCCTGGTGGGGAACTGGGACATAGTATGGTCAGGAAAATATTAAATGCAGACTTAAATCTGAACATAGGGCAATATTACTCTACAGGAAGAGAGATTCTGAAGATATTTATGCATCATGAACTGTGAATTTGGTTTTAGGCATCTAACAATGCTTAAAAAATAAAAAATAAAAATAAAATAAAATAAAAAAAATATAAAAAAAAAAAATAAAAAAAATTGCTATCTTCTTTTAGTCTGAGTGGGGACATTAAGACACCATTATACTTGAAATACATAAATTTGGAGAAGTATGGCTGACCTCAATTCAAATTCTATTGCCAACATGTAAGCAAATTCCATAATAGGAACTCTTGTGACAGGTAATGAAACCTGGGTTCACCATTCTGAGCCCGAAACAAAATGGCAATCGATGGAATGGTGCCATCCTTACTCTCCACAGAAGAAAAAATTCAAAGCAATTGCTTCCGCTGGTAAGGTCATGATCACTGTGTTTTGGGACTATGATTGTGTCATACTCATTGATGTAATGCCGAGAGGCACCACCACTAATTCTGAGGCATATGTGAACACACTAACCAAACTCAAGAAACGCTTCCAGTGACTTGAACACCATAACAACCCAGGTGATTGTTTGTTTCAACATGATAACGCACGCCCTCACACAAGTTTGGGGACATTGGAACACATCACCATACAAGATTGTACAGTGTTACCCCATCCACCCCATAGCCCTGACCTACCTCCCTCAGACTTTCACTTGTTTGTGCCATTGAAAAATGTCATTCGTGGGAGGCATTTTGAGAATGACAAAGAGGTGATTCACACAGTGAAGAAATGGCTTCGTGAAAAGAACGAGGAGTGTCTCGCTGGAGGAAGGCCATAGAACGGGAAGGAGAATACGTGGAAAAATAGGGAGTGTAGAAGAAACACCATTCTTCCTTTTGCATGAGTTTCATTGTGTTAAACAACCCAGATTTCCTATCCCTCGAACAGGAAACAAACAAAAAAAAAAAAAAATGCTGAAAATAACAATCAAGAACATAAACTAACTCGAGATCATAAAATGATACTTTGTGTACCCTAATGGCTCAAGACTGATATTATTTCATACCAGACTAGCTAAAATACACAGTTTATTGAACTTTATCTTTACATAACCACCAGATTGATATGTGCATGAATAATGACACAGTTTGACTTATTTTGGTTTAAGCATGAGAGAACAGGCATAGCTGATTTGTTCGGTATGATGCAATAAGTGTTAGCACCATCTGAACAGGAAAAGAATCTCTGGATCAATGTGCCAACATTAAATTATGTTTTAAATTAGGTAAAAAAGCCACAGAAGCACTGTAAATAATGCAGACTATTAAGCGTTAGTGAAGTAAGTTCTAAGAACATTATTAGATGATATACAAGATTTCATGATGCTTGACACAGCACTGAAGATGTTTCATTCCCAGCAACACACTTCAAATTGAAGAAATTGTTCAAAAGTCACTGAAATTCTTCTATGTGATTTTTGGGCCACTACCAAGCTCAACAAGCAGGTAAATGGAATTCCTATATCCACTGTCCATCCAGTTTTGATGGAAAATCTGAACAAGCCTGTTCTTGCTTTGTACTATACATAACAACTAATGATTAATAACATCGTAGAGTTAAAAACTGCAAGCACATGAAGAGAGCTGCTGAAGTGGATCCAAACTTCTTGTCAAACATTTTCACAGATGATAAAACATGGTGCTTGCCATATGAGATACCTGCACAGAACCAGAGCTCAAATAGAAAGAACTAGAATATCCAAAAGTTAAAACCTTTTTTTTTTTTTTTTTACTTATTGCTTTATGCCTCATTGACGTTAAGGTCATTAGAGGCAGGATGGGATTGGAGACAAGGAACAGGAAGGAATTCGGCCATGGCCCTTTGAAGGAAGACTCCCAGCAAATGCCGGGAATGATTTGGAGAAACTATGGAAAACACAAATCTGGATGTCCAAATGGGGATTCGAACTGGTGTCCACCAGAAAAAAAAATGTAGATTTGGTGTAAAGAGAATACTTACTGTGATACCATCAATCACAAGAATGATTCCCCCAAGATGATTGTGTTTTGCGCTGACTCCAATGTTTTCAACGCATACTACTGATAATGGAAATTCTTACTTCCATATGCTTGTGATTGGGTTGTTTTCTCAGCTAGAAGACGATTTTCCAACAGGGTGGAGTGTCGCTCTATAGGCATTTATCCATTCATGGATACTTAAAGAAAAAACTGCAGCATTGATGGATTGGTCATAGAGCAGATCACAACCAGTCTGTTCATCACGGGCCCCCAAGAAGCCTCGATCTAAGGCCCTTGCAAATTTTTTGTGTGTGTACGCAAAAAAGAATTGCAATCATGAACTGAAAACCAGCTCAAACTTTGGCAATCTAAACCATAACACTGGACATGATAAAAAAGACCAGGATGAGTTTAAATACCAAGTAACAATCATTTGAATTACTTGTGCTGGTCACAATGAACATTTATGAATTTGTGGTACTTATAACTTTGCAATGTTATTTCTGAAGTATTGGTGGAACATGATTGTAACTTTTTTTAGTTTTGTAAATACATCCTTTCACAGTTAGGGTATTCTTTTGTAATCACCGTTATATCCATTACTGCATAGAACTAAATATAATTTGAATCATTAATTTCTGCAAGGCTAGAAACAATTTAAACCTTGCTACAGAATTTAGAAAAAAATAATATGTACATTAATCAATTTAAATTTGTTTCAAACAGTACCTGCAGTTTTCCCCATAGCTTGCATTTCTCACAGCCAACACAATCCATAATGAGAGAAATGTTACGAAAGTGCTCACGAAATTCATTTTTCAGCCTTTCTGCATGCTCACCCACCGCAAACATGGTATTCTCGTCAAAATGATGAGGAAATTGCCTAATTGTACAAAAAATGAGCCTAAATAACTTAAAACCTAGTATCAGAAATCTTATAGACTAATTTTATAATAATAGCTACATGCACTTCAAAACCAAAAGATAGAATAATATACATATAAGTTGTACTGTACTACTTACTGTAAAATTTTCAAAAAATCCCTCATAGCATGCCGAACTTCCTCATCTTCTTCATTATTACCAGTGTAGTACAATTCTTCGACTAGGTATGATGCTGCCTTATCTAAGGCCCTTAGCTCAAGCAGGTAAATAAAATATAAGTTCTTCAGCCAGTTTGGTCCTTCATTATTTGTTGTTTCTGGACTAAAGCGACGCTTGAATTCCTGCACATTTGGTCCCCACTTTCCACCTGGTTTATCAATTCCCAAAGACACCTTATCTGCGAAAGTTCCGAAATACCGAAGAATGTAATATCACAGTCTGTATCATACATACATTAATGCTTTAATGCAACATAAGATTAATGCTTATTTTCGTTGGGTTGGCAGAGGATGTCAAGCAAGACTCTGAACAGAGACTAAGCCATATTCAGAATTTTTCACCAGCACAATTTGTCAACAGTGAACCATGCAGAAGATTAAGGAGTGTCTAGGAAGTGCCTGTAACCACTTCTCTAAGCAGGAACTTTGCCATAAGCGGTAGCACCCATTGATTAAAAGTGTTGGCGACTCTCCCTGTAAAACATTGATGCAGAGTGGCTGATTAGCATGCCGTTAATACCTAAATGGCTGTGAGAGTAAAGATATTCAGATCTTTTACTTCTAATGAAATGACCAGAGACTTCAATTTTTTGTTAAAATCCGTTTAATGTGGAGAACAAGGGCTGCCAATTGGACTTAAACATAATGCAATATTCCCTATAATATTAGGTATATTTCTTAATAGAGGCCAAGAGCAAAATAAGAGTTAAAAATGGAGAGAAAGAGTATCAGACCAAGCTTCAAACAGTGTGGAGAATTTGAATGGCCAAGGAAAAGTGAACTTTTCTTAGATTCTGGTTTAAACAGAGCTTTTGCATCTTTCATCAAGGGGGTGAGCAAGGCTTGTAAGGTTATAATAGTTTCCCTGTAATTTTCAATTTTGTTTTTTGTGTGCAACAGACCTGTAATAGATACATGTTATGAGAGTGACTGGCTTCTGTCGTTTGCTCAACAGTCGCACTTGTTTTCATCCTATGTTGAATACTTAAATTTGGTGTGCCAGATTCCTTAGTTCCAGATTAAGGTTTTATTTTAAGCCAGCACTGTGTACTCAAGTTTGCAAATCATTTGGTATTGAAAAATTACAAACTACCAGTTTCCATCCTGAAAGAATTTACAGAACACTTAGGAAAATATTAAGCAATTGTGTCAACAAGCAACACAGAAATTGGGATTTATTATAACCATACACAGTTTCAGCTCATAACACCATATTTATGTTAGTACACTGAAAACCAATTTTGAAATTACATATGATTGGAAGATGTTAACACCCTTTCAGCTGTTGAAAACCACAAAAGATATAGATAATCCAGAAGTAGGTAGCCTGGAATTCAAATTGAAGAAAATATGGTTAGAGGTATGCAACAACAATCACAGCGCATTTTTGTTGCAAGCTAAGCAGTATAACAACACAATGAAACCACAAGACATCAATGTAGGAGATTTTTCTAATTTCCAACAGCATGAGTTATGGAAGGCACTGGATATGGACAAAAATAATTAACAAATACTGACCAGCAGAAAGGTCAATATTGGTGGAGAAAACAATTTTTAAAAAATTACGAATATTTAGATATTCAAATGCCAATTTTGGTCAAACAACATGGGGAATGGTTTCTTAAACTCACATTGAGGCATGGCAAAGGTGTCTGTCTGAACAAAGGTCAGATTGTGTCACACCACAGACAAAAGATCAGGTGGATAAAATCAATGAATAAGTAAATTAATGTAACTCTCAAAGCGAGAACAAGACAAATCACTACAATATATGAGAATTTTTAATGTTAACCACACTACTTCAGAAGAAAAGTCAGGCTCATAATTTATGACTTACTATCGAGCACCATTCAGAGCCAAAGATTATTTCCTAAGTAAAAATAAAATTGGCAAATAAAAGTCTAGTTATCCATGAGCATTGACTCGGAGCATGCAACAACAGCAGGAGAAAGACTGAAAATTCAGGCCAACAGGTTGCAAGCAGAACGCAACATTTTGAGCAACCTGAACAAGTTCCACCTACTATTTAAAGTATTTACACTTAGTACAAGCAGTCTGGTAGCTCAGTGGATAAGGCACTTGCTTTCAAAAGTTCACTGCATCAGTCTTGGGTTCAAATCACAATGGGTGTAGGAATTTTTAAGTGTTGTGCTTGATCATATGAGCTATGCCAGGTCGTTACGTGGTTCGGATTCCACATCAAACTGTAGGTCCCAGAGGAAAGGAACTGGTCGTTCTACCTTTGACATAAGGAAGGATCTAACTTACCCTCGGGTTGTGGACTAAGTTAATTTTAGTTTCTGCACTTAATACAGAATCAGTTAGACTCTAATATGTTTTAATCTAATATTAGTTGTTAATATTCCTTAAGGTACACATAATTCAGTTTGGAGAGATATACTTATCACCATTTTTCTATTAACTGGAGAGAAATAGGTAGTTTTTAAGATATTATATTGTTGAGTAAATATCATAAATCATTTGTATTACTTAACTGAAACAGTCTATAGGAGTGAAAATCTAGTAGCTGCATTATATCCTATAATGAAAATATATGATGAAACGGTCCCAATTTTCAGCAAAATTCATCTTTTCTGAAAACTTTGTAGACTCTTTTCAAAAAAGCAGTAGCTCCCACCAAATCTCACTTTGCTCAAGTTCATAACTAAATTATCAATAACTTACCAAAGTTGGAAGAAAAGGGGCAGCAGCAACAAAAAACACAATATTTCAGGCTATGGCCTTCAAGAAAAAGCTCAAAATATTGTGTATTTTGTTGCTGCTGCCTTTGTCCCTTCAATTCTATATAAATATTACCTAATGGCATTTCTTCCACTCCATTGTTGCTAAATTAACAATGATTCAGGAATGTATGTAAATAATCAAAGAGTGTGGAATAATCAGAAATAATTTTAAAACCTCTGCAATGAAGACTGTCAGAAAGTCATGACTTGTCTTATCCAATGTGTTATTTACCTAAATAGTTCTAAGTTGGCAGAACTAAACTTGATTTACACTGAACAAATAAAGGAGGAAATAGATTAGTATATTAAAACATCAAATGACACTAAAATATGATCAGATTGTTTCACATTTAGAGTCACGGGTAAATGCCTAGACTCAGCATCAAGTTTCTGCTAATGTTTTGCTGTTTTTTGGTACTCTGGTATACAGAAGCTGTGTGGACAAAATGATACAGAACATCTTGCAATCTGTTAGCAATATGAAGGTGACAATTCCAAAAACCGGAGTAATGTTGCAGGAGAAACACATGTTTCACAGGTGGAAAAGCTGTAAGGTCCCAATGGTCCCACTGTAATTTACAATTTGTTTTATGTGCGCAAAAACCATAAGTTGGGCACATGTTATGAGGTATTTTCCATGTTGGATACCTAGTGTGTGGCTTCTGCCTCAGACTCAATTTGGACAACACAGAGTATAGGCATGAGGCCACTGTCACCAAATCCTCACTTATTTATCCCATTTTTACCATGATAGTTGGGGTCTGATAACAAGATGAATGTTAACAGTTATTGTCTTCATATTCAGAATAATACGTACACAATTTCAATTATCACAACATTTGAATAAAAGGGTACTTTTAGTAATATCTGTTATCCTTGGAAGAAGTCCACCTCTCATACACTCAAACACTCAGAACACAAAAACCAATAGCTTAGCCTGCATCAAAAACAGAAAATTGGTGCAAGATTTTTAAGCGTTAGAATGAGGTAAAATGCAGAAGATCAACCCAAGTCTTAGGCACAGCCATTGAGGTCGCCAATCAAAGTGCAATTGTGGTCAATATCAATATTCAGTTTATCATCACTTGGGGAACTTGGCAAGCAGCTGTTTCACAGTCGCTCCTCGTATCATGTCATGCCAAAGAAACAGCAATTCTAGAATATTTACAAGTACCAACTGAGGCCTTCATTTTAGAGGCAAATTAACCAAAAAAAGCCTGAGATTAGAGTCCTCATTAATTTTATTATTGCTTACAAACCCAAATTTATCTTTCACAATTGTAAACATCAAATGTTTCAAATAAAATGGTAATAATAATAAGTCAATAATTAAACCATTAGAATATATATTAACCTTGTTGTTATTATTGTTCATTCTTGTGGATGACTTATTCAGAATAGAAAGGAAAAATGAAAAAAAAAAAGCTTTACATTCAAATTTTACAAAAGTAATTGAGCCGTTGATTCACCTTGCAGACTACCCTAAATTAGAATCCCCAAATGCCATTTTAATATACCGGACATTTCTAAATGAAAATAGGGGTTTTAATGCTTTGTAGTATTGATTACATAAAACGTTAAATTATAATTAATACATGAAATGAAAGAGCAACTCAGACAGTTCTGTTTGTTGGGACCTGTGCACATGTGCACGATATGTTTCCTCCGTCATTCATTAGAAACTACTAGTAGCAAAAATGGTGACTAGTGAACAGAAAGCTTTTTGTGTTCTGCAGTTTGCAAAGACCAAATCTGTAGTTAATGTGCAACATGCGTTCCGGATAAGTTTAGATGTGATCCCCCAAGTGATAGTAACATACGTAGATGGTATCATCAGTTTGAAAATACCGGCTGCCTTTGCAAAGGGAGGTGTACAGGGTGACGAAGGGTTAGTGAAGAGTGTGTTGAGCGACTGAGAGTGTCTTTCACGTGTAGCCCGAAGAAATCAGTTCGGAAGGCTAGTCATGAATTAGCAATTCCGGTGATGACTGTTTGGAAAGTTTTACGGAAATGCTTACAACTACGTCCTTATAGTTTGCAGTTGTTACAGGCTCTAAAGCCTACAGACCATGGTTTACGTGCAAACTTTGCACACGAAATGTTGTTGCATGATGACGAAGATTTTCTGGATAATGTTGTATCCAGTGATGAATCGACATTTCACCTCAGTGGACATGTGAACACATTCAATGTACACATCTGGGGCTCAGAAAATCCTCACGAGATGGTACAATTGCAATGAGATTCCACTAAACTGAATGTTTTTTTGTGCCACATCTCGGCGGAAAGTTTATTGGTCCATTTTCTTTGGAGAAACAACTGTGACTGGTACTTCCTACCTTGATGCTCTACAACTATGGCTATTTCCCCAATTGGTAGAAGACGAACCAAAACACTTCATTTGGCAGCAAGATGGTGCACTGCCTCACTGGCATAATGACATACGTGATTGGTTGAACATCATTGTACCTGACCACTGGATTGGCCACAAAGACAGAGCTTGTTTCCCATGGCCACCATGCTCTCCTGATCTGACGCCATGTGATTTCTACCTGTGGGGGTTCATAAAGGATCATGTGTATGTGCCTCCACTACCAGCTGATGAACCCGACCTAACAAACAGGACTGAGGCAACTGTTGCAACAATTACACCACAAACACTAATCAACGATTGGGAAGAAATGGGCTATTAACTTGATATGTGCCGTGTGATGAGAGGCGCTCACATTGAACACTTGTAAGCTTCTAGGTATAACTGTTTGAGTTGATATTTCATTTCATGTATTAATTACAATGTTTTATGTAATAAATGCTGCAAAGCCTTAAAACCTCGATATTCATTTAGAAACGGGGAGCCCTAGCAAGTTTTTCAGGTGGTGCAAGACATCAATGTGACACCCCAAATGTGTAATCGCTTATTTGTGATTAAGCTGTCCATAGGGACTGAAGATAACATACATTTTTTTTTTTTACATTCTAACAGTATTATAAATGAAAACGTTTGTTTGCTAGGATGTTTGTTACTGTTTAACACCAAAAAGGCTGAATGACTCTGGACAAAATTTGAAATAACACATAGCTTTTCTACTTTTATTCTGATCATAAAAATAATAATCTACTTAATGATCAGATCCACCTTGCTAACAGGCAATTTTTTGAGAATTTCTCACCCATACTCATAACCCAATAATACGACATGTTGGACAACTATTGTTTTTCCTCAAAAATTCTATTTTAGTGCATGGCAAATATTTGTATAACTAGACGCTGTTCAATTTTAATAGCATCCACACGTGGATCGCAGGTGGCGCCATCTGCCATTAAACTAGATACCGCCACAACGTACAAGTTAGTCGGCAGTAAGCTGCCGCCCAGGTTAGATGTGATGCTGGCACTGTGATACACATTGGCTGCCAGATGGATAACTATAAAATATATTTTAATGTGTGACTTAAGTACAAATTGTACTATTTTATTGAGAAGAGTTTATTTAGATTGATGTAATACTTTTTAACAAGTGAGTATGCACAAATTTTCATGTATATAACTCCAAGCTTAACATCAGATGCACTAATATATGTACTATAACCACAGGTTTTGAAGAAGACTCCCTTAAGGCGGGTCGAAACCGGTAAACAATAAATTCAATGAATATTGCAACAGGTTGGCTGTGATTCATTTTACAATTGAAGAAATACCGTTGCTGTTGATGCTGCCATGCTCAAGATTTTGACCCTGTATAATGTCTCCCCTCAAAAGGTTTCCTGATATTCACAATATATTTTATTTTTATGTGATGCTCAATATTTTTAGTCTGGGAATTCATCAATAAATACATTGAAAAAGTGCTCACATAAATAATGGAACCATGCTGAAGAAACAAGACAAAAAAACATATGGACTTGAGACTAGAATGGAGCTGCTTTACCTCCCACACAGAAACTTAACTGATTTTCATTTGATGAAAATGAGAATGATGAACTCACGGCCAATTCCTAACATTCATCTTAAAAGAAAGCCCTTAACTTAAATGGAATTTAAATTCTAGCTGTACAGTTCCTAACCAGTCACTCTACGAACCAATCTATTAGCTGTAACATAAATCTCACATCTAGTCCTTCAAATTTAATGAATGACTTGAGATAATCATAAAGTTATTTTTACTCTAACACCCATTTATTAACATTACAATCCATCCATACAATGTCCTTTTAACATACTTCTGTGAAATATTATTCCAAATGTGTAGAATTACAGAAAAAAATATTTTATACAAATATTACTAAAAGAAATACCAACCCGAAAGTAAATATTTTGCACATAGATGGATATTAATGCTTGAATGTAAGCCAGATATCACCCGATAAAATACTCTCTCTTCTAAACACATTCCTGGAACAGAGATAAAAGTTTTATAGAAACAAATATAAAAGCATTCTGAAAATTATCTGTATTTGAAATAACAGCTTACCCTTAAGGAGAGAAGATTCTATGTATGGAGTAAATACATTTTTAGGCCTGCAACATAGTAGTAACCATCAAATTATGAGAAGTACAATTTATTTTGCAGTCAGGGACAAAACACAATTTTAGCAACACATACCTGAAACAATTTTCCTTATATATACTGTTCCAAATACGGTGAGCAGACCTTCCCTTATAACCAGTGTATCGTTCTGGGTTCAAAAGAAGATCTACGTATTGCTCCTCACCTTCACTGTCATATACACAAAAGTTGTCTTGCCTGTCATCATATTCCTTCCACCGTTTAAAATCTTCATACGAAGCAGCGCTGTCAACAAAGGAAAATGATGCCGTGCATACATTTTTTTTTAGAAAATCACTTTTTCTTACAAAACTACCATTTGAAAATTTTGAGCAGTAGAAATTATTTTGTACATCATGTAAGGAAAAAATACACCAGCAACAAAAAAGTGGAAAGTTAGAAAGCACAAAACTTTTAACACAATACCTGTTCCAGTAATATCTTTGGTAAGGAAACATGAAACTACTCACTTTAATAGCTAAAACTGAAAACCCATTCAAAGCATTCATCTCAGAAAGTACATATTTCTCATAGTGGTCTATCCATAACACAAAGAGTTACACAACGTTTTTAAAAATTATCTTTTAATAGAGCGTATTATGGCTGTAATGTTCTATCGTGATTCTATTTAAGCCAATTTCACAAGCATTTTCAGCTTGGGAGGCTGCTCAAAACCAGAATGAGCTATACAAGGAGTGTAATGAGCTATATGAATTAAGGAACTAAGAGAATGTTATATTTGGAAGCAAATTCTGAATGACACAATATAAAGAGCGGGCAAATGCCAACATTTTGCCCAGACATAGACTATAAGCAGACTTATTATCATTAGAAATAGGATGAACACCCAGTAGGAAGCAGAAAGTCTCGAAATGAGATAGTATGGGTTGTTGAGTCTGGAGTCATAGGGTCGGAATATGTGTGACACAGGTGGCAACACAAAGACTAAAAAAGTAAAACTAGCTCAAAACAACGTTTTAAGTTTTTTTTAAATCTGCTAATTTACTGAAATGTAGAATTTTGATGATACTTCATAGATTTCTTTGATTTTTCCACCTTGTATTGTTTATTGTTAAAATATTATTGAAAAATTCAATTTGAATTTAAATTAATTAAAAATATTATTATGGCATATACATTACTATGAAATTCGAAAAAGCAATTGGTACCCAACAGGAATTTGAGGTATGCATCTCTCTTGTATCAAACACAAGAAACTTATCTTTTGCTCTAAATCAGCATGGAGATTAATTTTTTCTTAAGTGTGGGCCACTCAAATTCTTGTGGAAAAACGAACCCTTCCTATGTTATAGATATCAAAATAGCTATACAAATGCAACTTGAATCTGAAATTATATCCTAGTGCATGATTGTGATCCAACCATACATGTAGCTTTGACCTGCAGGAATTGGTCACCTGTATGGTGTAACTGTTAGAACTGAACGATTATTACGAATGGTTTTACATTTTCTGGTGATCTGCCTGGTCAATACAATATTGCCTTCTCTGAATGTCAGAAGTTATACAGGATAAAAGTGGAATGTACAAAACTGGTGGAATGCTGTAAACATCATCATGCAAAATTTTAACTCATCTATTTGACAGTTTATCCATATTTTCAAAATAAAGCTGTTTTTACCTTGTAACCTTTTCTGACAGGTACAGGTGATTTAAAGTATAGATCAGCGGTCGGCAACGCGCGGCCCGCATGCGGCCCATGACCTCTCTATTTGTGACCCGTGTCCGTCTTATAAAAATCATATCGAAAGCCCATATTATAAAATAATAACATATAAATGCATAAAAGAGTGAACGCGATCCAACATCGCAGCGAATGAACTATGCGAACAGAGTAGGACAAGTGCGAGCGGGAACGATTCCCCCACTCTCTCCTATGATTGAAACAATAGGTTAGCATTAACAATAATCTTCTTTTGCTCGCCCGCCCGCGCCGCCCGTCGGCGCTGGCTGTGTCATCGAGTGAAACAAGTTATTTCATGAGTGCACGCCGCCGCCGCAGCCCTGTACCTACGATAAGTTCTGCGACCTACGAGTGCCTACTATATTGTTTACAGTTCGGTAAGTGTGAGATATTGATAGTTCATACAATTAGATGGTGAAATTAAGTGAAATGTTTTCAACACGGCTTTTATTCTTACAGCGTGTATTTGGCATTGTATGCTATACGTTTTACTGATGGCTACAAAAAAGAGGAAGTTAATTGAAGAAAACAGAGTGTTTAACGATGCATGGACAGATTTATACTTTTTGATTAATTGCAATGGAAAGCCGCTATGCTTAATATGCCAAAAAATACCTTTCTATACAAAAAGAATTAACGTGAAACATCACTATGATACCGAGCATAAAGCAAAATTTGCGTGCCTAGTTGGTGATTCCCGGAAAAACAAAATAAACTCACTCAAATCTTCATTCAAGAACCAACAAAGTGTTTTTAAGGTGCAAATTCAAAGTAACGAGTCAAATATACGTGCGAGTTTAAGGGTGGCCGAAATACTTGCCAAGTCTGGGCAACCGTTTACCGACAGCGAATTAATAAAACAATGTGCCTTAGCTATGGCTGAAGAGGTATGCCCTGATCAAAATAAGAAATTTGAAAATATAAGCTTATCTGCCAGAACTTGTACCCCACACACTGAAGATTTGGGCGCTAATTTATGCGAAAAACTTCAGGAAAAAGCACAACAATTTGAACGGTTCTCCTTAGCTACCGACAAAAGTAATGATGTGTCAGATACTGCCCAGCTTCTAATATTTGTTCGTGGAATTGATAAGTACTTCAACGTGTGTGAGGAACTTTTACAGTTATGTAGTTTGAAGGGAACGACTACGGGGGAAGATTTGTTTTGTCACTTAGAACAGGCAATGTCGTCAATGCAATTGGCGTGGGAAAAATTGGTAAGTCTAACAACTGACGGAGGTAGAAACATGAGTGGGAAAAACAAGGGCCTGGTGGGAAGAATTAAAACAAAATTGGCAGAGATAGGATGTAAAATCCCGTTATTTTTTCATTGCATTATCCACCAAGAAGCGTTATGTTCCAAAGTCATTTCATGGAGAAAAGTAATGGACATTGTGATATCCACTGTAAACTATATCAGAAATAATGGGTTGACACATCGTTAATTCCGAGTTTCTATCCGAAATGGAAGCAGATCATCAAGATGTCCTTTATTATTCAGAAGTAAGATGGTTAAGTAGAGGTGCAGTACTGAAAAGATTTTTCGATCTCAGAAAAGAAATCAACACTTTTATGAATCAGAAAGGTAAATCTGTTCCAGAGTTAACAGACCCTCAATGGTTAATAGATCTTGGATTTTTGACAGATTTAACTCATGAATTAAATACGCTGAATGTCAAGCTTCAAGGGAAAAACAAACTAATATCTCATATGCATACAGACGTAAAGGCGTTCCAAACTAAAAACCGGCTCTTCATAAAACATATTGATGAAAAAAAAAAAAAAATAGATCACTTCCCGAATTGTCTAAAGGCTGTGAAGGAAGCTGGCATTGATTTTAACTGGGATAATGAAAAAATGAAAGACATTCTAATGGAGTTACAAGGTCAGTTCAGTGACAGATTTCATGATTTCGAGAAGGTTTCGAACAAACTGAAGATTTTTTGCTAACCCCTTTTCATGCGATGTTGAGGATGTACCCAGTTATTTACAAATGAACGTGATTGAACTTCAATCCAATGAGAGTCTAAAAAACGCCTTTTACGAGATGAATGATTTGGTCAAATTTTATGGTAGCTTACCGTCTGATTTTGTCGAATTGAAAAAGTTTGCTCAGCAGTTTATTTCAATTTTTGGAAGCACTTATTTATGCGAGCAAACTTTTTCAATCGGCAATTATCGAAAAAAATAAATACGCTTCTCGTCTCACAGATGAACATTTGAGAGATATATTACGTATTTCAACTTCTAACATGAAAGCTGACGTACAAAAAATAGCCAGTCAACTGCAACCTCAAATGTCACACTAAATTTAGTATGTAAGATCAATTTTGTAACTTGTCTTCATTTGTATATTCATTTGTACTAATAAAATTTGAAAACTGCGTTTTCGCATTGTTACTGTGCATGTGCGGCCCCGCCTTTACTTTGTTTTGCCACCTTGTGGCCCTTGCCTGCTAAAAGGTTGCCGACCGCTAGTATAGATGATAATTTTTGCCACAACTTCAGATTATACCCCACCTAAGTGTGAAATATCAAAGAAATTTGTAGAGTACTTTCTGTTTAATGTTTTGTACAAAACAAAAAAGATTGCTTGCTCCAATGTTATTTTGACAGATTTTAATAAAAGGACAGAAAAATTACCAATACTGAAATAATTATTGATAGGGAACAACATCAAAAAATGAAAATCCTAAGCAAGCAACAGTTATGTGAATAACAATAAAAATAATAATGATCATTTCTGCTAGAAGGCGATAATGGAAAACTGGAGGGAAGATTTATCCAGCAGAGTGGGATCTTAAAATGCACAGCCATACTTATTTAGAAATAAAACATATGAGAAAATTATGAAGTGGTTCTTGATCATGCAGAGTGAAAGCTTAATTAAAGAGGCCTCCCAGTAATTGGTACTGTCTTTCTCTTCTCCTGAATAAATATTTAAACCCGAAAATAGATTTGTGAGTTTTTGTTATTTTGCATGCATTTATTTCTCCTACGCCATCACATTTGATATGATATGCAATAGCACAGGTCCATTTCTCCTAGCACTGTTTGAAACATAAATATTGAAAACTTAATCATACCTTATGGTAGTGTTTATGAATCCAAGTTCCTCATTGCAGTCACTTTGTGCGTTTTCGGAATACTGAAATGAATATATATATATATATATATATGTAGTACATAAAATTTGTAGTGTATACAAATAATAAAAAAATTAAATGACATACAGCAACCAGCCAACATTTCTTATAGAACTGAAAAGTTATAATTTTTATCATCTGATAAGCTTCAACATTATGTAGACACTTAATATTCTAGACCTAACAGATGTCATTAAAGCTGATTTAGGCTTTGGGTGTAAAGGAAAGAAGCAAATATCTGTCCACTAACTTTTTTTAGGGATTTATGGCATTCCAATATTAAGACCAGGAATAAGAAATAATTTGGACATGGCCTTTAAAGGAAACATCCTGGCATTCACTTGGAGTGATTTCAGGATATCATGGATAATTAAAATCTGGCTGGCCCAACTGGAGTCAAACCCATGTCCTCCCAGATGTCAAGATTAAGTGTTAATCCTGTCCCGAATCATGTTTGGTATCTATTAAATATCTAGGATCTGTGATATGATATGTAGTTTTAGTCTCTTTGATGGAAGTATTTATGAGGTGCACATAATGATCATCCCATAAATCATACAGCTGATAGTAGAAAACAACCTAAACTCTATAGACAGCATGACCTACTTGCCAATAGTAGTAGTATGAGGCCAGGACATTCATGCTCTATGTGGTTCATCAAACTATCAAGTGATAGCATGTTTTGAAGTAGATAAAAATTTTAATTTTTTAATTTTCTTGAAAACTGTACTTGTCTCTAACAGAACTCTGCAAAAAGCAAGGGCATGTAGGATATTAGTTATGCTCACTTAACAGTGTCCTTAAATACCAAGTAATATGATGGTAACACCTTAAAACAAAAGAATTAATCTTTTGGGTTTCTTTTCACCCAGCTAGAGACAACTGTGACTTACTGCATAACATAAAAGTCTTTTCGAGATTTGTAAAACCAAATATAGCAGGAACTAAAGTTTTTCATTTCCTTTTCCTAATTTTATTTTCAGTTGCTAATGTGTATTTTTGCAAGCAATTTCCAAGATTTCTCATCAACCAAAATTACACTTACTTTGTACGCCCGTGCTTCAGCCTCATGTCTGGAGTTGGAGTTCCTATCATTGCCTTTCAAACCTGGTGGGATATCTTCCTGCAACAATTACAAAGTTTTAATTGTACACAAATGTGCACATGTTAAATACAATTATCAGCACTAATAACAGAGTTAGCAAAATAAACCTGATGTTTATTAATCTTCTGTTTGAGTCTCATTTTTCTAATTTTATTACCTTCATAGATCAAAGTCAATTAGGAGTTTTAGCATGATTTATTAAAATTCAATGCAGTTTCAGTAGAAGAAACATTTTCAAGGCAGAAACATGAAAGTCTGTGGGAATGGTTTTGAATGCCTGGAGTAAAGCAGAAAAAAATCAGTTTCTGGTTAAGAGACATTGTCAGCAGAATTTCATTCAGCACTTGATACAGTCTTAGAAACTTTCATGTTAAAACAGAGTCACAAATTGCTTTTAATATTTTACTTGCTAGGAATGAATGTAAACTTATTTAAAAGGGCACAGAAATAATAAGCAATTCATGTAAGATGTCAGGATACACAATTTAGCACTTCACCTGCAGTAGGCATTAAACCATTTTAACATAGTTTTTTAACCATAATTTTAAGAAACTGAATGCTATTCCTAATTTACGTGCATATCTCGGAAATGTTTGTAGAACTTAATGTTGACTTGCTTACAAAATTGGACATAAGGTGGAGCGATATAAAAACTGATAAATTTAGGCACAACTTGTTTCAACTTTATGACCAAATAGCATAAAAGTCATTAGAGCTGAAAACTAATGATCAATCACCTTAATGGGATAGGACTAATGGCCATGTTTAAGTAAGCCACTAAAGCACTAGCCAGAATTCATCTGAGAAACTAAGTAAACCTAAAGCTCAGAGTGACAAACTACAAAGAAAACTCAAATACGATTCATTCCTTAAGTTTATAGCCCAACACTGATGCATATAAATTAAGTCATACTCTAAGCTTCACACACTTCCTCCAACATTCCAATTCTTTTATGCCATTCACTTAAAAGGATTTCTCGAATATGATATCATCTCACTTGAAAGGGGTGTCAGGTAGAAATCTTGTTAAGATTTTGGAAAAAGGTGGAAGTATGAGGGGCATAGATCAGGTGAAGAGGAGGTTATCATACCAAGTGAAATCCATAATCAAGAATTGCAGCCAGGTCAATGAGACACTTGTGACTGGAAGCACTATCTAGCAATCTCAGTTGGTGGGATATATGCAACATATTTAGGATTAAATGCACAAGGGAGGCCAAATTGATAGTGTAGCACTAGATCTTTCAAAAGCTTTTGACGGAGTGAGCCATAAAATGGTAGTAAATAAGATAAAAACTATTGGAGTGGATGAGAAAGTTATTTGCTGGGTAGAAGAATTTAAAGGAAGAAAACAAAAGTTAGGGTAGGAAATTTAGTATCAAAAGAAGTGGAAGTAAAAATGGGAGTGCCACAGGTTAGCGTATTGGGACCATTGCTATTCATTGTTTTAATGAATGATTGTGTTGATGGTTTACTATCAGAAATTAGAGTGTTTGCAGATGACATAATGCTCTGTAAAAGGATAAATGATAGTGGACTGTAAACAGCTGCAGGGTGATTCGGACAGGATATGTTAAACATGGGATGAAGAGGAGTCAGCTTATTAGATACACAGATATAAAACTTAAGGCTGATTATGATTATAAGGAGGGGAAAGAACTGCTTGTAGAAGACTTGAAATGTAAATATCTTGGCTTTACAATTGATAACAAGCTTATCTGGGCAGGACACATTGGACAAGTAGAAGGAAAAAGTTTCAAAATTCTGCACTTGTTGGAGAGAGAGAGAGAAAGATGAAGCGACGTAAGGGAAGTCTAAAGGAACTGGTTTACAAAACTTTGGTCAGACCATTGCTTTAATATGGTGGTCTAATATGGGACCCACATGTTGAGTATTAAATACAGGAATTGGAGAGGGTGCAAAAAATGGCTGCTAAATTTGTTTCTGGAAATTACTGCAGAACACAGTCAGTAACAGATATGATAAAAGAGCCAGAATGGGATTAAGTGGAAGACAAGAGGAGGGTGAAGAGGTTCATGGGAGAGTACAAGACGAATATTGGTGAAGAGGGTCTGGAAGAGTACAAGGCGAATATTGGTGATAAGGCATGAAAATATATTGGTATAAGAATTAAAAGTAATGCATGGAAGGGAAAAGATGGCCAAGACCACAAGCTGGCACTCCATTTCAGGCATTTTAGGTAGGGGGGTCAGGGATTGGAATAATTTACCAAAAATATTGAAAGAATTTAAAGTTGAAATTTGTAGAGGGCAAATGTAAATGGGTGCAGGAAAGGGGGAAAAGGTGTGTAGGGAAGTTGTCACCAGACACAGCACTCCATTGCAATTAAATTTTAAATTAATTAGCCACCTTTCCTGATATCCTCTCTTTTCCTACATAGCTTCTCGTAATTGCTTCACAATGTTATCAAAATAAGCCCCCATGACCACTTGGCCCCTTTTCAGGAAATTTATAAGTAGTATATCCTCAGAATCCCAACAAAACCTTCACAATCACTGCAAAAGGGGAGAACTGGCAATCTTCCACTGCACTGGCTGTTGCTTTTATCGTGGGGTAAAGTGATTGACCTAGGTCTCATCCAGTCAAATTTTGCTGAACAAAGTTTACTTGAATGGCTTCCAAAAGAGTTATATTTTCCTCATATGTCTATATTCTCACTGCTTTTTGATCTGCAGTCAATATTTTTGGCACCAAATGGAACGTCAAAGTACTCAGTCAGAATTGTGATCTTCTGTTGTTCACGGGATGAATATCATTTACTCCATCTGCTGAACTGTTAACCTTTTGTCTATCATATCCAATTCACATATCCTATCCACATATTCCTAAGTGGTTGTTTGCACAGGGGGATCGTCTACAGTACTGAATGCCATGACCCCCTTCTCACCTTATTTTAATTCAGATGCCTTCATTTACTGTGGTGTATGTAGAGTAACTCTCCCCTAAAGGAGCCATTGTATCCCTATGAATGTGCTAAGGTGACATCTCTTTCTTACATGAACATTCAATCACAGCACAAATTTCTTTCTTCTCTATTTCAAACTAAACATGCTTTCACCACTTATAGCAAAATATAGGTTAAGTCCAGGGTGCTGTAATTTTGTTCGAAGGACTAAAGAAATATATGCAGTTTTTGGAAAGTAATACAATTTCATTTTTCCTGCCATCAAGAAACAACTTATAAGATGATCCTCATATTCCCAATTGGGTTCACTGAAATAGCTACTTAATGCAGATGACATTTTAGTGCCAGTTGATGCTCAGGTGTACTGCACTAAACACTTACCTGGTTGCTTGAATTCCCCCCTTTCCCTGTTTATCCGCACAGTATAGAAGTGGCAATGACATCAGATTGTCCTTCATGTTGAGTCTCACATTAACCTGTATTGTTATAATAAGTAAACTTCATGGGGCGACATTAGGAATTAATTCTTGGAAAACAATTATTACAACACTCCATTTTCATTAGAGTTTTAGCTCTCTTGCAACCTTTGCTACAGTAAAAGAAAAAAGTAAAAAACATGGCTCTACATGACAATAACAAAGAGCACATTTGCTATCATGTATCCAAAATTGACATGACTTTTTCAAGTTCCATTATATATCAGTTCAATAAGCCATGTGTCTTAAAGTTTTATATAAGTGAGCATTGAAATTGTTTGTTTGTTGTATACCTCACTCTGAATAAGGAAGGTGCCCCAGTGTCACTTTCCAATAATTTTATGTTCTTATAGTAGCCTAAAATCTAAGGTTGTTTATTATTATTATTATTTTGTGTTTGTGTGCAAGTGTGTAAATGTGTGTAAAACATATTTTGGGAGTGAAACAGCCCCCAATAGTTAGGGATGAAAACCAAAAATTTTCAGGTTTTATATAGAAAAGCAATATATTTTGATGAAACAAATGGCAAAATGTTTCTCACAAATGAAGGTTAGAAACATAAATTTACCAACCTGGTTACTCAAATCTGAAAAAGTTAAGAACCCTCATCATTTAAAAATTTCCACCTTAAGAGTTGTTAACAGCAACAGAAATAAATATATATATATATATATACATGTCATGCTTCAGGCCACATAAAAGTTTAAATGTTTTTTGTGTTGTTTCTTAAAAAATCAAAATTTGAGGATAACTAGCCCAAAAATTGAGTCATTACATTTATGACACAGATGCCATCCTGCCCCTACCAATTTTAACGATTTTTGATATGTTATTGTAGATTAAAATTAAAGTTCAATTTTAAAAAAATTTTTTTTTTGCTTTGGGGAAAAAATGTTTTAGGGAGTGAAATAGCATTCAAAACTAACAAGTATTAAAGGTAATTTTGTTCACATCAAATAAAAATATTCAATTTCTTCAAACAAGTTGAAGAAATTTTTGTTGCAGGGGAGATTTAAAAGAACACACAATTTCTGCAACCTGGTAACTCAATTTTCTGGGGGTGAGCCCCCTCTCCTCTTTATAAACCTAAATAGAATCTGTAAAAACAGAAAAATTGAAAAAAAAATGTTACTCATTGCTGCAAATAAAACACTTGTTTGTTTTGTATTTCTCCTAAAGATTGATATATACCAGTAACAACCTGCAGAAATTGGTTGATAACATTCACATTTACACCAGACACATCATTTTCCTCCATGTGATTTCATGAATGCTGGGAAATGTGGAAGTAGATTAAAATCTAAGCTTGAAATAAGTTTCTATTTTGCAGAACACCCCCCCCCCCCTCCCTGCCCCAATGTTAGGAGACGTCAAGTGGAATTTTTTTTGTTTTGACAATTTTGATGAAATAAATTGGAAAATGTTTATTATGAGAAGGAATAAAATTACAATTTCCCCAACCAGATTAATCAAATTTTCAGGGGGTGAACCATTTAGTCCCTTTTTTTTAGGTTTACTCATTAAAAACATTAAATTATTGCTTTGTAAACAATAGTTTAACATACTCACATCCAGACATGGCTCTACATGACAATAACGCAGAGCACATTTACTATCATCTGCCCAAAATGGACATGGCTTTTTCAGGTTTACCTGAAACATAAAGTAAGAGATGAAATATCACTCAAGTAAATGCTGCCAAGCATTTCTAATATCAATTATTAAGTGCTATAAATGACAATGCATATTCTGAACAATACCTTGAAAAATCTGAAATAGTCTTTCACTAACAAGCTTCGTAGAATTGGATATATTTTTGCATTGTTAAAATGGTCAACCGTATCCACAGCACATCCGCAGTCATCAATCTTACCCCTGAGCTGTAACAAAGTAATTGAGATGATAATAACAAAGAGAAGGGACACCGGCAATTAAAAAAAAAATAAAGTTTACACTATTAGATTTAAATAAACTATAATTTTCCTAGTGCCTGGTTTTAGTATCTTTCGAAGACAAATGAAAATCAAAACGCTGTTCTGCACGTCATTTATAGTCTTCAAATTACTCAGCACCTTGCAACAGTCAATGGTCTTAAATCATTATTTAAGGTACAAAGAACGTTAATATGCTCTGTTCATCACATATTACCAGATCTGCTCTTACTGTAGCACAAGAAAAAGACAGGAAACAGTAACCTGATGTTGCGCTGCCACAGCACTATCAGGATGATGAAAAATACAAACAGGTACTATAGTCAACGCCATGAAATTAGACCTGCCAAGGTCACGCAGTCTCCACTTGCTCCCCTATCTGCACCAGCCCCCTGTCCCTAGTTTGGACTGGGGACATTGTCACATTTGATTTTGCCGGTCGTCCATGCGCATCTTTGTACGCGATTGCTTCCTTAGTTTACAGCCTATTTGGGCTAATGTTAACGGTTATGATGTTCACAAACAGAATCATGCAATTAGTGCATTAACAGACAGAAGTAATATTCATGAACCTGCAGGCTGCCTGGCTATGGAAACTTAATTAAAATCATCTTAGCAGATATTTTCAAGTATTTTTTCAGGACTGTTACCAATAACCAATAATAGGAAAAAAAAAAGAAAAGAAACCACAAACTTCAGTCAATTATTTATGAGTAGTCTTTTCAAAGTATAATCAGTCCCTTGTATTTGATAAATTAATTTTTATTTTTTCTTTGCTTTTCAAGTGTGTACAATGAAAATAATAATTCTTACAGAAGCTGAAAATAGTATTTCCATGGGGAGGACAGGAAATATTTTTCTCAGTGGTAAACTAACCAACTGGAGTATGCGCTGCGCTCAATCATTCACACAAATGGAAACTGTGAAAAAAATCAAGATGGGGTGTCTGAAGGTGCTGTGCGTGCTGCCAGAATTAATTTCAATGTTTTCTTAGAAACTTTCTCGCTGAAAGTTTTTATGTAAGGAAATAGAATGGAAGTTAGTCAGCAACAACATTTTACATTACACATCAGAAACAACTAAGTGATTCATGTAACTTCTTATTCTTTTTTTGCTAATCTGCTTCCTATTTCATGGATAGAATATATTCGGCACTAGTCTGTTAACTTTCATGAATTCACGTATTTTTTTGGGGGTTATTTCTCATGATTATTATTATTATTTTCCTTTTATGTTGGTCGAAGTGAAAAAAGTATTTTGATTTCTAACTTTCATGGAACCTAGATTGTATTTTTTTTTATAATAAAAGAAAGTCCTGCAAATGTTTCAAATTAAAAATGACATGTCCTTGTTCTGCAAGTTAAGTATTATTTTTTAGAATTTTTTCACACTCATTACTGAAAGTTGAATTTTTTGCTGGATTGCAACACTGTTCAGAGACTCCGCGACCTTCACAGGACTAATTCTGTATCGGCGACTGTAGCACAATGCCACAGTCAACTGTTGCACAGTACATAGTGTTGCAGTACGCTTGAAAGACTTATAACTTTCCACAATCCTGATGGTACTACAGATAAGAAAACAAAGCAGAAAATTGATAATAATGGCAAGTATTTTTTTTTTTTTGGGGATATCGTGGTACAAAATAATAATAACAAGAACAAAAGAACAAATTAATAAGGGCAATAACATTAAATTTATCAAAATAAATGAAAATTAAAAATTTTCCATGTATATAGTTTAGGAGGGATTGCAGTTTATGGAATTATGTGATAGTTCTCACTGTAAAACAGTTGTTGAGTTTATTGGAGTTTCAGGAACTGGCATGGGCCACCACTGAATGCTCTAACTAGCTGGTATGAACTATTTGCCTATGGCCATTCATTGTGATGAAAAGTTGGTTAGTGGTGAGAGCTATACGCTAACTAGTGCAGAGGAGAGATGAGTTGGTATATGATGCACGTGGATGCACACATATCATATCCAATGATGGGAAATGTTCCTGAATGGTATGGCTGGAGTAAGAAGTTGTGGCTGGATGCATGCTGTAAGTTCTTTGTCTGTTGTAGGTGAAGGATCAATGTAATGGTTTGGGGAAATTATGAGGTAAATATCTGTGGACTAAAATATTCATGAGGTTAAGTGGTCTGCTGAAGCTCACGCAAGAGACAATGTGCATAAATTTTCGGGTAGAAAGGCGGGCATTTTGTGTAAGGAACTAGGAAGTTATGCCAACAACAAAGGGGTTGGTTAATGGACTCAATACCATGCAAAAACTTGATGTGGAACATAGGGCTACAACAAGTTTTAAGAGATGCTGGAAACAGTTGTTGAGTGAGGGGTAAGTTGTAGCATGAGAAATTTGTTTTTGTACAGGATCAGGGGGACCATGGGAAGTCAGGGCTTCTGATAGGATTTGGGAATACTTGTAAAGTGATTCTTCATTGGAACAGATGTGCTTACCACAGATGATAAGAATATAAGGAAGTTAATGTTTGTTGTATAGAAGATAGCAACTGTCAAAGTAAATGTATGTGTGTGTGGATGGAGAGGATTCATTGAGTAAGTCAATGAGATGATTTATATTGTGGGTCAAGTTTATAAATGTACCATCTGCTACCTGACCCACACAAGTGACTACAAGGGGATATTATCAAGGAATCTTTCCTCCTAAGGACACAGAGTGGAGTGACATAAAATGGGACTGTCCACATACCCACTGTAATGACACATATATGGTAATATCACTGGGAGTTGAAGGAAAAGAAATCCTTGGAGAGAATAAAGTGAGACAGTGATGGGAGAAAGAAAGTGCTGGGCAGGCTGTGTGAAAGGTGCGCAAAGGACCAGAGATGTCGATTCTCCCGGGCTGAAATCAATTCAGTGGGTGATTCACAGATGGCAGCTATAGGTCATAGGATTGCCAGCCTTGTGGATCTTTTGGATAAGGTATAAAGTGGGGTACAAGGATTTTCAGGAGTGACAGGAGAGAGGGGGGGGGGGTGGAATGTGATGTGAGACTTCATAAGGGATCCTGTAAGGGCACAGAAGGTACATATTTCCTGGGAAATTGGAACTGTGAGGTCTGTGGTATTTTGACAGTAAAGTGGTGGTATCACAGAGCCGCATCATTAATCACCACACTTTATGACCATGGTGGTTGAGCCTTTCTCATTTGGGAAGATGATATTTTTGTTTTTGGATAGTTCTCTAATGGCTTGGATTTCCACAGGGCAGAGGTGCATCCCAATCCATACCATTTTACCAGGTAACAAAGAATTCATCTTACACCCATTATAATTCATTACAAGCCAAATAATTTGGTGGGTGAAGTATTTCACTGCAGTCTTAAATGAAAGTGGAAGTTAGTTCATTTACCCCTAAACACAAAGGGAAACTATATCATCTGTCTGACAGACCATCCCAGTCCAATTTATTCATTAATTCTGTTATGCTTTCCTAACAGCTGTAGCATGTAGTCACAAATAAAGAAGCTCTTCCCTATATTGTCCTACAAAGAATTACACACAATGCAGCAATGCTTTAACCACTTCTATGATTTGCAGTAAGAAGGAGTGAGCTGTACCCCATGACTTATCACAGAAACATTTTAGTACTTTGAGAGCCTTTAATGCTCTTGCTTTCAGATCTCTCAAATGTGGCAACCAGCTGAGTCTGTTATCAAAAATGAGGCCCAGAAAGCCAATAGTTCTATTAAAACCTAAAACTGTGTTCCTAATGGAAAAAGAAGGCTATGACTTCAGGTAAAAAGAATGCACCCAGTTTTCTCGACAGAAAATCTAAAACCAGTGCTTACTCACTATTCATCTAGCCTGTTTAATGTGAGTTGCATTTGCCTCTCAGTAGCTTGTAGTCTAGATGACAAATAAAAGCTAGGGAAGTCATCTATAAATAAGAAGAACTGTGTAAGACTCATTTTTACTAAGGAAATGCTGTTGATGGTAGCAAGAAGCTTAAAAGTGACTCCTGGAGGACTCAATTCCCTGGCTACAAAGTTCTTATACATACAAACCAAAGGTCCTATACTTCACAGCCAACTAAGTATTGGAAGCAATGCCATGATAAAGCAATTGCAAAATGAAGTGCAAATTTTCTCTAAAGAACCATTATTACTTTACTGGAAAACATGTTAAGTAATCGCCTGTTCCAGGTGCACACTGAGTTCAGCAGGAGCAGATTTCACAAGCTAAATAATGGTCTACCACAAGGCTTGGTTCTCTCCCCTATACTTTTCAATTTATATACTCATGCCAGACACGGTCTCTCGCAAATTTGTATATGCTGATGACATCAATCTTACAGTGCATAGAACTAACTTCATGGAGGCTGAAGAAATCCTGACTCATGACCTTCAGGAAATGGATGCCTACTTTCAAAGGTGGCACCTTCAACCCAATCCACAGAAAACAGAAATATCTACATTCCATCTTAGCAACAAACAAATGAACTACCACCCAAATATATTGTTTAGAGACCAGATGCTGAAGTATAACAGTACCCTAAAATACCTGGGTGTGACATTAGACAGGTCCCTAACCTACAAAAGTCACCTTCAGAATATAGCTGCCAAGCTTAAAAGTCGGAACCACTTACTTCAACGGCTGGCAGGAACTTCATGGGGAGCTTATGCAAATACATTAAGAACAACAGTCCTAGCCTTGGTTTACTCCACATCTGAATACTGCTCCAGCATATGGCTCAATAGCTCTCACACCCAGTTGGTGGACGTTCAGCTTCGCCATACAATGTGCATTATAACTGGCTCACTTCTATCTACACCTATTCAGTGGCTGCCACTGCTCAGCAACATCCCACCACCTCATATCAGAAGGCAAAAAGTTCTAATAAAACTATGGTTGAGAATTTTGAACAATGAGGTTCTTCCCATCCATGAAGATGTTAAGGAATACAAAACACGGCTCAAGTCACGTCGCCCTGCCTGGAAGACTGCTGTCAGTCTAACATCTAACTCCTTCAGCCCTACAGATAGCTGGACAGCGGAATGGGTATCGTCAACACCACAGGGCATAGTGCAAATTACCAATCCCTGCTCAAAACTACTAGGATTCAACTTACCGCGGTCCCTTTGGTGTAAACTAAATCGGATTAGATGTGGTACGGGAAGAACTGCTTCAACTCTCCACACCTGGGGTTGGGCAGATTCTCCATAGTGTGACTGCAGTGAGGTTTTACAAACTGTGTCACACATTGTGCAGGACTGTCCACTGCGTGCCTTTCCTGGTAGTCTGGAACACCTAACTTTGGCTACGCCGGAGGCGGTGGCCTGGTTGGAGCGGCTCGACGTCATGTTGTAGTGGTTGTGATTGGAGATCCTGTCTCAGTGGCCAGCTGTGGGCATTGTTCGCTAACTATGCGTATATATGTGTGTTTAGATTGTTCATTACAGTATAATTGTAATCGAATTGTGTAAATGTCTAATAGCATCATATTCAAAATAATTAATATGTACTGGAATGGTTAATGGTGCTAACATAGTTCTGCCAAGATGTTCTTTTGCTCTCCTTAGTAATATGAAGTGCCTTTTCTCTCACAATTTGGAATGCTGCAAGGTTTTCAGTTGTTGGATGTAGCCTAAAATGGCACAACAACCCTGTACGGCGGAAAAAACAATTATTATTTCACCATGATATAGGTGGCATTCATTGCACTCAGGGCCGCATTTAAGCATAGGCTACCTAGGCTGTAGCCTAAGGGGCCCACACCACAGCCCATATTTCTTAACTTATGATAAAAATAAATTACAGCAGTCGATTCTCAATAACATTTCTTAAAAGCACTGGAATATTTACTGGTGGCTTGCCATGACTGTAATGGTGGTGAGATGACACTTGGAGTTTAATGAAGGATGAACTAGTGACGTGTTCAATGTGTGGTACTAATGCCGATGAATCCCATCAATGACCATTAAATTATAGTTCTTTAATGTGGTGTGCAAGAATTAGGCAACTCTTCAGCATTAGAAACATCCTGTGACCCTAAAGACATACAAAGGCAGTAAAGATGTACTGGTCTTTGGGAACTTCAAATATAATTCTAAAATAGTAGCAAAATTAACGTTGAAGATTAATTTTAAAAAAAATAATGGTTCAGGATTGTTTTATCTGATAATGAACATACTATATCAGCCAACAGAAGTTTGCAAGATTTAGTTAAACAATTCAAGAGTAGTATAAAATAAAAAAAAAGTTAAGAAACAACTCGACTAATGTGCAGATTTTCCACATCGTGTATGTCTTTTGCATATCCACCATTCAAGTTAAGAGAAGCATGCCATAGCTTAGCCAGACAATCACCACGTGATAAGAGTTCAAATAAATCTATGAAATTATGTTATGACAGACTACACTCTTTAAGTCATAACTTGACCTCCATATCTGCAAAGGAAAAGTTTGGATTTCCCCCTACATACCAATCACATTCCTCAATGTGGACATTGCCCTATGGCAGTGTATCCTTCACACCTTTATCAAGAATAATCCCACTAATTTACAATATCTACACTTCAACAGCTGCTATCCCTTCCACACAAAATGTTCCTTTCACTACAGTCTTGCCATACGCATAAGACGCAAATATTTGGAAGAAGAATCTGTCTCGAAGCACTCCCAAAACCTATCACAAGCCCTCATTTCCCACTGCTACCCTGTGAATCTTGTACAAACGCACACTTTTCATGCTGCCATGCACCATCCATAACTACTTTTCCCACAGGGAAATCTTTCCCCAATCACTAGACATGCTACATTGCCCAGAGTACACCTCATATATCAACTAACCTGCTTCCACTGCACTAGTTTGCACTAAGGTCTCATTAACAACCAGCTCTGTATCAAAATTAATGGCCAGGGGCTAACAGTCAGCAATTTATACCATCCAATAGCAGGCCATGCCAGTTTTCACAGCTCTAAAGATCTCATTAAATGTTTTATAACAAAAGCTCTCAGAGTTTTCCAGGAAATTGCTACTGCATCTGAACCCCACACATGGGAACTAGCTTACCAAAATATCCTGGATACCATACATCAGCGTGGCCTCAATCTTGGATAAGACCATACCAGTAAACCCATCACTTATTGTTTGTTTGTTTATTTCTTTCTTTGTGTATTTATTTTATTATCGTTCCTTTATTTATTCATTATTAAATTTTAAAATTTTATGAATTTGGATAACTGTTCGTTTGTACTGCCACTGCCCATACTATTTTGTTTCTAGAGATATCTATAGCTCACTTCGCATTAATTTGGCTCTCCACTCCTACCAAACCCACCCTGTTCTCCAAGGTGAAACCAGTCATATGGCAAGCCTTGATGTATGCACACCTTCCTTACAAAATGGCCAGTTTCTCTCTGCAAGAGTAAGATTCTAAAATGAAATATTGTACAATTGTGTTCATCTGGTGTTTTGTGTGTTCATTGCATCCCTCCTGCCTTTAACTTTGGTGAGTGGTGATGTCATTTTTTAGACGAGTATTGCAGGTTCTTCTAATTCTCTTCATACCACTATGGTAAAAATGTGCTCTACATACCATGTATGGTGGAGTACAAGTTCTAAGGCTTCATTGGGTTAAACACTAGAGATGTGTAAATAATAAGGTTTGAAATGAATGTTAAGATCATCACCAATCAAAGTTAATTTACAAATAAGGATGGTTCCTTTGTTCAAAAACACTTTCATTAAATGATTCTAAAAATGTTTACACTTGCTACCACCATCTACAAACACATGTCATCAGAAACATCAGCCTTCAAAAAAAAATGCAGATTGAATTTCAGATAAATTTAAACACAGGAATAGCAATCACATTCCTCATTCTCTCTTGAAATAATTTAAACGTTCTAAAGTCCAATATATAGTAAAAAAAAAAAAAGCTCTTTAAATTTAACCAAGTAATTTCTATGTTCAAAGTCTATTGTAGATCATGCTAGTTACCCTTGCATGTTAAAGGCTAAAACTTTGACCAACAAGGCTAAACTGACCCGCATGATCTTATCATCAACAGTTTTTTCAGAGCAGATGCCCACAAACTGGTTTCCGCATCACTTTACTGCAGACTGTTGCTGCGGAGACACTATATTGGCTACCGAGAGTGTTCTATGCTTCCTTGGGGATCTCATCTTCCTGGCCGTGGACATTATGGATGCTTATGACACAAGCCAACTGCCAGTATTTGACAATATCCCATAATTTAGCTTACTTGTATTTTGATGCTTTCTTCATCATAGTAAATATTCTAACATACTCCATTTGCAATTTTCTAACGTTCATTTCATTTCTTATTCCATTACTCCATGCCCTCGTGCAACTCCATTTCTAATTTTAATCTCCAGACCATGTTGCGATGTAGATTAGTGTCTTTTTCTCTTTTATTTTTTACCTCAACTGATACAGCCTAAAATGTGTAAATATGTTTAAAAAAATGCCTCCATTTAAAACAGGGTACTGCCACTAAAACTCCTCTGAATCACACTTAATTTTGGTGATATTAATTTTTCATAATCCCATTTACCTATCTCAAAATATTGTCATGGAAAAATATCATTATCTCATTATTATGGGTTTATTTTCTATATCCACTGTTATTTACAAAATAAAAATTTTGTAATCTAGGCAAAGTGAGACAGAACCAACCATCACAAACAGCATAACAGGTCTCTCATGACTACTGGTAACAGAGATGCAGAATTATATGGAATAACTATACCACAGAAAGAATAGCACGACACTATTGCTTATGTAAAATATTTAAATTTACAAACGTTTCAGTCTATCATTCAGAACTGACAACTGTGGTCACTTCAATTACCTAAAATTTGCCGATTTTTCCATTTTTAAGGTACGATGGAGACACGTTTGCAAATTATCAGAAAAAAAACTATGAAAAATTAACTACTTACCTGGCAAAAGCAATGATTATAGTGAAGTGTGTCATCACTCAGAGCTACTGTTAAATGAATTAACAGAGCAGAAATTGTACATAGTTTCTCCCTCATAGTTCTAGAACACTGAAAAAAAAAGAACAGAATTAATATGTACATGTATAAGAAACTGATTAGAATAATAATTATAAAAATCCTAGAGGGAACATGGACACTGCAAGCAATATTTTTTCATGCACCGGCATGGACAAAAAGAAAATAGCTGGTTTTACTGCTACAAATTATTTTAATTTGTAATGTACTACCTCAAAAGCCCACATGAAATAATTTTAAAATCATTTATGTTAGTGGCAATCATTTCCCCTTCCCTTATAAATTGTAATAAAAGTCATTACTTTGTATGTAATACTGCTTACTATTGACCTTATTTTCAAACAAAATGACATTAAGGACAAACTACTGATGTTTATAAAATTTCACATTTAGTTGTATTAACACCAGATTCGGTTCTGAATTAATTGTGAAGTTTGTATGTTTATTTATAACCCTAATTTGATAAAAGTGGTGTAATAAAAATAAAGAAAGTTAGGGAAAGTAAACATCAATTGCCATGGATGAAGGCAGAAAGTCCACGATGGACACAAACAAGAACACACCTTACAATGTTTCAGTATAAACCTTAATAATGATTAGAGGACATATGGCAATGGGAATGGATGTTTACACACCAATGTTCAGTGGTGAATTTCAGTGTGTGCACATCTGATCCCCTTGGAATATGTCCTCTAATCATGATTAAAGTTTATACCAAAATATTTTAAAGCGTGTTCCAGTTTATGTGACTCTCAGGGCCCTTCTACATTTATTTGTAGTGAGTGAGCCTTAATTAAAAAATTTCCTATAATACTACTCATGACTCAAATACCTTAAAATATTTCATAACTATGTAACTACTATAAATTACTAGAATCATTTTCACAACACTGATATAACTGGAAGTGCAGGTATTTAATTATATCCTTTTGGGGATGTGTTTAGGAGCACAACAAAAGAGGAAACCCAGCAGGAAAGGATAGAGAAGATATGGATGGATACATTAAAAGAATGGGAAAGTATAGAATGACAAAGAAATCTGGTGGGAAGAAAGAGGAAAAAGAAGATACTTGTGTTCGAAGCAGACCCGGCCAGTGGCTGGCGACTGTAGGTGACAATATAATTCAGAAGTGCGGCAAGTCTGGAGTAAAAGGATTTCTAGGCTTAGTTGGGGCTTAACATCATGTCAACATCTCTTGATTCTTTGAGGACTATGAAATAAGGGAGGATAATGGGTGTTGGAACATGTCTGATAAATTTGAAGCTTTTGTACTAATATGTCTTGTTTTTTTATCTACTTTTGTAATGACTGTTTCGAGATGGTGAAAATGAGAAACCATAGCAACAATCTCTTAGGTAATTAAGGAAAACTGTCTAAAAGCTATTATCTGGATGGCCAGTATACCAGTACCAACCTATGTAAAATATGAGAGCATCAAGACATGTTCAGCCAAATTTACATTTGGCTTAAAAGAATGAAAGAGCAGTAATAAGCAGTTGCAGGTAGAAAGTAGAATGACTAGTAAAGATATAACTGGATTTTGTAGGATATCCCAGCATTTGCCTGGAGTGATTTGGGAAACCATGGAAAACCCAAATCTGGATGCCCGGACGGGGATTCGAACCGCAGTCCTCCTGAATGTGAGGCCAGAACGCTAGCCGTTACACCACCACGCTCGGTGTATCTATTCGTAATGATTCCATCACCAACTCAACACAATGTAGGAAAATGGGAATGCTATCCCAATTTTTATGAGTAAATGAATTTTTGAATACAGTATTTAGTGCATTAGCATTATCGCAGCTTTCATTAACCTGGGAACCTTCATGAATTAGTGCTGGAATAATGTTGTTGGTACAACTGACTTTTCGTACATATGGCCAAAATTTATTTGGGTTTTCTTTAAGACTGTTAGAGAGAGAGTTGGAATGAAAATCGTTGAAGGCCTCACACATCACATTTTTAACACGTCCTCTTAACTCAGCTAAGGTTTCTAAATCACTACGACACACCTTCCTCCTTGAGCGTGCGTGTATCCTCCTTTGCTTTTTGAGTAATCTTTTGACTTTGCATGTGTACCACGGTGGATCATTCTCTCCCTTTATTGTCCACTTTGGTATATATATTTCCATACTTTCCCTGACTATACATATAAATTGATGCCACATCTCTTCAATGGTGTCCCTTGTTAACTTGAAGTTATGGTAATTATTCCTCAGGTAGGTTCTAAAATGCTCCTTTGAAGCCTTACTGAATCTGTATACAATCTGTCATTTTCCCCTTTTTCATGTGGTTATTAATCTGATAGTCGCAATTACCACTTTGTGATTCCTGTGGTCTTTGAAATGTCGGTGAATAATTCTGGCCTGTTGGTAACCAGCAGATCTAAAATGTTTTCACTACCGTTATGACACCGCATAGGTTTATTAACTAGCTGCTCAATATGATTATCTGAGAACAAATCGCGAATTACTTCAGAAGCTGCCTTATCCCTGTTACCAGTCATGTGAACGTAATTACGCCATTTGATATAAGGCAGGCTGAAGTCACCTCCTAGAATCATAGCATGATCCTGAAAATGGCTAGCTATACTATTTACATTATTTCTTAACTACTCAGCGATAGCTATGTCAGAATTGGGTGGATGGTAGAAGGCGCCTATCACAAGTTTTGACCCAGCAACATTGAGTTTAATCCATATGATTTCACAGATTGCATCGATGTTTATTTCATTACATGGGAGGAATTTAGTCACAGCTATAAATACCCCACTTCCAATGAGAATGTAATCTATCTTTACGAACAATGTTCCTGCTATGTTTAAAAGTTTTGGGGAACTAATTTCCGGTTTTAGCCAACTTTCTGTACTGATAACGATATCCGCTTCTGTGCTACAAATGCTTCTACAGTTAATTACGAGAACTTTTAACTGTCGAGACTCTTTTACGTTCCTCCAACATTGAAATGTTGCATCTGATTGGGTTGCCCGTAACTGTATTTCAAGATCCGGGTCTTCCTCCCTCAGCCTAAAAAACCACCCAGTGCACTCCACATGGCCCGTGCCACCCATGTAGCTGATTCATGTGTGTAGTGCACACCTGACCTATTCAGGGGAACCCTACAGGACTCAACCCGATGGCAAAGATCGAGAAATCTGTAGCCAATATCATCACAGAAACGTTGTAGTCTCTGGTTCAGCCCCTCAATACAGCTCTGAACCAGAGGTCCACAATCAACTCTGTCTACGATGCTACAGATGGTTAGTTCTGCCGATATCTTGCGGCCACAGAGTTCACCCTTTCAGCTAGCCACCGGAAGGAAGAGAGGATAACCTCCGAGCCAAGGCGGCATGCATCATTGGTGCTGACATGGTTGGCTTTACCCCGTCCGTTCTATGGCATCCGGAATGCCCTTTCCACATTTCGGATGAGGCCACCCGGAATACACACTGAATGGACGTTGGATTTCTTCCCCGAGGAATCCGTCATTTCCCTAAGGGGCTCTATAAACTGCCTAGCATTAGAGCTCCCAAATACCAGAATACCCTTCTGCGATTGCTCAGACCTAGCGGGCGGGGGGGGGGGGGGGCATCAACTCACAGGATGACAACTGTGGGACTGAGTCAGCATTTAACAATACATCATACTGGTTGGATAGTCGAACAAGTTCAGCGTCTTGGCCTTTAAGCCTGTTCGACTGTGTGTGGCTTCAAAGTCTAGAAGCCATACGCCAGTCTCCGACAGACGACCGCGGCACGGCCTCCAGCTCTTCAGCCTGGGATGCAGGTACAACGGTTGATAAAAGAGAATCTGTGAGCGGCAAGGCTACATCAGGTTCTCCAATATCACATCAGCTGCAAACTTTTATGGCAGCTTCCAGCTGTGTAAATTTCGCTAACACAGCACACAGATCAGCCACCTCGGCTCGCGTCTGCACACAGAAGAAATCAGTCCCTAGACATAATGCTTTTGAAAAACACGAAAAAAAAAATAGAAACTCAAACTAACCTGTACTTCCTACAAACTGTAAAAACTTAGAAATAACACTAATCAAATCTACATACCAGTAAAGATAAAATATAAAACGAAAATACACTATTGTATTCAGTGACTGCTCAACTGCTACTAATGTGTACTGCCTACAAAATGTAAACACTCAGAGAATAAAGTAACCAAATCTACACACTACTAAAGGTATAATACAAAATGAAAATATGCTACTGAACTCAGCGACTGCTCAACCACTACCGTTCTTAAGTTCAATGATGTCAGTATGCCACTCTTCATTGCCAGGTGATGGTGTGACATGGAGTGCAGATATATGGTAGTGTGGGTCATCTTGCAGCACACAGTATGACCCAAATATCCATAGTTGCACTTATGAACCAGGACATCAAGAAATGACAGTTGTCTATTTTCTTCCACTTTCGTGGTGAATAGGATTCTTGGGTGGGCACAAATCAGGTGGTGTAAGAACTCCTGCAAATTCTCCTTACCGCGAGCCCATATAACAAAAGGTATCATCAATGTACCGGATCCACTTTGCAGGTTCTAAGTGTACATTGTTAAACACCTCCATTTTGAATGCTTCAAGAATAGGTTTGCAGCTGTAGGTGCAAGTGGTGAGCCTATAGCAGCACCTTTAACTTGAGCATAAAGTAGACCAACGTATTGGAAAATAGTTGACTTAAGGCAGAACTCTGTGAAGTCAGCAGAAATTTCAAATGCAAGTTTAACATGTATTCGTGAAACGAATTTGCCTACTGACATGTTAATAAATAATGATGCTACATCAAAACTCACTGTGACATCTGTCTTCTCTAGTGTCAAATCATCAATAATTTGTATAAAGTGAGCTGATTTCTTTAAAGCTGATCTGATATCTTCCGTAAGATGTTTCAGTTCGCTGGCAACACAATGCGTTAGTGATATGTAGGTGAGTTGACCGTGCTCACAATTGGATAAGGAAAACTGTCTTTTATGCACTTTAGGCAATCCATAGAATCTATGCATTGTGCAATTGACTCTTTTTTTTTTTTTTTAGATTTTGCTTGATCTCATGCTCAAGAGCTTTGAAGGTATTAACTCTATGGGCCACCTCTATCCTAATCTTCTGCAGTGGGTTCCTGCTTAATGGTGCATAAGAATTCTCTGCCAACAAGTTTGTAATCTTCGTGTGGTAGTTCTGTGCTTTCATCACTATAGTTCCACACCCTTTATAAGCTGGGAGAACCACAATATCATCCCATTGCCATAACACCTGCTGAGCTGATCATTCTTCCCTCGATAGATTGCTGAGTGGAAGTTTTGTGTGGGCTGGAATCCGAGCTGTCTCTTGCCAGATGTTATTTGCCTGATCAGTTTCTAACCCCCCACACTGGCACTCTGAATGCCTGCTATCATATCTAAAGTGGGCAGATCTGGGGATACTGGGGAAAAATTGAGATCTCTGAATAGCAAAGGTATTGTTGCTCTATCTAATTGCTCATTGGTGAGATTCACCACTGTATTGGCTAGTTACGGAATATGAAGTTACTGACGTTTTTCTGCCTCAAATTTTTGAAATTTACAAATCAGTGCCTCTCTAGTGTTATTTAGCACTCACAACACATAATATGACGATAGTGCATCCAAAGTATTCCAATCAGAGACTTCGAGATGAGTGGCTAACCGTAGAAGTAATTTGTCCAATTTACCTTCTAAGTGAACCAGCTTCATATGCTTCTGCCATATCCTTTCATGCAAAAGCATAAAACATGTCTTCCTTATGATCTGTGCTGCTTATCCCATTCCAATATGATATCAAATCTTCAAAAATGATGATAAGTACATTGCGGTAAGAAAGCAAGTTGGCTAAGTTTACGCGCTCATTTTTTTCATAGTTTCAAGAAGTTTTTACATGCGTAGAATACAGGGTGTCCACCATGCATCTGACACCGTTCATTTGGCTGCCAGAAATCAACGAATGGAAGTAAGTTGGTAACATGCATTGCAATATATACAGAAACTGTCGAAATTCTGTTGACTATTTTTGGAAACCCGCACGAGAGGTTGTATGTTGCACTGCAGTAGCTTCACTGAAAATGGCGTCACCGCAAGAGCGAGCACAAGTTATTTGGTGGTACACAGAAACAAATTCAGTGATTCAAGTGCAACACAACTTTCGCCGGGTGTTCAAGAAGGACCCACCATCACGGAACACCATTAAGAAATGGAAAAAGCGCCTTTTTTTGGCAACGGGAAGTGTGAAGAAATTGCAAGGTAATGAGCGCATATCAGAGGAGCATGTAACAGCAGTGAGACAGGCGTTTGAAGCAAAAGTCCATGCAAGTCCATTCAACTAGCAGCACGAGAACTGCAGATGCCGAAGTCCACTGTACATAAGGTACTAGATCACTCTTTTCGGTTTCATGCATACAAACTGTAGTTGCTTCATGAACTGTAAACAGATGATGGTGATACGAGGCAGGCATTTTCTACCGACATGTTACATCACATTGATAAAGCCCCAACATTTTTAACTCTCATTGTTTTCTCTGATGAGGTCATTTCATTTATCGGGCAAAGTAAACACACACAATGTACGTATTTGGGGATCACAAAACCCATACTGCATTGTGGAACACATTAGTGACAGCTCGAAATTAAATGTGTGGTGCGGATTGATGCACAATTTGATCATCGGCCCCTTTTTCTTTGTAGAAAAAAAAAGTTACGCGCAGTACGTACCTCGACATGTTGGAATGATTTGTTGTGCCTCAGTTACTGCATTTGCAGTTGAACGTCATCTTTCAACAGGACGGCACCCCTCCACATTGGAGCCTGATCATTCAAGAATTTCTCAACACCTAATTTCCCAGTCGTTGGATTGGGCGTGGTAGACCAACAAGTGTGTCGCCTCAATCACTGGATATTACCCCTCTATACTTCTTCTTGTGGGAATATGTGAAGGACAAAATGTATACAGGCCGCAAAATTCATGATCTTCAAGAGCTTTGCAGCCACATACAAGATGCTGTCACTTCCGTTACGCCTGAGATGATACAGAAAACTTGGCAGGAACTTGAATTCAGGCTAGATGTTCTTCATGCAACGAGAGGATCTCGTGTAGAGGTGTACTGATTTTTTTAATAAAACTTGGCGAGTTACTGTTGACCTTGCATGCATTATTTTCTTTTTACCCTAAGCAGTATGAAATATACAGCAATTTCAAATGTGTCAGGTTCATGGTGGACACCCTGTATATCCTCCATATAAGGTGCATCAAATGAATTCTCAGGCTTTTGTGGATGTCTTTGTTAGTAACAACTGGATTTTACTGGAATGCCACATTATTTATTAGATATCTTAAACATTTAGCTGCCATTCTACAGCCTTCATCAGAGATACTAATTATGTTGAAATAGCAACGATTGCCAAGCATCGCAGAGTAATAGGCCGCTGTCTTCATTGAAGCTGATGGTATTCTTTAACATTTCAGTCACCTTCTTCACTCATCGAGGCCACTACCTATCTTTTCTCCACAGCAGCCTCGTGTCTTCAAATTTTATTGTGTGTCCGGTGTTAATGGCATGGCAAACTACAGCAGAATTGTCGCTGTTATTTTGTTTATAGTGATGGATATGTTTCTTAAGTCTCTCCGCCACAGTGCAACCCATCTCACTGATGTAAATATTATTTTCTTGTCGTCCCACTTCACCAGCATCCTACTAACCCTGCTTCGTTACTTGGGTTCTCTATTCACTCAGCAGGCATCGGTATGATCACACCAGTTTCCTTGCTAAGTGTCTCATCTACTTGGAAGAATAAGGTTCAATACTGAAATATTGTGTTACACGTATTTATCATTTTTGTGTTTGTCGATCACAGCTGATATCGTCCATTCACTGACTATCCCCATCTTTACTTAGTTTACAAACTGTGTAAGTAATTCATCAGATACATAATGGACTCGTCAAAATAAGAGATAATTAAAGCAAAGAAAGGAACACGGGGCATAAGGAAAAACTTAAATCACAAAGTACGGTAAGGAAGGATAGGGAAATTTGGCCCATCACTCTCTGTAGATGACAAACACAAGAAAGATTAAGATATGCAACACAATATTTCAGTGTTGAGCCTTATTCTTGCAAGTAAATGAGACACTTAACAAGGACAGATGTGATCACACCGATGCCCACTTGGTGAATAGAAAACCCGAATAATATAGCCTGAGCAGCTGAGGTGGCAGTGGAGAGGGGGGGGGGGGGCGAGAAAATACTGGATAGATAATTCTGGAGATGCATTTTTGTAGGTACTAGAGCAACATCACCAAAGTAATTAATGTTAGAAGATATAAATATTGAATTCAAACTTAAGCAGAAAACATTAAATTTTAGATTCATAAAATGTGAATAAATAATAATAAGTGCTGGGTCTACTAAAGTGGTCTTATCAGAGACTGGAGCCAGGAGGACGTTGGGTGTCAAGGATAGGTTGTAAACTAGTTCCCATCTGTGGAGTTCAGAGAAGGTTGTGCTTTCTGGGAAATCCATGCCAGCTCTCAGTTGTTTAAATTGTTCAACTTGTGGGTACTGACATGTTTTTCCACTGGGTGGGATAAGTTGCCAGTATAAACTGTTTGCCTGTGACCATTCATTCTGATGGCAAGTGGGTTAGTAGTGAGGCCAATACATGAATTAGTAGAGACTGAGTCGATATATGAGGTGTGATGTGGTGCATGTCCAATGACAGGAAAAGTTTCCCCTGTGGTTGGATTGGAGTAGGTGGGGGTAGCCAGGTGCATGATTTGCAGCAGAGTCTATTACATGGAAATGATCTGTGTGTTGGTTCACGGAAATTAAATGGTGAGTATTTGTGATCCAAGATATTTTTTTAGACTGGCTGGTCTGCTGAAGCCTATGTCTGGGGCAGTAGGAAGGATTCTGGAAGGAACAGTGAACATTTTGGGGAAGAACAACAGGAAGTCATACCCACTATAAAGGATTAAGTTAACTGACTCAAGCCCAAGAAAGAAATGGGCGATGAAAATGGTAGTTTTAAGAGGTGTAACATTGGAGCAGTTGAGTGAAGGAAAGGTTGAAGCATGAGAGATTTATTTTTGTACTAGATCAGGGGAGTAATAGCAGATGACGACAGCTTGGGACAGGTTTTGGGTGTATCTGGAGAGAGATTCTTCATTGGAAGAGATGTATATGCCAAAGATGACCAGGCTGTAAGGAAGGGAACATTTGACATGGGAATTGAAGGTGGTGTTTTAGATTTGTAGGTTTGATGTGAAGAGAGGTATGTAGGTCACCTTAACATTTTGAATTGATGGTGGCATCATAACGTTGAAGATGAAGCTGGAAGATAGCAGTTTTCTCATAAATTTTTACATTTATAAGAAATATTTTGTACAGTTTGTTTGATTAATGCTAATTATACTCACATTTTAAGTAATATTGAAACTGTTTACTCCTGAACCACAAAGGTTACTCATCACAGACGTTTCTACCAAACCTGCTACATGAGCAGAAGCTTTCAGACACTGGCATCTGAGACACCTTTGGTGCAAATTCCAGTCTTGGCAATTATATTTCGAGTTTCCGTAGTTTCCCGAAATCACTTATCAATTTAAAATATGGAGCCTTATCATAGGACTTGAAGATTTACTCCTCTACAATTTTCTCTTTACCTTTAATAATCCAAATTTCAGGTCCTAAAACATTAAAGTAGAAAAGTTTTGTCATCATAACACAAAAGTTCTTAATGATAAATAGTCTAATAATAAAAAAGGAAGGAATTTGAAAGTAAACCAATCATTTACCAAAGACGAAGGAAAAAGGACAGTGACAAACAGAAAAACTGAACATATATTACAAATATTTTTTGCTTAGGCCTTTACATTTTTCTGAATTTTATAAGTGGGCCCCGGTCCCCCTTACTCAATCTCTAATGCATGGTGGCCATCCTTTACTATTTCTCACATCTGCACATGCACTAGAGTCAGTAAAACACTAAGGGAGATCACTGGAGTAGTGAGTGATGTATTCCATGTGTCCAGGCATCAGCCCATTAAAATAGTTCCATCAGATACAGGTAGATGAAATATTTGAAAAAAGAAAGGCTGAGGTAAAAAGTGCCAAAGTTTTACCCTTGGGTAAAAACCTCTTTGATAGTTAAGTGAGGAAATGAGGGCAAATGGTTAATACACTGCCAGTACCGTGATTGGTATTCATTCAAGATTTGGATGTGGGAAAGATTTGTTTGTTTGTTATGAAATAGTATCACACAACAACTAACAGCTAGTTTCACACACCATCACTGCAGTTGAAAAGTTAGTCCTGAAATATGTGAATGTAATTATAATTTAGTAACAATTGTGTGTGCTACATTGGGGTGTTGAGCTACAAGGCTCCTACAAACAGAGTTAAGCACTGGTACACGATGGTCGCAACACCACAGGACTAACCCTCAGCCCAGGAGCACACGGTACGTGTTTCACTAGCAATGACAGCCATAATGCCACTAGATTACCACACCCCTCCCCCCACTAGATGGCCATCTCTGAGTCACCGCTGCCATGTAATACAACGCCACCATGGCCATTAAAGGCAATACTGGAGCAGACTACAACATTACTGAGTTGCCACACTTACCAGCACCCCCTTGGCATACACCTTGCCAACTGAATGAACTAATGTTGTTTGTAAGAATATATTCTTGTGATGTGTGGCTTCTTCCTGCAACTGTGATCGTACTGTGACCACATTCCTTAGACCGGTGATCAAATTTGCAGGTTGGTTAGGGAATGGTGCCTTAACCCCACTAGCCCTTCATGTATGTGGCAGATTTTTTACTTGTTTATTTCTTAGTCATTACATATACGTTGAGGAATATTTTCAGCCATGGGTGATTAAACGTATGGTTGTGATTGATTGCAGCTGCCAATAGTGCATTTCAAGGGATTTTTCTGAACATGCTTTTAATTACTTGAGGTACTGGCATGTGTCAGAAATCACGGTGTAAATCAATTGTTTGTGTTCCCTAAGAATTATTTGATATGATCGTCCTAAGAACTTTTTTTTTAATTAATTGCAGTCTCCAAATGTGAGATGTAGTGGTGAACACTCAAACTGACATTACGCCACGTTGACGTGATTAAAGGCAGGATGGGACTGCGTACAAGAAATGGAAAGTAATTTGGCCATGGCCTTTTTTGAAGGAAGCATCCCGGCATTTGCCTGGAGTGATTTGGGGAAACCATGGAAAACCCAAATCTGGATGCCTGGATGGGGATTCAAACCGGCATCCTCCCGAATGCGAGGTGCATTTTTCAGCCATTGCCCGTATGTAACATGCTTTGCCTGTTGAGCATGAGGTATAGTTGTTTGAGTCTAACGTTTGCTTTGTTAACCATATGGTCAAATTGGAGCTTCCATGTTATATTTTGGTAAGGTCAAACTCCAAGAAATTTAAACTTCATTTTGGAAGTGTACAGGTTGATTGTGTGGTGTTATCAGTCAGCAGTGTGTCTACATTTTTGCCAAGGTCATGTGAACAGAAGTGCCTTGCATTTATGTACTCTATCCTGTTTATGTGAGATGGTTGCAGTCACTGTGCAAGGATGGGGCTGTTGTCAGCATAAATAGCAACCATGGGCTAATCTGTGGGAGGGTGTATTGTTGATGCATAAATGGAAGAGCAGAGGGCTTATGATACTACCCTTAGGCTCTCCTGCATGTATCCCATAAGATGTGGAATTATTGTTGTGTGTAGACCTAGACAAGTTATCTTCTTGTGGTGTGCTAAGCATACATAAATTAATTGTTGCATTGTGGTGACTCCTGAAAACAAATTACTCCACTTCCAGGTATTGTTGTCTTTACAGTGTTGTGTAAGGTGCCCGAGTATGACTTTTTCAACAAATTTGTAAAATGAGTTAAGGAAGCTAATTGGATGGTAGATGTTGGGTAAAGAGTGATTTTTGCCTGGCTTTCTAAACAATATCACTTTGGATTCCTTCCATATGTTGGGTAAATACTGGTTTTGTAAGACAGCATTCATCATGTCTATAAGAAAATTTATCACTTTTCCGATGACCTCTTTAAAAACACAGTTCTGAATATCATTTGGACTGGGTGCTTTTTTAGAATCCAAGTGCAGTACAGTCCATGATATTTCACCAGAAGATGCCCTATGCAGATATTTGCAAACCAGTCAGGGTAAAAGCTATGTAATCACCCAATCTGATTTCAATGTAAACACAGGATAGGAAGAAGCTGCATTTGGTCAAAAGTACGCTGCAAATGTTCTGTTCTGCCTTGCCCTCGGAGGAACAAATAAGTCCTACAGGCTCCTGTACAGTTGGTGTGCGATGTGCTTCATGAGTGAAGTGCTTAAGACTACACAGAGTGATCTCAGGTGTCAAAGCTCAACTCTGAGAGCAGATGTCCCCACCGTTGATTTTTTTACTCCTGGATTAAACGACTGTATGTTGATAAGAACTCTATACATGGCACATTGCCAGAATCTCCTGAGAGTATTCCTAGATGAATTAACCCTGTGATCTGCTGGGACAGTGCCATAGGTTTCTGGTGTGGGATTGATTCGCGGATACTATGCACCTTAGCACCCTGTATGACACCAGTTACAGACTTGTTAATTTATTGTTGACTAATCTAGTGACTGCCAGGTAAGAGAACTATCTAGCACCTGCTTGAATAGTGTCTAGTTGGCTCATTGTTAGTGTAGCATCCTTTGCTTGTCAGTGTTTTGGGTTGTACCTAGTGTTAAGTATGAGTGGTAGGTGCTCCGATTCCAGATAATTTATGACCTGCATATCATCAGCATTCTCTCGAGGAGGGCTACATCTAGTAGGTCTGGACTTTGTCTCTGAATGTGGAGGACAAACATCAGTTAATTTGGCCCCAGTGTAAAATAGTTGTGCTCTAGTGAATGTTCATATAATTTTCAGCAGTTGGAGTTCTGACGCTATGAATTCCCACTATGGTGTTTCGTGTTAAGAACTCCAGCGACTAATACTCAGAAAGACGTTTAAAGCAGCCTAATGACATTATGCATGCTGATATTATTGGGCCTAACACCTTACCTATATCATTGCACGGAAGAAATTCGGCCATGGCCTTTTGAAAGAACTCTCCCAGAGTTAGTCTGGAGTTATTTTTGGAAACCACACAAAATCGAAATCTAGAAGGCCAGACAGAGATTCGAACCCATGTACTGCTGAATGCCAGACCTGAGAATTACCACCCACCTAACCAGCACAGTTGTATTGCTATATTTCAGTAGCAAACCTTTATGTATGTGAATTGACAAAACACATGGGCAGGCCCGCCGTAAGCGGGCGTGCAACGCATGCGCCGCACGCGGCGGCACATCGAGGGGGGGCGGCAAAACGAGCGATCGACAGTCGCCACCCCGCGATAGTTGCCACTCCATTGTCGCCGCGACGAAATTTGCAGCGTATTATGTAAGGGGCGACCTTTTTTTTTTTTTTTTTAGCTGAACAGCTGCTTCGGGCGACCGGCGACACTTAGAATGGCAACAATGGGGGCGGCAAATAATGTTTGAAGGGGCGGCAATCTCTCAGTTTTCTGACCCGGTTCGGAAATTTCCTAAATCCACCACTGGCTAATTAGACAGGGGGCGGCATAATTGGTATTGCACGCGGGCGCTCAAACAGCTAGCGGCGGGCCTGCACATGGGAATGTGATCAGATGTGTACACACAGGGGTTCAGCACGTGTATGAATTCCCAAGATGGCAGTAGGTCATTAGAAGTGTGAAGGAGTGAGGAATGGGAAAGAATTTGGCTATGGCCTGTCTGAGGAAACCATCCCAGCATTCACCTGGAGTGATTTTGGAAAACCGTGAAAACCAAAATCTGGATGGTGGACTACGATTTAAACTCACATTCTGCTATTTGTGAGGCGATGGCATTACCACTGAGCATGGTGGGTAAACGGTTAAAGTTCTGGCCTCGCATTCGGGAGGACGTGGGCTCGAATCCCCGTCCGGGCATCCAGATTTGGGTTTTCCATGGTTTCCCCAAATCACTCCAGGCGAATGCCGGGATGCTTCCTTCAAAAAGGCCATGGTCAAATTCCTTCCCGTTCCTTGTCCCCAGTCCCATCCCACCTTAGCCGTTGACAAGGCGTAAAGACATAAGCAAAAAAAAAAAAAACATGACCACTCGCCCACCATGCTCGGTGAAATACTATGTAGAAAATCAATAACTAAATGTAAGTATGTCACTGAAAGTGGAGGTACAGAATAAAAGTAATAAAACCAAGATAAATATCCATATTTTGTTAGTTTCATTACAAAACAAGATTTTCATTTCCGTAATTGTCATTAATATACACACACATGTATATATTTAAATACAACTAGATTAATAAGGGGTAATAATATTAAATTAAAAATAGTAAAGTGGGTAAATAACAATAAAATGATGGGTCTACAAGTTGGGTTTTACCAGAGGTTGAAGTAAGGTGGATACCTGGTGTCAAGGATATTTTGGTAACATTGTTTCCATAAGCGGGGTTGAAGATTTGTAGTTTCCAGAAAGATTCTTACAGCTCTCACTGTAAAATAATTTTTTTAATGTTCAGCATTTCTGGTTTTAGCTTTATATCTCATCTACACATAATTCATTAGGAAAGTGGAGAGTATGGGGAGGGGGCAGCAAGGAATTGGAACCAATTCCGCCATGGCCTTTTGAAGGATGCATCGCGATATTTGCCCAGAGTGATTTCAGGAATACACGGGAAACCAAAATCCGTGAGGAATTTAATCCCACTTCTTCTGAAAGGAACCCCCCTTACATCCAACACATATAAGTATTTGTAAAGTAGATTCTAGATAGGCCTATACTCATGTCTTACAAACCAAAGACATCCCAAATTTAGTTATCATTATCAGCATCACAAACTGCAGATCAATCGTGACATAAATATTATGATAACAATTATGAGTGGTCTTTTTTTATTTTTTTTTTTTAATCATTTCTCCAAAAAATTCAAAAGATGGGCGAAAAAGAGTTAGCAAAATAAAATTCAAGTGATTCATTACTGACCATCCTCCATTTACATATAATCAAAAATTATCATGTTAATTTGTAATAACCACTAGGAATTACAGTATTTGAACACACTATTTTTAAGAAACGAATACAATAAGAGATTTCCAGTTCCCAGTTTTTGCTAGTGCATTCTGGGTTTACCTAACTCGTGATTCTGTTACAACACCATAACTCCATGCTGGTTAATGAAGTCACAGCATGGCACATATAACATATGCAGTGTTTGCAGAGTTACATTGCTTTTTGCTTTTTTTAAAAGCACTTTCCGAGTTTTTAAATATTGTAGATAGTTTTGTTTCGATATTTCACTATTTTTCTGTTGGGTTATTTCACGAGTATTTTATTGGTTTTGACAGCAGATGGTACAGAATTTAAGGACATAAATTATACTAATACATATCTATAAATCAATATAATTTATGCCCATAAATAATCATATATTCCACAATGTTTTGGTCAGTCATGGCAAGGTGTGATGTAATAGGTTAGCACACTTAAGAGTTGTTATAGTGGTATCGTGATTTCTAGTAATTTGTTTTTTACATGAATACTAATTTACAAAGTACTATGTGATTATTTTTAAAGGCATTAGTGCAAGAAAATATGTTTTCCATGCATAGTGATATATGTAGCTCCCCGAATGGTGCTTACGCCATTCAAAGCATGATGTGACATCATAGGTCAATGTGTTTGAAGTGGTATCACAATCTTAAGTAATCCCATAAAAATTATGGGCATCCTTTGACCATATTAAAGAAGTATAGACATAATAAAAAGTTGTTACCAGTAAAACAAACCAGAAAATGGACCCTTTTATTTCATTTTTTTCAATGCAATTATACTGAAAAAACTTAGCAATAAAAACTGGGTCTATTGGAAATCGTAATTCCACCACAACATTTCTTGATGCTCACTAATGATGTCATAACACTGCAGAGGCCAATCACAAGATGTTTTATTTTTAAGCAGTAATTAGGATGACAAAATGAACCATTATTATCAAGCAGTTATTAGTTCTTAATACTCCCGGGACCAGTGTGACACCACTAAATATAATTTGGAAAGTATTGCTGGCAGTATCTCTTTTGACTACTGCAGTATTATGATGCCAATTCCTTTCAGAATTGTGCACTCCAGTAATGCCTAAAAGCTATCTTAGAATTAGGAGGGTGAAATTTACAGTTTCATTATGATTAGGGTCACAAAGAGAAGATGTGTTTAGCTGTTATAAAAGTCTTTCACCATAAATATTAAGATATTTCCTGTACAGATTATACAATACATTCATTACCCATAGATCCCAATACAAGGAACTGGCTCTGTAGGAAGCAGAAAATTTTCAATTTACGGTTAAACAATTGCATAACAAAATAATTCATACACCAGAAGTTGTACAATCGTAGCACACGGTACATTAATTATGTCAACTACATGAACACAAACTACTGGCAATTATTTTTTAGACACCTTAGAAATAAATTCTTCGACAGAATTGAAGGAGCTGTCAATTAAAAATTCTTTCAAGTTTTTCCTGAATTTAATCTTATCATCCACTACACATTTAATATGTGTTGGGAGCTTATGGAGATATGTATCCCTCACTATGGGTCCCTTTTTGAACAAATGGCAACAATTTGTAATCCTTATGAAGATCATTTTTACTTCTGGTGCCATAATTGTGTATTTCACTATTTGTTTCAAACAAAGTATTATTTGGGACTACAAATGACATTAATGTGAATATATACTCAGCCACCAATGTTAAATTACCGGTTTAGTTCTAGATAGGGATATTGCTACGATCTCTTACCACCTCACATAGCAAACACACAGATCATGTGGTATATATGATGTCATTGTGACATATTCCGTCTGCGTGTACCAACACAGTAACAGCGATAGATATGATTTGAAAATCGGGTATCTGCAATATCTTGCATCATGGTTACGTTTGACTTTGGTCCAGGGCCGGTGCTAGGATTCTCAGGCCCCAGGTAAGTGTTCTCGGGTCCGCCGCCTCATTTATTTTTTTATTTTTTTTACACTTTGATTTTTTGTATAAAGTCAGAAAATTTTAACCCAAGAAAATCAAATAACATCTTTTCCAGAATTTTTTTGTTTTTGTTTTGTTTAATTTCTATTTAGCTAGACACGCTGGACGGAGGGCCCCCTTCGGGGGTCTGGGTCCCGGGTACTTTTGCCCCGCTTACCCCTCCCTAACGCCGCCCCTGCTTTGGTCCAGGCTGCATTACGACCAAAACACACATTTATAAAATATAATTTCGCAATAATCATTTGAGTTCATGTTCTAATGCAGCCTGGACCATACACTGCAATGGCATCATTGATACCATGTGATCTGTGTGTTTGCTACGCAAGGTGGTAAGAGACAGTTGCGGTATATACCATCTAGAATTAAACCGTTAACTTCTTGAACAGCTCTCTACATGAAGTTTTACTGCTAACCCCATACATAATTCTTATTGTTCACTTTTGGGCTTTGAACCCTTTGTATCTACAAGTAGAATTGCCCCAGAATATTATTCCATATGACATCAAGGAGTTAAAATAAGCTAGTTTCCTCATACGGAGAACACCTATAGATGAAATTGTATAAATTGCTGCTTTTTAAGAGGTGACACCATTGTAACATACTCCACATCCACATTTTTTTTTAAACAATGTAGTCCCTTAACAAACTAAATTTTGTTTTGAAATATGTCAACAATGTACTACCAAATTTAATAGTTTATCATTTCACAACTGGGTCATTCCATGTCAAATCAACCAATTCTACTATATGATTTGAACCTTGACCTCTCAGATTTGGATGAATTTTTTTCAGGTAATGTACCCACCAACACTAGTTTAAATCTGAAATTTCAAATTTTTCTGATGTTTGGTTTTTGAGTTTCGAGGGTTTAAAAATAAAAAAACGACTGTTTTTGATCGATTTATGATTGTTTTAAAATGATGTAGCTCAAAAACTGTACAACCTAGAGAGCTCAAACTTGCACCATTGTTTTCCTCTAAGAATTCCCTTCAATTTGATATGTAACATGACTATGCTACCTAATACTGAAAATATTTTTAAAAATTCCCAATTTTTGTTTGTTTGAAATTTCCAAAATACGTACCCTCGGATTTTTTTTATAAAAATTATATGTGTTGTACAGTCTAACTGACTTCATGCATGCAAAATTTCAAGATGGGATCTCAATGGGTTCTTGTATAAAAAATATTTTACTACCAGAATACACACTAGTGAGGTGAAAAGCAGACTATTTCCAGGCTATGAATACCAAGGTAGGCCTACATAATTCTAACAAACTAAGTTTTGTAGCTTGGCCGGTCTTGTCCCAAAAATATTGGGCAGATCGGCCTAGGTTTTAGATTGAACTCATGGCCCTCTATGGCCATCAATTCAAGAGCCATCCTTATTTTATATGAATATATGTGTACGTTTTTATGTTTGATATTTTATACCTGGCTGGCCCTTTTATAGCCAGCCAGTTAGTTTATTCTTTTAATCTGGTTGGCCCTTTTACAGCCAACCAGTTAATGTTTGTGCTTTTTAATCGTTTATGGCCATTTTACAGCCATTGTTTCAGTTTTAAATTTCGCCCTGAAGTCTGTGTGGCGGACCTCTTTACAGTCGGCCATGCAGATGATATTTTAGTCTACTTTATTTTTTTGTGCTGCCTGTGTGACCGACCCTTTTACAGTCGGCCACACGGACAGTAATCAAATTTTATGGCACACTGTCACACCAGGCATTTGTTAGGGCACTAATAACCCCGACATTGACGCACCCTAAAGCCCCAACAACAACATCTAACAAACTTAAATTATTAAGTTAGCCTTTTAATATAAAATTACCCTCTTATTTTTTGTTAATTCATTAAATGATATAATGTTGTTTCAATTTAATTTTCATGATTCTTTTAACTATGCATCAGAAGGAAGTGAACACATTTTAATTGGTAATATACATGCTAAAAGTTATATTTTGAATAAAGCCACTCACCTTCATCCTTAGTTTTAAATGGCAGATATTATCTTTTTCTTGGTTTTCCAGTGTTATTTGTAATCATTTACAACAAGTTCCTTATAATAGAAATTGGCAAAAGTAATTTCACTTGGGAAAAATAACTTGTTGATATTTGTGTGGATAGAACTGTATTTCTAATAATAATTGGTATTTACAAAGTTAATACGCATATTATTTACACAATTAAGTGTTTAGTGAGGGTAGGCCTAACATAATTTAAACACTTCTTTTTGATCTTTTAAGATATTTTTCCAAAGCAAGAGAAAACAACTTCATTTCCTTTAGCACTTAAAGTGTACGTTCTTCATGTAGCTGTAGTTGGATCCACTGTTTGTAAATTAGTATTTCCTGGGACAGCTAATAATAAATCTCTTGGTTGTGGATAGTAAAAAGAATGGGCTGGACCTTTTGGGTGTAAAAAATTTATCCGGTACATGTCACTATATTTTTCTTCAATGCATCCTAGCCACCAAGAGTCGTAATATGCTACTGTCACAAAACCAGCAGCAATATTTTCCATATCTGACGGTGTTATTTGGTTCACTATTGTCACATAGTCAAGAGACTTGTCAAGACTAAAATGATAAGGTTTGACAGTAATTTGACTCTCTATGTGGGATTTATATGAGTGAAACTTTGAGTACCCACAACCCCTTCTGATTCACTAAACTGAGGAAGTAAGTATTCTTTGGTCTCTTCATGTCTTCTGTTGTGCAATATTCAAAGTCAATGTTTTTTATGTTTTCCATGGCAAATACATAAAGTGATATGGGTGGTAAGATTTGTTGGTCATATTGCCTTTGTAAGCTGGCTTTAGCAGCTAGCCGCTTAACAGTTACGCCAAGGCAATCGCATAAACTCTTGCCATGGGATGTTGCAAAGAACTCCCACTCTGCCTCAACTTCAAAATCAGTTTTATGCAAACACAAATTAAGGAAGTTTTTCTTATTTTGGGTAATGTAACATAAAAAGATTAACTTAATAATTTAAGTTTGTTAGAATTATGTAGGCCTACCTTGGTATTCATAGCCTGGAAATAGTCTGCTTTTCACCTCACTAGTGTGTATTCTGGTAGTAAAATATTTTTTATACAAGAACCCATTGAGATCCCATCTTGAAATTTTGCATGCATGAAGTCAGTTAGACTGTACAACACATATAATTTTTATAAAAAAATCCGAGGGTACGTATTTTGGAAATTTCAAAAAAAAAAAATTTGGGAATTTTTTAAAATATTTTCAGTATTAGGTAGCATAGTCATGTTACATATCAAATACAAGGGAATTCTTAGAGGAAAATAATGGTGCAAGTTTGAGCTCTCTAGGTTGTACAGTTTTTGAGCTACATCATTTTAAAACAATCACAAATCGATCAAAAACAGTCGTTTTTTTTATTTTTAAACCCTCGAAATTCAAAAACCAAACGTCAGAAAAATTTGAAATTTCAGATTTAAACTAGTGTTGGTGGGTAAATTACCTGAAAAAAAAAAATCATCAAAATCTGAGAGGTCAAGGTTCAGACTGTTAGTTGATTTGAGATGGAATGACCCAACTAAAAAAAAAAAAGTATGTATACAAAAATCAATGGCACCCAAAGAAATTAAGGTTCCTACATGTATGAAAAGCCTTCTGTAAGGATTTAATATGACTGTCTAACACACAGAATTAATTACATTTCACTGGAATTTTAAAAGTTATTCTCATTTGCTGAGTAACAAATAAAAAAGAAACCTTACGTGCAGTGGTAGACCACATGATTGCAGAGGGAGAACCGCCACCCATTAAAAATTACATTAACCTCTTCAAATCTGGATGAATTTCATCGTTGAAACTAGTTCCACATATTTCCAATTTTCTTAGTAACAGTGTTTCAGAATACATGTACAACACATCTTCTGTATATTGCTCCACAGAATTTACACTAATGTACGTGATGTTTTCCTTTACCTTCTTCCAAGGTCGTAAACAGCTCGATCCTAAAACAAACTCCACGATAATCATATGAAAATATTTTGTAATCTATAAGAAAAACTCAATGCCGATCCCAACATTACAACCACATCGACACAAACATTTCGCACCTTGTGTTGATGAATGATCTTCAACAATGTACTTATTATTTACATTTTCATAATGTGTCACTTTCCCATTGGGTACAGCACTTGATAAAAACAAAAGGCAGTCACCAATCAGCTGCTTCCGTGTTAGTTTCCTTCCTCCATGGTTAGTAGTACAGATATCACACATCTATGACAACAGATATGTAAAGCAAGAACTTTGTGAAATATACGCCAGCGCTCCTTGCGACGTTATCATATTACTAAGCGTTCGAGCACGGAAACAATGGCACATTAATTGTTACCTACTACATAGCGTAGCAAATTTGAAAAGCTTACACATTATTGGCGGGAATGTTCGAAAAATCTCGAATTTTTGTGTGATTCTTATCTTGTTTATTACTCTCGTTCCATAGTTCCCTGCCGAATATAGACCGCTGGGATGTGAAATATTTTATAGTAAATATATTTAAAAACAGTATGAATATTAATCATAATGGAAAAAATCTTTTATGTTCCAAACAAATACAAAAAATAAAACATAAATAATAATTTCCACAACTGATATTTTCCAAAGCCATATTAATTCTTTTGTATGTATTCTTGAATAGAGTAGTAGGTGTCTGTCAATAAAATGAATCAGTTTTTTTTTAAATTACATCTTTACTGTCTACAAGCTGTGTTATAATTTTTGGAAGTTTATTAAACAGATATGTCCCAGAATAATTAACTCGTCTTTGTACTAATGACAGTGATGTCTGTGTTTTGAACAAGCCATTTTTGATTCTTGTACTGAAAATGTATACGTGTCAATTTGATTTGAATAAGTTAAAATGTTCTATGACAAACCATGTGAGAGGATATATATGTGTGTGTGTGTGTGTGTGTGTGTGTGTGTGTGTGATAACATCGAATTTTAAAGAATTCGATGCAAAGTTATTGGTTTAACCACATACAACGGTGAAAAAGCTTTTTCGGTGCTATGAAAACGTTTTTGCTTTGTGAAGAGTTTCCCTAAAAAATCATGCGATTTGACATAACTGAATGAAAATTAGAAGAGTATACCTGTTTCTGTAATTCTGAACCTACTTTTAGAGAATGTATTATTATTGCAAAAGTGGCACTACTGAACTTTTTCAGTAGTAATGTCATATATTCTTGCCAAATGAGTTTCTCAGCTATTTAAATGCCAAGGTATTAAGTACTTTTTGTCTACAAGATCGTGTTGTGCTCATAGTTTATTTGTACATGCTACTGCGCATACTTTTTTGTTTTAAACTTAATATAACGTGTTTTATCCAAATTTATATTAACCAGTTCGCCTTAAACCAGAAAGAGCGTCAGCATTTGCTGCTTGTCCTCTGTAGTGAAGTTGTGACGATGGTTGTTGTCGTTTAACATCTCCTTCAGACTTTGCAAGGTACGTCCCTTTTCTTGTGGCATGTGATTTCTTGTAGCTCTTCTTGCTATTCTACTTACAGGCTTAATTTATTCCTGGATGATGCTGGGTGTTGATAGGCGGAGTTATGATTCTTGTGATTAGTTGCAACACGATGACGGAAGTTATCTTTGCGCCCCATTCAGCTTCTGATGCACCATGGCCTCAGCGGTGCCGGTGGTAGCTGACGCTGCTAGGTTGTCACCTAGGGATCTTGCTTGTGGGGCTCTGGAAGCTTCTTGAATAGTTTTCCTACATTGTACAGTTCTGCAGAAGGCCTAGAAGGTGAACTCAGTTGTTGTGGAGAGCGTGATGGGCACTACTGGCCCCTCTTCGATGACAGAGTGGAGGACGTCCATCGGGCCGGGTGACGCCGGAGATTATGCAGTAGAAACTGACAGTGAAGTTAAATCCCTGGGATGCTGGAGATCTGCAGTTGGCTTGAATACTACAGATTGTTTAAGTAGGCTGTTTTCCGGCATTGCATGTTGTCATGACATCTGCGCATGGTTGGGCGAAGACTTGCGGTTGATCGCCTTAAATCTCCCCATGACAAGGAATCGCAGCTGCTGAGTGTTCGACTCCTTGTTTAGGCCAATCACAGAAGTTTTTATAATGGCCAATCCTGACTCAGATAGACTACGCAGCAGGAAAATAGCAGCTGTCAGGGCACAGTAGAAGTGAGATGAGCGATGGATCACTACGAGGCTGTCCCGCAACGAATTCGCTGAGAATGACAGAGTAACTAAGCTGGGCGGGTACAGCAGCCACAGCCAATATCTGCTCCATTGAGCAGAGTTTAGTGGAGTTTTTGTCGGCGGACATTTACTCCAAGATCAGTACGATGTGGCGTAACTTCGCTCTAGGTGTGTCGTCAGTTTGGCTGTTCTTGTGGTATCTTCAAGGTGTGGATTCTGACGCCGCTTGTCCACAGGAATGATCAGCGCCTCAACAAGTAAGTGATGATGCTCTAACTAGCTACAAGATGTCAACTCGAGATTAGCTGCGTCAGTAGTTGGGCGATGTTACTCAACTGGTCTTCACTGCGCAGCTCCTTTCGGCAGTCATGTCTGCAGCATCGTTGAGTTGGTAACCGCTTTGCTGTTAAACCTGTCCTGAGGTTGCCTTGGTGATCTTCAACGGTAGATGACTGATGTTTCGAGTGGGCTATATAGTACGGATGATCCGGTGTTCGTTTCCAATGATGATTCTTCTTTACTTCTGCTGGGTGATTGTTTGTGGTTGGAGGATGACTCCTATTGTAGGAAGACTGGATCTTCTTTCTGACAGGGCAAGCACCGTAGCATGCGGCGTGGACGCCGCCGCAGTTAGCACAGGTCGGTCTATCTTCACGTGAGCGTGAGCAGATTAGGACGTTGTGCCCCTCACCACAGCGGACACATCGCACCTTGGATTTGCATTCATGTGCTAAGTGTCGAAATCCTTGGCAGCGGTAGCACTGCGTGACTGTCTTCTTCTTTCTTGTGGCTTCTTTTGGGGCTCGGTCAATATGGTTCTTAGATCTTTGATTGGCGTAGGTCTTGCTGCCAGTGGTTGTTTTGCCGGTGGAACCGTCGAGAGGCAGCTTGCATCAGGAACAGGTATTGATTCCTGATGTGACGCTGTAGGTTCTTCAGGTTCTTCAGTGTGTGGTTCTTCAGGTGCTTCTGTGTGTGGACTGGTGGGATCCGTCTGCTTGCTTTCGAGACACTCCATGGTTGCCACGATATCCGACTGATTGGTGCACACTTGGAGGAGTCTTGTCAGGGTCGACCGGAGTTTATCAGGAAGGGCTCAGCACATCCATGATTTTATCATAGTGCTCCAGTGAAGTCGCAGTTGTCAGTTGGTCCAAGACTTCTTGAAGAGTAGTTAGCTGTCCAGTGTTCTTGAGTTGCAGCTCTTCCCCGAACCTCGGAGAGGATGGATTCTCATCAGTAATGTTCTCATTTGAAGTGAAGCTTGGTTCTTCTGTCTCTTAAGTGGGAAACAGGATTCGGTGGATGTTCTCTAGGTACTCCACCTCATTGAAATCTTCGGAGAAAGCGCTCAGGGGGAGATAACAGGCGAATATGAGGTTGCGCACCCTGAGTCGAAGCTGCGCCTCCCATGGTCCTTCCTTCTTTCGGTGATACTTCTCGATCTTCGTGATTGAGACCCGGGTGGGGAGATAGTGAGCGGTGTCCTTGCTGGCGAGAAATAGATACATTGGAGATTTGCCTTCAAAGTCACTATCTTCTTCGAGTACGGACCTTGGTGTTGACCACGAAGTCCACGAAGAGTTCTTTGGAGAAGCCTGCGTGGATGACTATCGGATGTCCGCATCTCGGCCTCCTGGGGTGAGTGAGGATACGCTATCTTCTGCAGGAGAAGACAGGAGCAGGCGCGGTGGAGTTGGTATGTCCTGGTGATATCTGGGCGTAGTAGTACCTGATGGTGATTGTCGCCCGTGTTTCACCATGTTGCTACTTCACGCTGAGTGTCCCTGCCGTGTTGGCACTGCAAATTGTAGTACCTGATGGTTGCGGCCCTAGTATGGATCCGTGGCAGACTTCACTTTGACTCGGATTGATGGTGGTTAGTATACTACTTCACTAAGTACTTAATTTGCATTAAATTGTAGGTCACTGTTCGGTGTAATTTTTACATTCAGGTTAGTATCGCCTGTAATCTTAGCCTGGTCAGATAAGCTTACAGGAAGATCACTGGTCAATAGCAAAATCAAAAGGGGGCCTACAGTCCTAGGACAGAGCCGTTTGAAATACCATGTTATATTTTCTCCCAGTCCGATGAGGCATCTTTACTGATTTTAGAATAAAAAGGGAAACTATTTATATTCTGCTTTCTGTGTATGAATTAAAGCATTTTCTACGATTACTTAATTATAATAGTATCCATTTTTTCAAAATTACTAAGTCAAATGCGTTTTGCAAGATCCCCAAAAAAATCTACATGGCACGTTTTATTGTTATCCAAAAACAAATATATAGCCATTCTTGTGGATAACCCTTTTTGGAATGCAAACTGTTATTTAATGAGAATATTATAGTGTCTAACATGTTTTATTGCCTCTGATATATGACTTATCTTTGAGGATTCTAGAAGTAAAAAAATGGCCCTTATTTAAACAATCGAAATACCCTTTGAATTAAGAATTCAATACAAATGAGGGAAAATACGTGACTGATACAATCTGAGAATCTTTCCAGCAATTTACTTGAAAATTTGTCATAGCTATTAGCATTTTGAAGTTTCAATTGTTTCGTGAAATTATTTATTTTTGAGACTGTTATTAGTCGCAATTGCATTGCCACAAATTTGTAAGGGAAAGCAGTCTGAAGAAGCCATAGGGCACAACCTTGGGATTCTTTTTCTTTGCCTACTTTCTTCACACACTGTGGAAGGTCACACTTCATCAGATATTTAATTAATAATAATAATATTAATACTTTTACAACTTAAGCAACATATGAATGTATTTAATTAAAAAAAAAACAGTATAGTAGTCTGTGTAAAAATGGGTAAATTTAAGTTTTATATGTTTTGTTATGTTGACGTTTGCTGGCTGTAATTGTGTTTTTTGTTTTAGCAAAGGAGAAGTAGATTGTTATATAAGATTTATGTATGTATCAACGAAAAGTGGAATTATTTGAATTTATTAAGATGTGTTAATAAATAGCAGCTGATTTTATAGAGGAGAGTATACAGGGTGTTACAAAAAGGTACGGCCAAACTTTCAGGAAACATTCCTCACACACAAACAAAGGAAATATGTTATGTGGACATGTGTCCGGAAACGCTTACTTTCCACGTTAGAGCTCATTTTAGTTTCGTTAGTATGTACCCCATGTTCTTCCACCTACACTCAATGGAGCACGTTATCATGATTTCATACGGGATACTCTACCTGTGCTGCTAGAAGATGTGCCTTTACAAGTATGACACAACATGTGGTTCATCCACGATGGAGCTCCTGCACATTTCAGTCAACGTGTTTGTACGCTTCTCAACAACAGATTCAGTTGGATTGGTAGAGGCGGACCAATTCCATGGCCCCCACGCTCTCTTGACCTCAACCCACTTGACTTCCATTTATGGGGGCATTTGAAAGCCCTTGTCTACGCAACCCCGGTACCAAATATAGAGACTCTTCGTGCTCGTATTGTGGACGGCTATGATACAATACGCCATTCTCCAGGGCTGCATCAGCGCATCAGGGATTCCATGCGACGGAGGGTGGATGCATGTATCCTCGCTAACGGAGGATATTTTGAACATTTCCTGTAACAAAGTGTTTGAAGTCACGCTGGTACGTTCTGTTGCTGTGTGTTTCCATTCCATGTTTAATGTGATTTGAAGAGAAGTAATAAAATGAGCTATAACATGGAAACTAAGCGTTTCCGGACACATGTCCACATAACATATTTTCTTTGTTTGTGTGTGAGGAATGTTTCCTGAAAGTTTGGCCGTACCTTTTTGTAACACCCTGTATAATTAAATTTAATCTGCGAGTTGATAGAAAAAAAAACGAAAAAAAACGAAAAAAAAAAAACGTGAGAGACGATATCCTGGGGCCACACATATCGTCAGAACGTGCTATCAATTATAGAACAGATTGCAAAAGAACCTGGAAGGATTGGTAAGGCCAACCAGGATTTCTTTAATTATCTCGCAACTGAAGTAAGATATTTGTTACATATTTTACAAAGTTCCATAATTGACTATGCACAGTTCCAATTTGTTCTATTTTTACGACTTTTGAGTGATTTTCAGATTTTCTTGTTTCACATTTTATTTCGTATATTTATCATTTTATTGCTGGAATTCTCTATTTTCTCTCATACAGACATGTTCTAAGTCTGACTGATTACATGTCTTAGCATTTTAGATTAACTTTTATGGTTAGCTTTCAGTGTATAGTTATCTGATTCTTTACAATCAAAAGGAAACTATGAAACTGGTAGCACATGATACTTAACTTCCAAAGTGATAATTCATATATCGACAGGCATTTAAGCTTATCACAGAAAACAATATCAAGGCGCATAGTTTACTGCACATGACAAAATACAAAGTGTGGTGCAGTACCGGATCAACCACGTAGCAGGAGTTAACAAATGCTAACGGCGTCGCGCCTTCTGTCAGAAGATAGCGGGTGAGGACGTGCAAACGGAAAACTGCCACGAAGCTTCGAACAACAGGCAGGTCAACGGCAAAAGATATACAAAGAGATAAGCAATGACGAAGAATAAACAAAGTGAAATTTGTGTTTGACCGATCATATGTAAGACCAACAGCTTTTGAGATTCACGAGTGGCTATACGACAAATTCGAACTGAATGACAAAAAATATGTAGGGATTAAACTAGATTCATTCCAGAATAGTGTTTTTGTAAATACGACAAACGAAAGATATTGTGCGAAATTAATTAAGTTGAACTCCGGAAATTTGAAATTCTGTAGAAACGTTAGCAATCATATAGCATCCAATGCACGTATGAGAATTAGGCACGTTAGAATACCTAACCTTCACTTTGAAGTAACCAGTGAATAAATACAACATGCAGTCAAACCATTCAGAACGGCGACAGACATAACAGAAGATAAGTGGAATGAGATCATCAGATACAAAAAGACAAACAGAGGAAGTGTTTGGCACATCCCCTCTTACACTGATCAGCCAGAACATTATGAACACCTACCTAATAACCGGTATATCCGCAGATAATAGCGGCACAGATAACAGCGGCGGCGCGTCTTGGCTTGGTAGCAATGAGAGCTTGATAGTTCGTTGGAGGGCGTTGGCAACACATCTGCACATACAAGTCACCTAATTCAAGTAAATACCTGGGAGAAGGGCAATGAGATCTGACGCCACGTTTAATCACATCCCAGATGTGTTCGATCGGGTTCAGATCTGGCTAGTTGGGGGGGCCAGCAGACCAATTTCAACTCGCCACTCTGTTCCTCGAGCCACTCCATCACACTCCTGGCCTTGTGACACGGCACATTATCTTGTTATAAAATGCCGCGGTCGTTGGGAAACATGGTAGGCTTGAAGGGGTGTGCGTGTTTTGCAAATAGTGTATCATACTTATTGACCGTCATGGTGCTTTGCACAAGCTCTACTGGACCCATGGATACCCACGTGAATGTTCCCCAGAGCATTCTTGAGCCGCCGCCAGCTTGTCTCAGTCCAACAGAACAGGTGTCAAGAAGCCGTTTACCTGGAAAATGACGGATTCGCACCCTCCCAGCAGCATGATGAAGAAGGTATCGGAATTCGTCACACTGCGCCAACGTCCAGTGACGATGGTCACGTGCTCATTTCAGTCGTAGTCGCCAATTTCGTTGTGTTAACATTGGCACATTCATGGATCTTAGGTTGCGGAGGCCCATCGTTGGGAGCGTTCGGTGCACTGTATATTCAGACACACTTGTAATCTGCAGAGCATTAAAGTCAAATGTTAGTTCCGCCACAGTTCGCCGCCTCTCCTGTTTTACCCGTTTGCCCAGCCCACGACATCCGACATATGTATTGAGGGGTGGCCGATCAACACCTCGACATTTTCACGTTGGTTTCGCCACTTGTTGAAGACACTCACCACAGCACTCCTCGAACACCCAGCAAGTCGTGCAGTTTCCGAAATGCTCGTACCGAGCCTCTGGGACAGCACAATCTTCCCTCGGTCAAAGTCAGATAGATCGCGCACCCTCCCCATTCTAAACACGGATAGCACGCTCACTGATACTACATGCACCACGCATGTGTCTGACTAGCAGTCATTCCTCGTCAGGTGACGCTGCTATCGCCTGGACGGTTTTATATCGATGGTAGATAGGTGGTTATAATGTTCTGGCTGATCGATGTATATTAACGTGTGTGGTTTTCGTGCTTTGGTCATACACGACAGACATCCGAGAACTTGCACTCTATGTAATACCATGGAAGACGTAAGAGTTAACTGTCCAAGGATACAGCCAACAACGCTGCCATTAATGTATGAGAAGCAGACAGCTATTCAGGAAAACAACAACGAAAAACATCGACTGGAGTATACATAGCAATTTCCTCCGCTCAGAATGTTGACGATATAGGGAAAACGACAAAGCACGGAAAATCTCAGAAGCAAGCCAAAAAGATCTGGATGTTGTGGATCATTTTCCTCAATTGCTGATAATATTAATAAATAAATTACGCCGAAATAATGAAGACACTTCTCACCAAAAATGCAAAAGCACTGATGCTGAGAATGGAGCTAAAAGAAATACAATAGACCACAAAATGTAAGTAGATTATAAGTTAGATAATAATTCATCCCACTGTACCAAACACAATATAACCTGCTTACAACTTTTTAACATAATTAACAGAAAAAAACCCGCTGAATATGCTTCTGCAAAAGAAGTGAAACGCGTACGGGAGACCAATAAATACATAAAAGTCAATTGCTTTGGCGTAATTTATTTATTAATATTAAAAAGAAGAAGATAGAATCCAAACAAAGAAGACGGAGAACAATAAAACGAGAAGACCTAAAAGAAACACTTAAATATTGAAATAAAAATGATGATACAGTTAAATCAGGAAATGAAAGAAAGATGTGATCACATGATGACGACTGACCCTCAGTCAACGGCTGATGAAATGGAGTGGACTCGACAGGAACTTGATAAGGCTGGTAGATAAAGACGAGCAAAGAGGAGGTCCGAGGTACACGCAATAAAAATGAGGGAAGAGTGAAAAGAAGTCGGAGGCAATGAAAACATCAGAGCAAAAGGGAAGAAAAGAAAGCAAGCAAATGAGAAAACCCAATTAATATCAATCGAATTACTGCATTCAGATACCTATGTGCTATCAGATGGAGTGAGAGAAAAGGTGAACACCTATCTAATCTCTGCAGATGACCAACTACAAGTGGAGCCAACCGAGTGAACGCCAACAGTGTGAAACCTCAGGGTACCCACAAAAATCTGAAATGAAGTTGCAGTTATAATGATAAAAGAAGCTAAGAAGAAAACCATGTCAAGAAATTTTCAGCATTATAAAAGGGAAACACAACAAGCCTTGGTAGAGATGCAAACATATTACATAGCAACGATAAATCTGAAAAAAAATAAAAAATAACTAAAAGACTTCCCATATACCATTAATACAGATAAAGCCCTACTACAAGAAGTTTGCAATCCCAACGTTCTTGATCTGCCAGGATGTGAATATGCATATAACCAAAGAAAAGAAGTCAGAAATGCAATCTCAATAAAAGAGAGGATAGATAATTAATATACTTTTATTCTGTGACTGCATCTACTGGTATATACATCTATTTTCTAATGTAATTATTTTGTAGCAATGTGAGTACTTTCCACATTCCAAAGAGGTATTCTTTTATACTGGGATCTGTGAAAAATAATTTATCGTGTAATTTTATTACATTGTGTTGAAGAGTGTCACGGTCATCTACAGGGCATGTACTGACGATGAGGCCGGGATAAATATGAAATTGAGGATTTAGAAACAGCTTTTTGAATGAAAGAGAGCACCACGATAATAAATTAACAATTGATTTCATTGTATAAGGTTTTATTTGTAGGTAGGGGATTGTGGGTAAAGAACAATATACCTGAGGGCTGAGACTGTGAAGGATTTTAACATAAACATTTGTGTCATCTGTAAGTAAGTCTGTAGGATAATTGCCACCGCGGCATATGCTCCAATGCAATTAACAGTAATGAAGGTCATACTTCAGAGCTATTTTCCACATTCATCTACCGTATTTAACACTGAATTCAAATTCATTCACGCACGAAAACATGGAAAACATCACCACTTTACCACATCATGTGGAATTAGAGAGGGATCCGACAGAAATTGTATTGTAAAGCAATTAAAGCTCCTGAAGTGGGGTAAAGCGCCGGGTCCCGATGGTATACCGGTAAGAGTATTTTCTGAATACGCAGAGGAAATAGAACAATTTCTGTCAGCTATATTCCGTAAATCTCTAGAAGAGAAAAAAGTACCTGTCTTGCTGGAAAATAGCCCAGGTAGGAATGTTTTCCGGAAAGGAGATCGGAGTGATCCTAAGAATTATCGACCCATATCTGTCTGCAGTAGAATTCTGGAGCATGTCATATGCTCTAACATTATAAAGTTTCAAGGTGAGAACGAGTTACTTACACCGTGTCAACACGGATTTCGGAAGAAGAGATCGTGTGAAACACAATTGGCGCTATTTTCCCATGACGTAATGAAAGTTATAGATGCAGGTTCACAAGTTGATGCAATTTCCTTGTACCACACAAGCAACTTTTAGCGAAGATTCGAGAATACGGTATATCGGATCAGATTTACGAATGGATACGTGATTTTTCAACTGGTCGATCGCAGTATGTCGTTGCTGACGGGGAAGCCTCTTCTAAGCTAGATTTTACTTCGGGGGTTCCTCAAGGAAGTGTAATAGGACCACATCATTTCTTAATATTTATAAACGATCTAGGTGACAACGTCAAATGCTGGTTGCGATTGTTTGCCGACGACGCAGTTATCTATAGGGAAATAAGGTGCTCTGAGGATTGCTAGAAAATTTTGTTTCTTCCACGTCTCATATTTTTATTTAACTGATTTTTATTCCTGTTTTTAAAGGCGGAGTAGCTGAACGGTAATGCACTGACCTGTGGAGCTGTTGATCCTAGGTTCGACTTGCGGTTGAATATTTTGTCATTGATTATTTCCTTTTCACTTGCTGCAAAATACATCTCATATGTATATACGTATAAAAAAACTTATTATATTTTACGGCAAATTGTTTAAAAATAAATTCTAATATCAAGCGCGAATACACTTGTCATCGGAGGTCTCAGTCCACTAATGTAGCAGGATCTTTAGTTGTTTATCGTGAAGACAGATTCATTTAGCACTCCATATAAAAAAACATTTTGTTAGCAGTTTATAGGCCACATCAACGATAAAATGTGTGTATTTGGAATTTAAAATACTGTTCAGCCAATATAATCTGACGAGTTTAGTGCACTTTAGTGCCGTAAAGGAAGGGAGTACATTTGGAGTTGTTCATGAGAACCTGCAATTTCTCGCTTGATCCGACAAAGAAACTATTTTTTTATTTTTTTTTTTTATTTTGGATCTGTGATTTCAATATGCTGCGAGTTAGGATTTTTTTTTATGCCTCTCCAAGGCGTCAGGGAAAATACCACATAATTAGCGTTAAAAAAAAGAGCAGTGTTATTGAAATGTAGGGGCAGGTTGATGAACTACCCCGCCATTATGAATCGTCAGTGGGGAGGAGCTTAATTCCAATTTTATTTCATGCATTGACTTACGGAAATGAATAATCTGAAATATAGATGGATCTGAATGAAATATCCCCAATGATATTGCCAAAAGGCGGAGCCAGTATTGCCGTACTCTTTCCTGGAATGAGATTGATGCCAGAGTGTTCAAAAAGACTTATAGAACATGACAGCGCTGTCCACATTTAATGCAAAGACTGTACGAGTATATATAGAAAATTAATGATAATGCATTCTTTAAGAAGTAGGAATATCCTGGGAATGGATATTCCATACGAGCCGTTCACGGAAAGGCTGCGCGTTCAACGCTGTGTGTAAACAGCCCTATTTCCTCATGATGATCCTACCACACATCACTTGCCGAGTGTAACTGAGACAAACTATAAATCCTTATAATGAACTAGCCCGTACCCGCGACTTCATACGCGTAGATTAAGAATTTCTTTTGCCAGAATTAAATATAGAAAGTTGCTAACGAAGGATTGGTCCCAAACAATATCCAGTAGGAATAATATAACAGGAAAACTATCACTATATAAATTTATCGTCGAACCTGTCTCTTGAAGAGAATCAATTTCCAACATATTTCTGTCACCATTCGATAAGGTCCCAAAATTTCGTGACTACAACTGTTAATCATACTGGGAAAAATATCCTGTGCCCTTCATACAGATTTCCTTATAAAATTGCATCACAACGATATAGCCATTTATTCGTCAAAACGTAACAAAAAGAAAGAGACTTACTTCCGTATTCACAATAATATTACTGTGGTTCACACTCACACACTGGCTGCGAACAACACCTGAGGGATCATTATAACGTAAAAATGTGTACACATGCAACATTGCAAGACTACCTACGATTTTCCTCGCATTGCACCCCTAACTTTCTAATATCTACAGTTTAACATTCAATCCGATTAACCTACGGCCCAGGCCTGATTCTTACGATGAAAAACAATTTTTAAAAATCTTAGCATCCACGGAGATTTGAACAGGAGACCACCACGTTCGTAAGCAAGCGCTTTAACCACTAAGCTGCCAGTCCACTATACGGAAACACGATACGGAGGCGACCATATCCAACATGTCTCTCTATCGCCGTATTTCGAAGTTATGAGACAATATGTGTTATTTACACAGATAATTTTTCAACCAAATGTAGACAGTATTTTTCTCCTTGTTTCAAAGAATAAGTGTGCAAAGTTTCATCGAGATCGGATGAAAACTGTGGATTTGTATGAAGAACAAACAAACCAACCAACAAACAAACATACATTCATCTTTATATATAAAGATAAAGATAAAGATTACAATGTGGCGCTTGATAGTGCTATCGTCATCTATCTGCTGACACGTAATTTTTTTAAAGTTTTCTATTAACAAAACATTACGAAAAAATAAGTGTCACTATTTCTTTCTGTTATGATATTTATCTTGAGACAAAAATTTAGAAACTGATAGATTTTTGTTTATAATAAATGAAAACGTAGGATACTTATAAAACCACTCTTCTTCCTCATAGTCCTCGTGGATGTTATGACGTCTATATACTGGCTATCGTTTTTCCACAACTATGAGGAAACAAACCTTTTACTTTACACTTTGGTGAAATGAATGATCGCGAGCAATTTATACTATAAGACTAGATTGTTTCAAATTTCAGTATCCCTAACATGATTGTATTTACTTTAGCGTCAATTCAGCATACAATGAGTTAATATGTCAATACATACAGATAAACCAGCAGTTTTAAATTAAATCTTGATTTGAGTTACTGTTCATCAAACAAATAGGCAAAGTTCTTCAGCGGCATTAGGCAGTAGTCAAGTCACATTCACGATCCAGCCAAAAAAGTTTCGGTTTAAATAAAAAAAAAAAATCCGAAAATACTCAAAGGAATGGGGAATTGCCACTTCTCAACAACCGTGAACCAATTCGTAAAAAAAAAAAAATCCGAAAATACTCAAAGGAATGGGGAATTGCCACTTCTCAACAACCGTGAACCAATTCGTAAAAAAAAATTTCTTCCAGGCCTTTGCAATAATAATGACTTTACAGAAAAATAACAGGCAGAAATCTGTAATTTTAACGTCTCAATACGTGTATAATACGTTTTTACTGTCTCAGTGTACGGGTAACACAAGAAAAACATAATGCATCATTTAACCACTTTTTCCCGCGGCGCGACTCGAACCGTGGAACCACGAGACAACGCACTAGCTTCCGGGATCTGCATCCACGAATATGAGCCACTTACCGCCACATCGCGTCAGGCTTACCAGAGACGGAAGATGAGGTAGCTACAACGCATAAACAGCTTGGCATTATCTTTCCTCGTTCCTGAAAGTTATTGTTTAATTCCCGGAATTTTACATTAATTAATAGCTGAACGAATTGGGTGAAGGGTAAATTTCATCAGTGGCACTAGGCAGTAGTCAATTCACACTCACGATCTGGCTATCAAAAATTCTGTTTAAAAAAAAAATCTCGAAATTACTCAACGGAATGAGGAATAGGCTATTTGACAGTATTCAAAATATATTACAAACTGTAGTCATTCGCGTAGATTAATGTTTAAGGAAGCTATTTTTGTTAAATTTGAAAAGAAAGATGGTTTGTTTTAATTAAAAAAGCGAAATAAAAATCAAATTTTTCTTGCCTCTTGTAACGTGACCGAAAACGCTCTGGGATTGGAGATCGCTTTAGTGACGTCAACTGCCGGTAGGAGCTGCGGCTGCGTATGGAGTGTTTCCCGCTATCCAAGTTTTCAATTATTTGTTGCTGGTTATCTCTTGTTAATAATGAAATTTTGCGTTGAATATAAAATGAAGAACAATTTGTAGAAGCCTACAGCGGAAAAATACCGTAGATTATTTGTGGGACTAGCTATAGAAATAACCACTGACTTTTATTCTACGGAGCTTGAGAATGTAATAACTTCAATTCGAGAATCTTTTATATTTAAAGTGGAAGTTAGAGATTAACAGAAATCCTTCATAAGAATGACTAAAATTATTTACCGACCGCGTTCACTTCATCGCACATAGAAACTGTGATGTTTAAGTGTTCACTATTAACGAAAAGAAAAGTAACGTTGCCATGGTGTCCAGGTAGCTGCAGGGTTAAAGAATGCTATAGGAATTTGAAGATCCTTTATTCGAACCTTGATTAGGATAATATTTTTTTCGTGTGTACATTTTTTTTTCTGTTTGCCGCTTGTTGCTTTACAGAATAATGTTTTTATTGGAAGAAGTATAAATCGTCATGCAAAAGTTTGAAACATAAATTGCTGTCATACAAGAAAACATTTATAAAAAGATAACCTTCTGCTATTAATTTTGAAACATACCAGAGATATATCATCATTGCAACATAACCCAGGTACTCGGCGGTGAATAATAGGATTTATTTTAACAATGACATTGCACGCTAATATCGCAATATTCCGCAACGCTTTGAATACTTTTTGTTGGAATTTTTACGTGACGATACAACTGTATTTTGCCTTTCCGACATAAATGCATCTATATAAGCGGTATTTACTTTTAATGCGCAAGTAATTTTCAGTTTTTAAAAAAAACTTTGTATCGGTGTGCAAGAAACGTCCAGTTTTAGTTTTGAAGTTTTTTTGGTTATGTCTCAGACGTTTATAATACTCTTGCTATCCAAAAATTTGTGAAACATTCGGAAAAAATTAATGTATTGGTGGATTTTAGAAAAAGAATATGCGGCGCTACCAACAGCAACTAGTACCTAAAGAAGACGCTCACAAATAACAAAACATATTCCAAAGCGAGGATCGAACCTAAGAACCCTAACTTTACTGATACTCGCCTTAAACAGCATACTACATTATCTCAAAGAAATTATGGTGCAAATTATACAGTAAATGATATGCGACTTAGTCTCAATGTCGTCTGGGTTTCTATGAGCAAGTTGAAGCGTCTTTTTTTCCTATTTCAGCTAATGCGGGAACATTTATGTTTATTTAGAGAGTTTTTATTGTTGTGGTTGTATATTGATGTACTACACACTATTTATAAACCATATTTCCAACAATTTATACACAAATTCAGAGAAACAAACCAAACGTTACTTACGTAGAGTGAGCGCTTGGGGGCATGTGACGTCACGACTGTCGTTGGCTCGCGCCAGACAGCACAGGAGCTTTTTGGCGGGCTTTCAAATCCTCTAAATTTTAACGTTGAATTTTACCTAAAATAAGCACTTTTGTCAAAAAATAATTAGTACTCGGTAAATAACGTGTATCAATAAACTATTTAAAACCATTTTCAAAAAATAGTCAAATACCCAATTGCCATTTCTCAAATATCGTTGCCGAATTCGTTTACGTTTTTAGAATACTAACCTCTTCCGTGACTTTGAAATAATAGTGACTTTATTGAAGAATAACAACGAATTTCGATTTCACAATAGATACAGGCAGAAATTTGTAATTTCAACTTCCCAATAGGTGTAAAATATGTTTTCACTGTCCCAGTGTACGGATAACCCAAGAAAAACATAACGCATCATTTAACCACTTTTGCCCTAAGCTGACTCGAACCGTGGAACAGCAAGACATCGCACCTCGTAGCTTCCGGGATCAGCATCCCCGAACCTGAGCCAATTACAGCACCATAGCGTCAGGCTTACCAGAGACGGAAGCTGAGGTAGAAGAAACTAATAACGAGCCAGGCATTATCTTTCCTCGTTCCTGGAATTTACTGTTTATTTCTTGGAATTTCAAATTTAGGAAATAAAATTAAAGAAACTTTTCATCAATGGTGATATGCGTCAGAATTAACTTTTAAAATTTCTGCACTTCTTTAATAACGTATATTCTTTTTGTGATACGGTTAACGATTTTTCCCCTTACCGCAAACCGAATTTTTTACGGACTCCAGGAGATAGCGGTAAACGCGATAGGACAGGGAAGATAACTCCATGCCACGACTAATGCCCAGTTGGGGTTATGCATTAATTATATCATTTGTTATCACTAGTCGGAGCAGCATGTTTTTAAAAACGGAAGTGTTGAATTTTATGTTCTTCTGTGATGAGATTTTTTTCGGAAGAACAGCCACTTTCCATTTCATTTCTCATTTGTTTCCCAATACCACAGGCTAGAAATTATCGTTGTCGCACAATAAGGACATTAGCTAAAAAAAAAACTTTTTCGCACAATAGACACATTAGTTTGATTTAGTTCCTTGATTATTTTGAAACAGTTATCATTACGTATTACATCAATGATCAATCGCCCGTCTTTGTTATGAGCACTAGAAAAAATGGGGAATGTTGAGTGACAGAAATATTTACGGTGAAGTTAAATTTAATAGAAAAGTGTCTTTCAAATCCTACTCACGCATGCTGCGTTGACAGTGTCTCACGTCAGCCAGAACATTAATGTCATGATTCTTTTCTATTGTTCCACGCTAAGTATGTTCAAGAAACGACAGAACTAAAATAATTGCTTTTAAAGGCAAGCATACTTACAAGACCACTGCCAACATTATTAAATCCGAAATCTTGTTACGTGTTATATATTTGACTGAACTCTTAGATAAGTCTGTACTGTTTCCAAAAATTATAATACACAGCAAACGTTGAACATTAACGTAAATTTCGAGTCATGTTAAGTTGTTGTAGACGGGTATAAAATCTGCATTTTGTTGTTATTCAGTACTTGCTAAAAAACAGCATTTTGTTTGAGATTGGTAACTGTCGTGTTATGTGTGGGTGAACACTTAATAATGTAAAATGTCTTTAAAACAGTAAATGAAACGTATTCGATGTTCGTGTAACTCTTTTATTGCCGAAATGTAATCACTATTTCGGTTTATGAAACAAAAAAACGGAAATGTATTTCGTTTTATGGGAGGTGGATGTGGCTCAATTTTAATAGTCGTGAGACTGTACCACCTCCAGGGTATAGTACTGTCTTCGTAGATGTGTATAATGGGTTGAATAAGTCCCAGGAGGAAATGTAGCGATGTGCAATTCAGGTCGTTCGGATTAATATGAGCATGGTAGTACAAAAACCTCAAGGGGACTCTAGGATTAACGTAACGTCGCAATCTGGAGATGGATTATTATGTAACTCGATGAGACAAATAAAAAATGAAGAGTAATTTTTTTTTGATATCATGCTTAGTTTTCGAGATCTTCTGTCTCAAATGTGAAATGGTTTTGGTTGAAATTCAGAAGAAAAGATTGGTCAAAGTCAAATTTGATGACGGATTCTTATTTAAAAAGACGAGAGAAATAAAAAATAAAGAATAAAAATTTTCGATATCTCGCCTAGTTCTCGAGATATACTGTATCAAAAGTGAGGTGTCTTGAGTGGAAATGCAGAAGAAAAATTTCGCAAAAGTCAAATTGTCAAATTTAATGATCGATTCTTATATAACACGACAAGACAAATCGAAAATATAGATATCTTTCTTAGTTTTCGGGATATACTGGGATTGGATTGATATGTGGCCTGGACTATAAATTAATTCTGCCAAAGCCACAATGATTACATGGTTGACATGCAGAATAGATATTTAAGTTTTATTACTACCACTTGTGGTTAGGCTGAAATGCGTCCTAGACAAAAAAAAAAAAAAAAAAAAAAAAAATGGAGGGCTTACTCTAGGGGCGGGCAACCCAGACATTTTGTAGGCTGGTACCAGAAATAAAATGTTTCCGCATAATTTATAGTTAGTATAAAGTGTATCAACAAAAAGTAAAAAGTGATACTTTACTATACTGTATGGTTGTCATAATGCGGTGTTCTTTGAAGTAGCTTCAATCGAGTGTGCTCCAATCAAAAATGCGGTGATGTGTCACTGTCTGAACATGCATATACTTTTTTTTAACAAAATAACTTATGCTAGAACAGCTCTACTTCAACTTGTGTTTAAACGGGCAGAGACTTTATTATTACCTTTAAAAATAAAAGAACTGTTTCACAATTGTTTCTATTACAGGAATGTACAAGGAACTTTATGAGACAGAATTTCATTCATTATTTTTCTTTATTTCACATTCTTAATAATGAATTAACATGTAAATACCATAGTCACCTGAAGATGGATCCACAGGGTCCGAAATGCATTATGTAATACAATAAAAGTTGTATTCTAGTGACTGAACAGTGTTTCTCATTCTACCTTTGTCGAATTAACATGTGGTTAAAGGTAGGGACCGTGCACAAACTACATGACTCAGTCCAAGGGGGAGGGGGGGAGAATAGCTGGAAGGCTACACTGGGCTACGTGGGGAGAGGAGGGGGGGGGGGGTTCCAAGCCAGACCACGTAGCTTTCCTTTCATAACATTTGTCACAGTTAAAATGAGTAACTGAACTCACAACAGCATGGGAATATTTATTTCCCTCAGTTAATTATCTCCTTATGTAATTTACAATAGTCTGACAAGAGAAAACAGTGCAAAATGTCTTCTCAAAAGGGGAAAAAAGCTACAAATGATAGGTGGGGGGGGGGGGGAGTGAGGCAAAAGCCAAGTAGGGCTACATGGGGGTGAGGGGGGATAGTGGTTCGCAGGATGCCAAAATGAAGCTATGTGGTTTATGCACACTCCCTTATGTATATATCTTAATTGATGTTATCTATAAACATTAGAAATTAAGAAAAAAAATCTTTTAAAAAGTCTTTTTAATAGAATTGTATATGCCAAAACATCTACAGCCACAAAAAAGACTAGGAGTATTATTGTTTTATTTCATTTCAATGGAGCACACGCTCCGGAATATCTGAGTGTAATTAGGAAGCAGTGATACAAGATTGATTGAAACAGAAAGTTATATATGTAATTTGAAAGTGTCCCCAAAGGGCAAGATAATACTTGACAGCAGTAGGAGCACTGGATTCTTAGGTTTTCTGATTTATGTTTGAAGTATTTGTTTAATTCCTTAGTAATTGATCAAAAAATCTTAAAATATATATTATCATATAAATTTAGTCAGGATCACTTTGAAATATTTTTACAATGTATCAGATCTTTGGGGGGGGGGGTTCAAACAATCCCACTGCCCATACAATTTAAAACAGCTTCAGCTTATTAAAAAAAAAAAAAAAAACTACTCTTGAAATGTGAAGTGAAATATGCAAACACTGGTAATTGCATACTCCTGGAACAATTATCAATCATGCTCCAGAAGCTTTAAAAATAACCTAAGTCAATGGCTTGAACTTTTTTTAAAAATGAATAAAACTTACAGCTTCTCACATAACAGTTAATTTCATACACTGTCAGTATTAAACAGCAACGTGACGGAAGAAATCGTAATACTTAATAAACTGAATCGCGATGTAAAACACACCCCTTTAAATCTCATTTTCAACACTCGTTAAAAATTAATGCTAGTCTATTATGTGCAAAATACCAAGGTATGCTGATTTTCTACACTACACCAACAAAAATTTGAGAACAAAGTCATCCAATTGAGAGCTATGACTAAATATTTATAGACATGCACCAAAGTTTACAATTCCCACTGACCACTTCAACAACAATTATTAGAATACAACTTACCTATGAAATGATATTCCAGGTTCTTTCCTCTCTTGCCTATTTGTGCAACCGTATGCAACACAAGATGGCATTATAAAACACTTATGCACATTACAAAATGAAATAATCAGAACATCAGACACAGTGTGAACTCGGCATTTGTTTGGGTTACAATACCGCTGCTGCCGCCATGCGGGAGAGTTTAGAGCCTGCTTCACAGATTTAACGTCATTCTCCTCCATATATTTCCCTCCTCCATGGTTTGCACCAGAGGTCTCTATCAAGAGCACTGACGCGTCACGTGTTTACTCCTAAAGGATAAAGTATTATTATGCGGGAACCTCGTTGCGGTAGCACTGAAATATGGCGGTGATTCCGAGAACTTTTCAAACTACCCTCGTAGTACAAGCCGGTTCATATTTTTTTGGTCTATGCATTTTATTCAAGACATTGCGCTTATTTGCAAATGAGCATAGGCGCCGGGAGGGGGGTGCACTTGCACCCCCCTGCTATGAAAGAAAATACACAGGAAAAGATTAAGAAATTCTTTTTTATTCTTAAATTCATTGTTTGAATAAACAATAACTTACGGTGCCTAGGTTGTTGTCCAAATTTGTTAATCACCTTGTCAATAAATTCAGTATCTTTAGTTAATAAATAATAAGTGTTATATATAAGGTATTAAAAAAACCCAGATGTACCTCCCGCATAGTAATCCTGCCGGCGCCCATGCAAAAAAGTGTTACGTGAAGGAAATACTTGTGTCAGCAGAGCGTGTATAAGGAAGTAGTGTGTAGTCTCTCTTTCTGTCTTGTGTATACAGTTTCTTTTCGTTGTGGAAATTTTCTTTCAGATTTATTTACAGAATGTTTCTGCTAAAATCTGCAGTAGGCAGATATTTATGATTTCATAATTGGCAGTACTTTGAATAAATGATCAATCATATTGACACATTATTTCAATTAATAACGCTAATATTTAACAAAAGCGTATATTGCAATTGGATTGAAGTTCCACAGAAATTTTCAGTAATAGCACGATTGCTGACCAAAAGAACAAACCTATGGAAGCAGATAATGTATTAGGTGAAGTGCCCGATATCCGCCTCCCCCCCCCCCCTTTTCTTACTTCCATGCTGAAATCAAGCGAGTGCACAGGAAAATCTTCATAACAATGCAGCTGAGTCCTGGCAGTGACACAGTTGTTTTGTTGTTTCATTTACGCTCGAATGTTTCAAAAATAGGCTTTTGTGAAAGCTTGTTACAGTGTGTAATCAACTTTAATACTGACGTCTCACATTAAGTTTTCCATTTTTTAGTGATTGGTTACTATGGATTGCTATTATAACATTGTGTCCCAGTTATCACAGATGTTTAGCGGTCGACATTTGCTTAGTAGCAGTAACCATTTTTACTATAACCGGTGACAGATTTAGGATCATCGTAAGTAACGAAACATATATATTAAACTCGAAGTTTTACCGACAAAGTAACAATTTTCAGAATGACATAAGGCTGCTATAAATAAAGGCAGTAAAAAGTAAAACCTATAACGTAGTTAAGAGATATGTGAACGATTTACCGTCGTGTAAGCGCAACATATTCTTCCCGGGTTTGCAGCCGGATAGTGTTATAGAAAGATGATAGCGTCCTCTGTAGTCTTTATTAAATATCTTTATAGACGTTCCTATAGGTCGTTGTCGAAACGTTCTCATCTTTTTATAACACTATCCGGCAGCAATCGCGGGAAGACTATGTTGTAGTTAAGAGATGTTTCATAAGTGGTCTGAGCAGGGCCGCCGTAAGCGGGCGTGCACCGCACGCGGGCGGCAAAACGAGTGATCGACAGTCGCTTGCCTGCAATAGTTTTTTTTGACCCGGTTCGTAACTTTCCTAGATCCATCACTGGATGTAGTTAGACAGGGGGCGGCATAATCGGTACTGCACGCGGGCGCTCAAACAGATAGCGGCAGGCCTGGGTCTGAGCATTTCATTTCTATTGTCTTTCCATCAAAAAAGAAGCCAATAATGCTCATCTTTGATGGTCACCATTCCCACAGTAGAAATGACGAGGATGGTTCAAGCGATGAGGGTGGTCTCAAGTCAAAGTCCAACTTGTGAAAAGCGGTTTTTCCAATAAAAGCGAGGGAGAAATTAATTATATGTTCAAAATGATTCCAGTGGTGCCATAAGATGTGTTCATTTTTTTTTTTTTTTTAAAAAGTAAAAAATTTGTTTGAGAATTTTGTCTGTATGGATAAAACACTCGTGTAATAAAATCTACAAACATGTTGCCATATTGATAAATTTATTATAAGAGATCTTAACTCTTTTTTTTAATGATATTTTCCATAAAAAAGTAGATAATAAGTGCAATGGGTGGACGTAATTAAGACACCTTTTTTAGAAAAATTAAAATCAGAGTACTTATCATTATTTACCGTTTCTTCTTAAGAAAGATTTATTTAGTATAAACACATTAATAGTACTATTAGGTATTGACTTGCGTTCCTTAAGTCAATATTTCAATTATTTATAACACTAAACCATTTTTCAGAATATATGGTTACAAATAGGCCAGACTTGTTTAAAGGTACTGTATTTCAATGATTATAGGAACAAGAGTTCTTTTTTGGTTCTGGATTTACACTTTGTCAACATGATTTGAGGCAGGGAAGGATTGGGGGCAAGGAACAGGATGGAATTCGACCATGGCCTTTTGAAGAAACCATTCTGGCATTTGCCCAGAACGATTTGGGAGAAATCCTGGATGGCTGGACAGGGATTCAAAACTTCGTCTTGCTGAATGTGAGGCTAGAGCGTAACCACCATGCTCCATGTGGGAACAAGCAATGAAAACGCTCTGATTGGAACCATAAAATCAACAGTTAAATGCAAAACGAAAGGATCATTTACAGATGTCAAATGGCTTTTAAAGAAATAATTTAGAACACACATTGAAATATGAGTAGGTACCAAGTATTCAAAATCATTAATATTAGAAATTATTGTAGTTTTGATGATATAAATGTTAGCAAGTATTACCATAATCAACATTTAAAGCCTGTGCTACAGGGCTTAGTTTCAATAATGAAAATTTTGTAACAGTAAATATATACATAGCACCCTCAGGTAACTTTGCTCTTTTTCTGAGCCAATTTGAACTCTTATTAACATCTTTAAGCAGAAAGGTAGTTGACATAGTCTTGTGTGATGATTTTAATGTAGATTTTTTAAATAACTTACCCTGTAAAGTCAAATTAGATTGTATGAGCTGATGAATGATTCCAACTCAGGTAGTTAATTTTCCCAATAGAATAATGAATAATAGGTACTCTGCAGTAGATAATGTGTTCCTAGATACCTCAAAATTCTGTCATACAATCAAGCCATCTATTAATGGACCATGATGCCCAATTAATAACCAACACTTTAATGAGTAATAAATGATGAAATCGGTTAGTTATTTTAGTAACTGCCTTAATACCACATGTTTACAGAGCACAAGGTATCAAAAAAAAATTATAAAATTTTTGGTAGCATTATCTTTTTTAATTTTTTTTTTTTACTTATGGCTTCACGTCTTGTAGATGTAGAGGTCATTAGAGGTGGGAAGGGACTGGGACAAGGAATGGGAAGGAATTCGGCCATAGCCCTTTTAAGGAAGCATCCCAGCATTCACCTGTAGTGATTTGGGGAAACCATGGAAAACCCAAATCTGGATGCCCAGACAGGGATTCGAACCGGCGTCCTCCCGAATGCGAGGGCCGTTAACTGTTCACCCACCACGTTCGGTGGTAACATTGTCTTATTAAATTACTTTGAAAATTGCTTTCCCATGAAAAGGTGCTGTACTTCTTGAAAATAACAAAATTCATTGATAACTATAGGCATTAGAACATCATGCATTTCTAAACAGAAGTTATATATTTCCTCTACAAACAGTCATAATGCTAATATCAGTACACATTACAAGTGGTACTGCAACTAAACTTAACAAGGAATTAATAACAGCGAAGGAGGAAGCTGAAGATAGGTTTATGAAGAATATTATCAGTGCATGTGTGGTGAATGATGCATCTAGAAATATTAATGGCTATTAGAAAACTGAGCGAAGGGAAGGTATTCAGACAATTATAGAAAAGGCTGGAGAAAAGTTACTGAGGATTTGTAAAAGGCAAGAGATATTAAGTAACTGGTTTGATGTGACCATTAGGGATGGTGTAAATGAGGGAATGGGCTTGTCAGAATAATTAGAAATGAGCAGACGAAAAGATTTGATATTTATCCAGACAATATTATAAAGGAACTAATAAAGCTAAAAAGCATAAACTGGCTGATGTAGATAATATTACTATATATGTCCTAAAGATAGCAGTATATGACACTATCCATTATCTTGAAATATTATTTAGATTGATACTAGATACTTGCTGCTTACCAGGGGACTGTAAAAATGCGATAGTAACACCAGTCCACAAAAAATGGGTGATATATATGGAGTGGAAAATTACAGGACTTTCAGTTTAATGTGAGTGGTAGATAAAATAATGGAGACATTAATATTCAACCACATCAGAATGTCTGTGAGGAAAGAAACTGGTTTTCAAATCTATAACATGGCTTTAGGCAAGGCTATTCATACGAATCTCATTTAGTGGGCTATAGTACAGAAATTTTGGATGAAATGGACAAAGGAGGCCAAATTGATAGTGCAGAACAAGATCTTTCTAAGGAGTTTGACCGAGTGAGCCATAAAGCCATATCCCCGTCTTATCTCTCCGATTTGTCCGAGTATACAAATTGCATCAACCACTGATTTTCCTCGCCTGGAACCAAACTGCTCTTATCTGTATCCTATGTTCTTTGTTTGATTTTATTTGTAATTTTTTTAGGCATTGGCTCAGCAATGTAATAGCTCCATAGTTCTCGAATTTTGATTGACTCCCTTCCTCCAGTCCTCTGGTATTTTCTTTTCTTTCCAAACTAATCACATATCTCTATACGACCATTGCATTCCCATTGTTCCTGCTGCTTTTAACATTTCTGCTTTCAGTTCATCTATTCCTGGTGATTTCCCTTTTATATTTCTTTCACTGTCAATTCTAGCTACAGCATGCTAAATTCTTCCATTTCCATTTCCTTTTCTAAAGCTGTTGTTCCACTCTTCTTTGCAGTGTTTTGATAGACAAGGCCTTTTTACCACTCACCTGATTATCCTCAGTATTGTTCTTTTCATATGTGTTGTGAGCTCTCTTTCTGTAGGTAATGCCAGCTGGAATGTTTTGTGTTATTTATCTGGCCTAACACAAAGAGAGAGAGAGAGAGAGAGAGAGAGAGAGAGAGAGAGCGAGAGAGAGAACAACCTAAAATCGAGAAAAGCAAGTTTTGTAATATGCTTGTGAGTTGTATTATTCTGAAATTGATATAGTTAAAGCAGAAATTGTGTATTATCCCAACATTCACCATGATTATAGTAAAGTAGCAAAAATTTTAATCAAAATGGCTGGCTGACATCAGTATTTCAAATCTGCCAATTTTACCTTTAAGAACTGCACTCATAAAAATTGCTGAATTGGAACACTGTGTTTCACTGTTGACGAATCAGCATGAAATCAAAAATAAAGCAACACACCTAGAAGACAAGGTAAAACAATACCTCCTCTGCATATACACTGAAAGAATCCAGAAAATGATCACCACTTCTCAAATGAAAAATAAAATGCCAAAACATAAGCAAACAGACCTACCATCCTTTCTTGACAAATATAACAAATGGCAAATTGGTGATTTAAGTGATACCTTATACTAAGAACTGAGAAAAAAAATAACCAATCTCTTTATTCACTATCAGTATAATTTTCCTTCCAATTTTTTTCATTTTTTTTTTAATGCTGTTTATTTTCTGTCTTTCGAACAGCTGTATATGACAAACTGTCTCAAACACTGTTTTATATAATTTCTACCTAAATTAAGGATGAGTATCAGATGTGTATGAGTAAAATCTGGGGTAGGATATTGGTATTAATCTTTCTAAATCTTATTTTAATTTTATATTTTACAAAATGTACTGGGATACAAAATATATATTTTAGAAATTACAAACCAGTAACATTCACATACAACAGAGTCACCACTATCATTTACTGCCACATATACATATTTCCAAATGTATAAATAAATAATCATTAACAAATCTCCTCAGAAATTGATGAAGTAGACCTATAAATTATTACAAAACAATAAAATATCAAGTACAGGCAAAAATAATAATAATAAACAATTTTTACAATTCTTTCTGCTTATGCTATGCATGTACTATTCATTATTTAAAGAACAGGATATATCTTCTTCTTCTTCGAATTTAAAGCAGCAACTGAACTACCTGAACAGTAAAAATGATTTTCAAATATCGGTCAAGATTCTAGATAAATCTCTTTCTTTCATATAAATAAATATGGAGAGTTCTTTTATAAGCAACATGTTCAAATATAAATTCAGTTTTCTGAGAGGATGACCAATGCTGCTATAAAAGTTTATGGTTTATTGCTAAACAGGAGAAAATGAAATGAGTAAGGTAATAGCATTTTTTCTTCTTCATGACAGCACAATGTAACTAGAACAAAAATAAAATACTTTGGAGGTTTTACTACATGTCTTGAAAATACACTCAAATGACAGGTGGAAATTTACATACAACAATTTTTTGTCCTTCAGTGTGGCTGCATTAGGACAAGGCAAAGTTGTTAATATCTTTTTGAAAAAAAAAAACATCCTTGACATACAAATATCTATTGTCTTTTGGTATTGACAGATTTGTATAAATAAAAGTTGTTAATATCTTTCTGCAAAATAATCTTTGAAACCTATATACTATTATATAAATCTGTAACTGGACTGTGTCTGTTTGTTTAGCAATCATGCAAAATCTATTGAACAAATTTTAAAGGGGTTTTCATAGTTTTGATAACACAACACCCAGCACAGTAACAGGAGTTTAAAAAATGTTCTGAACTTCAGACTGGTATTTTTATTTAAAAAAAACTATAATCTGGCATAGCTTGAAAAACCATTGAACCAAATTTGACAGGGTTTTCACAGTTGGAAACTGTAGATTCTAACTTAAAATAAGAGATATGTCTGGTCACACTATGTATCCTGTGACTGGAGCACAGAAATAAAATATTTTCTGAACATCATTTTCTTTTGCCTATAATAATCTAAGATATGCAAGGCATATTTTAATATGGTTTTCACAATTTGAAAGCAGAGGTTCTATTCTTTGTTGTAAGTCATAATGTTATCTGACTGAGAAGAAAATTAATATTTGAATAATGTTACCATAATATCATTTGTCAGTTTTATCTACAATTTTGAATTGTTTGGTGACTCTATCGGTTAAGGCACATGACTGAGGATTGAGAAGACCACGATTTGATTCCCAGTCTCAGCTGTAATTTTTACAGGACTAAAAACTGGTTGTCACCCCCAGCATAGCTTTGCTTTGATAACGTGAATTCCATTAGGACACTCTGTAGTTTGGATTCCACTTTAAACGATATATCCCCTCTATCACTGGGTTATCTGAGCCAGTTACGATGAAGACGGACTGCACAGTTAGTGAGAAACACTGTCAGTAAGTCATTTACCACAAAAAATTATTGTTGTAAGTATTGTGTATTTAGAAAACTGATAGCCATAGTATCACAAAAGCTGAAAGTTAGTCAGATTGCTAATGAATTTACAAAATCTTAAAAGATTTAACTTGAAGCAAATTCTTGAGGGCAAATTTGTGTTTTGGCATGGTATTTTTTTTTTTGTAAACACAATAGTGAAGCCTTTAATTGTTAAACTACAGATATCTATAAAAACAATTAAAAAGTGGAAATGAATTTTTCATGTATTACTATCTGTTTAATATTGAAGGTGGAAAAGTGTATTTTGGTCATTGATTCCAATCTTTGTTGGTAATGTTAATGTTTTTCATTCAACATGGATTATACTTAATTTTGCTGGTTCCATATATATAGTAGGGTTTTGGAGTTAGGGTGATGTTTGGAAATTCTGTAGGCTCACTTCTGCACTCAGCCCCCTATGCATCACACTAGCTTGAATGTTACTGTTTTTCGACTTGCATATGGATTTTAGTCAATAAGTATTACTTCTGAATTAGGTATGAGTTATCTGGGCAACATGGAGGAACCTCATTCTAGGGGAGCTACCACAACTTGCCAACAGAGTTCACTGAACAAAACAAACTATCTTTACAACAGAGACTACCAGAATGACAGAAACCATTTTTACATGATGGCAAAGGGAGTGCCAGTTCTGATTTTCTAATAATGTCGTAACCTGGTTCTCTTCCAAACCACAATATTTAGTGGTGATACCAATATCACGCAACATGACGACAGCGGTGCTGTATAAAAAAAGGGCCATTAGACATAACTACATGATCCAGAATGGGTTCCAATAAAGGGGGTTCAAGAATGGCTACCCACGTAAGCAACTTAAAAAAAAAAAACCAATACCATCCAACCTGATGTCAAAAGAGATGCTACAAATATATAGCAGGACTTCAAATAAAGGAACAAAAAAAATTTATTCGCATTTGCAGCTTAATTTCTCCAATGTTGTGAAATTGCGCAATTACCTCATAGAGGTAATCATAATCATTGGTTGTGATACTGGAGAAAAAGTGATGGTACCTCAGATACCACTAACTTCTTCAGATTTGCCCATTTTAATTTAAAAGACTACAGATTCCTGTTTGGCTTTGCTTCGCCATCAACATAAATAATGTGAAGAATCGAAAGTCAAACATTGCTAGTGCGAACATAAACACACCATGCTTTGCATGTGCAATTATGAAGACAAAGTAAAATTTTCTCGGACTGGAAGAGAAAGTTTTTTTTTTTGGTTAAAAAATGCATTTATTTTTATACATAGTCCACCTTCAGTGCAATGTAATTTTCCAAATATTTCTCCAATGAATGGATTTCTATTCTGAAGTGAACATCTGCAAAATACAAACCTATGGCTGCTAATAACTCTTTATTTGACTCAAAACATTATTCAGACAAAAATTTCCATAGCCAGAGGGGACAGTGGGGATGTTCCAACAAATCACCCTTCAAATCCCTCATTTCTCCCATTTTCAGAGGAATTGCAGCTTGCGTCCTGCACAAACCTTTCACATCAATAACTCTTCATTCAGAACGTACTGTATCATTTCTTCTAATATGCCTACCATTTAAGTTCTATCAAAAAACTTCAAACAACAATCATAGTATGCCATATTGTGCACTTTCTTGATGTTTTCATATATGATTGTAGTTTCCCTTCACATGGATGTATAACCAAGTTTAAATTCAGCCATCCATTTCTCAAATTTTGAAAATGAAGGATCAAATACCTCATAAACCATTAACAACGTTGGATGAATTTCCATTGATGACAAGGCATCCAAAACGAATTACACAAAAATACATCTACTAAGGTAAAGGTGTATAAAACAAACTTCTTGCTGGAACCTGACAATATTACCGAGACATCACAAACAAAATGCACTGATGGTAATACCATTTCTGTGACAAGCTGATTAACCTTACTCAAAAATTAGTGCTACATCCAATCAACACATTTTGGCTCCTGATAATAAAATAAAAAATTAAGTGTATCAGGAAACCAAAACATAAATATTAAATAAAAATATTTAACAAAATAATTTATTTTACCTAATATTTTTAAACCATTTTGAACATAATATCACAATTTCCATTTGAGTGCATCCAAGGGCAAAAGAAAGGGTAGTATCAATGTAAAATAACAACAACTGTAATGGTGATGCATTAGATGATATAGCACACCACAAGTAGTTTCCCCATTGATGATATTCAAAGGATTCTGATCACTACATAATATACCGAGTACATTGATGATCTATTCACATTAATCAGTAAATTAAGCTATTAATATAGAAAATAAATATAAAACTTACAAAGAAGGAAGGCAGTGGCAAAAAAAAAAAAAAGACACTGTAAAATCATAAAAGGCACAATATTTTGGGATGTATCCTTACTCATGAAGATAAACTTAGTGCACACGGCTAGGTCAGCATGTACCACCACAGCAAACCCAATAACAGGAATGGTTTGCTGTGGACAATTTGGATCAGACTAAGGGTGGTGCAGGGACAGAAAAGAAATATCCTTGGAAATGTGCACAGAAATGAAGTTAATCATCAGATAATAATTACAAAAATATAAATTTGAAAAAATAAAAATATATTAAATAAACAAAATACGCATACAAGTGACAGTTTTATCAAGTCAGTATGGTAGAAAGGAAATCAAGTCTTATCTGAGATTGAGGCTGGGTGGTGTCTGAAGTACAGTATGTGTTGGTAAGCTAATTACCAACTGCAAAGTTTGTATAGGAATGTGGTATCTGGAAGTACTCTAATGACTGACTGTGAAACAGTTATTGAGGTCATGGGAAATGTGAGATCTGGCATGGGTGGACACTGGCGTTTCAGATTTAGGGAATAAATGGTTTTGTTGCAATGGATAAATGGTTTGTGAGGAAATGGATGTAAGAACATGGGCAATATAGGTAGGTGATCTGGTATATGAGGTAGGTCATGATGAAGGTGGCAAGGCTTACAATAGGGTAGTGGTGAGATTAAAATAGGTTGTGGTGGCTGGATACACACTGCATTTTTTGCAGTGGAACCTATTACTGATGAAGGAGCCGAGAGGTAGTTTAGAAGAGTTACGAAGTTGTGGTCAGGTACATCTTTCAAGTTGGGTGATTTGCTGAAGCTGATGCAAGGTGTCATAAGGGAAATGAAATTTATTTCTGGGAAAAAAAATCTTAGACAGGCAAAGGGATGACAAAGGATTTTGTTCAGGGATGCTGGGCCAGAAGATAATTGGGAGAGAAAGACTGGTGATGGAATGATTATGACATAGGTAACCTGTTTATGGGCAAATTCGAAGGGTGGGGTATAAAAGCTTTTGGCAGGTTGTTGGAGCATAGAGTGAGGGATATTTGGTTGACACAGACGTATCTGTTTTGGATAGCTAGGCAGTAGGATAGGGAGCATTTTGCGTGATACAGACGGCAGTTACCAAAGTGTATCAATTTACCAACAGTAGTAGTCAGAATGGGGGCGACCAATGATGAGAAAACAAAAAATTGTTTCCTACTTTTATGTCTTGTCACTAAATATTTAACATCCCACTGACACAATTGCCACCTAGCTGCTTGTTGACATTTACTATTGTTTTCTATTTCTTCCTAACATGTCACTATTACAAATTTACCATTCCCTTTATCAGTTTCATGCTTCTTACATTGCTAAACTTCAATCACACATCCTATTCCTCTATTCCTGACATTCACTGAAATTCCAACCAATGGCTTAAGTATAAAACTTCCGTGTCTGGATGCCATCCACAGCTACTTTCTACACTTCACATGTTCTGCTTCCAACAATCCTTAGCACTCACTCACCTAGTTTTTCAGCAATATGTAAAAAATTCAGACAAATATGTATTTTCCTACACAGAATATTTCTGATCATATCTTTCATCTACATGAGCTTCACAAGCATAATAATTAAATAAGTGCAAAACATTTGTGTTAACTTACCTCTCTCTGTAAGAGGTACTACGTCATTGGCTTGCATCTTCTTTCTCACACAATGGACAACATACTATCTCTCCACCTTTTGTCACCACCCCTATGTCTTTCCCACCTCTTCAACTTTACCCACTCACCAATGGAAAAACCTAAAACTGTTGTTAATCTTTTTTCACTCCCCTCTCCCAACCTAAATTTTCTTTCCTAGAGCTTCACTTCTCACCCAACACAAACTTTCACCATGCCACTCTTATCAGAGATTTCTTTCATTTTGCTACACCCTTTGCTGGTGGTACTATTTTGTGACTACTGAATAGAGAGAGAGAACCAATGTTACAACTTGGAATACAGGCTCCAAAAATTCCTATCCTAATTAGATACATCTCCTCTCCCCCAAAACCAGCCTCTTCTCCTTTCTGTGATTTTCTCGCATCACTCTCCTTCCATAATTCAATCTCTGTTTCAATAACCTGATTTATACTGAAATGTGGTATATGAGATAGCTCTCCAAAACCCATAGTATCACAATGCTCCCATCTTAAATTGGATCAACCACAAGGGTTCTGGATCACAGTAACTACAAGGCTGAAGCTATTAGACAGCTCTCTGACACCTCAACATATTGACCCCACACTGCAGATCCCACCAACTCCATCTGCCTAGAAATATACTCATTCTTCAATCTGTGAAGTCCCTTACAGAGCCTCTCAACCCATTCCATTTCCTTTCTCATTCCAAAGAGCTCCCAGATCCATACCCTTACCTCTCACCCAATATCTACAAGGTGGGCAATCCTGATCATGCCATAGTTGCTGCTAGTGGGCCACCCACAGAGTGCAAATCTACCTTCATGGACTAACACCTACAACTATTTTCCTAAGTCATCCCATTTTATGTCAGAAATACTCCATATTACCCAGAGCAGCTGTCAATAGTCCCCACAATCCCTACCTCCAGCTTCTTTTCTGTAACAATATGTGTAACTTCTCTCGAACTGCCATGGGCACACACATGACACCCTTCTATGGAAACCTTTTCCTGAGCAGAGGGTAAGAAACCTTTCTACACAAAATTACAATTAATTGTGTGGTTCAGATATATAGATGCCATTTATATTATCTGGACCCATTCTTCCTTGATTTACTAATCCCACTTAATAAAATCCACTCTGTAAACTTTCACACCCACACCACCTTCCTTGACCTAGTCATTGTCCTCCATAATGGACACTTACACAACTCTGCCTACATCAAACCCACCAACCTAGCTGCCACTTGTAATATATAAAATGCTCTCTCTCCTACAGTCTAGCCATCTGAGGCAGATGCACCTGTTCCAATCAAAAATCCCTCACCCAATACTCCAACAACCTGAACTACAGTGGTCTGCAGAAACAAATATCCATCACATCAAAACATCACCATACACAAACCAAAACCAACAGTTTATTTCATTTTTCTTACCAAGCTCTATATTGCTCAGGAACCCTTGAACTAAATCCTTTGTTGCAGCAAAGACATTCTATTATCTTTCCCAGAAAAGTATTGCCTGAAAAATATACATGTTCAACTCCCTAACTCTTCTAAACCACCTTAGAAATCCTTCCCCCTAAATAGATCTCATTGAAAAACACACAATATGCACTCAGCCACCACAACCTATTGCTACCTTACCATTGGTGTAACCTATCCCATCATAGTAGGCCATGGAACCTGCTCCATGACAATCTCGTAAGTGGGAATTGACCTACCAATGTATTATGGGCACCAGATACTTAACAGGCATCAATTCCAGATAATACTGATCTTCCTCTCCTCCACTCCACCCTAGTTAACCTATTATTGTTCACATAATTTATTCATTTATTACTCTTTATATTTATTGAACACTGATATACATTTTATGATCAATTTTTTAGATTTTGATTTTCTTAATTATAACCTCATGATTAATTTCCTTTGTTTGTACAACATTTCCAATAGCATCATTTTTGTCTTCCTCCATCATCTTCACTCTGACAAACCATTCATGTGGCTGGGTTTATTGAGGGCACATGTGCCGACCTAACTACATATGCCGATTTCTATCTATGAATAAGGACACATCCCAAAATATTGTGTATCTTATGTTTGTTCAATGTTTATTGTTGTCGCAGCCCTCTTTCCCTCAACTTGGTAAGTTACAGTTATACTTTATCTTTCCTTTCCATATTGATATCATCCCAGTTTTTTAAAAATAAACCTAAATTACACTGTAATCAAACTGATTAATAAAACAAAGACAATAGGTACCAAAATTACTGAAAATAATCTCACAAGACTGAAACAAAACCACTGTTGCTACTTAAAATTTTTAGGTGGAAATTTCCCAAATGATAGGAGTGGTTCACCTTCTGAAAATTGAGTAACTGGGTTGATAAAATTATGTTATCTATCCTTCCTTGCAGGAAACATTTTGAAACTTGTTCTGTCTAAATGTTATGATTTGATTATGTTTTGGCACCCCATGGGTCTTATTTTTTGTAAAGAAAAAAATCCTTTTTTTTTCACATTTTTGTCTGCTTGGGTGACACATTTGGGCTTAATTTGAATGAGAACTGTATAATTCCACCGCTATCACAACAGAGACTTAGCTTTCAGCTGGTAATCACCTCTTTTACAATAAAGGAGTAATGGCACTAGAATTTTTGCATCTGTATTAAACTATCATCATAAACAATTATTTCTCTTGACTTCTAAATTCCCAATACTATTCACTACCTACACCACTTGTCCACTACAAATCAATTATATACACGAAGCTTTTAAATACCCATAAATGTTCTCACTTTCTTAAAAGTCACAGGTAAAGGGTAAAACATGTTCTCTAATATAGAAAATTAATATGTAAGTGATTAAATATGTATTGATTCATAACTTATTTTTCAATACATTATTTCACAAAAAGGATGATGGTTATACATAAGATGATACCAGGCACAATATGAAAAAATAAAGTTTGCATCAGTATTTTTGGTCACCAAAGAAAATAATTTTAAAAAACTTAACCCTGTTTTCACTTGTCAATAAAATCTTCATTAGCTTCTGAACTTTTGTAATCTCCTCTCACTTCCTTTTGAACTCTTTGCCACTTAGCTACCAGGTTTGAGACACCTTTCTTCTTCAGTGCCAATCCTGGCACAAGTTTGGTCTAAAATAGAATTGTATGACATTAGCTAGCTGCAACTGTAAAATTTATTTTGTATACAATGCATAAGAAAATCTCAGCTTACCTTTTTCTTTTTCTTCACCTCTCCTGCAGATGTCTCTAAATTTTTACTTTCATGTTCTGAAAATGCGTTTTTCTGATCTATTAAATTTTCTGTTACAATGTTATCAGTATGCGAAGAGGTTGCTGCTGTTTCCCTCTCAGTTTTACTATTTGTGTCTTTTGGAAGTTGCTCAGCACTCGTTTCTTCTGCTGCTGGAGGAATGGCTCCCACTTTCTCAAGAGAGGCCAAATCAGAATAGAAGGAGCTAAGCTCCGAGTGTAGAGATGCTTTCGCTGGAGGTTTAACAATCACATGATCTGTTGTGATTGCAGGTTCAATGTAGGCTACAGGCCCATATTCCATAGAGCTGAGCAAATGGTCCCCGACACCCATTACTGGTGGATTCTGCAGACGTTATGACACAAGTCACAATCAAGATAAAGAACAAGAACATGGTAGCAATAAAACAAAAAATTTTACTGCCATACAGTGAAATATGTAAAGCATATTTTTAGCCAACTCTAACAGTTATTCTCTAACATCTGTGTCACAAAACTAAATAATGACAACGACATTCCAAATTTTAGTCCATGAAATGGAATTCCTCAGAAGTTGATTTTTACATGAAGTTTATGGTAAATAAACACTGGATTCAGTTCCAGCTGTGACTATTAACTGCATCCCATATTTTATAGGCACATCTACTTCTTTTGCATTTGACCTCGCACACTTCTTTTAATCGAATTTAAAATACTGAGCAGCAACTGTAGCACACACGTAACCAGTTTCATGCGTGGTCAATGAGGACTGGATTTTGATAAACATGGTGAAAAAATGTGATATTTTGCTACTTTCCTGAAGCCACAAATGACATATGAGGAATCATGAAAAATTCTTCAGCTACATCTCTGATGAAAGAAGATATGGCTATAAATCTCAGAACAAAGATACTGAAGTGTGAACATTTGAAGAATTTCTGTTGTTAGTTTTGTGACACAGTATACTATGTATTGAAGTTCTATGCTGGACTTATAGAAACCCCCCCCCCCCCCCAATTGTTAGTCCTTTATTAGATCTACATTTATGCAAATAAAAAAAAATAATAAAATGAAAACAATTTTATTATATAATAGCCACATTTTTGTCGGTAATCATTCACAATAGGTGTGACTAGAAGGCTGTGGATTACAGGGTATAGTTCCTACCTACTGCCTAAAGGAAGCGCCACAAGCCAAAGTAACCCGGGCATTTGAAATACAGAACCAAATAACACATATGAATGTTTTATCTCGACAAGACTATCTCATATACGGTCAATTCTAAATTCCCACGTGGAACCATGTTTTATTCATATCACAAGTGTATATCAATGATACATGTTGTATTTCGGTAAATCTAAACAGCCAAACATACCATCTCAGGGTGGCCACAAAGAAATGATTTGAAAATTCCCTGATATTTCCAGGTTTTCCAGGAAAGTTTGTCATACTTTTCCCTGAATTAAAAATTTTATTCACATAATTATAATATTTTAAGATTTGATTACATTTTAATTGGAAAAACTGTAACAAAACTCACAAAAATTAAAAAGACATTTCTAATTATGTTTATTTGGATATCATAATTTATTTAATTAATTTTTAATACATTGCTATAGATAGTATTTTATAGCTAATTTAATAATCTTATGAAAAGTAATTTAAAATGAGAAAAACAGAAACAAGCCAATGATAAATTAGCACAAATTAAACTGTTAGTATTTTCTATATAAAAATAATTTAATATTTTTAAATTGCTCATTAATAACTTGAATCTCAGCTAGAAGTTTAACTTTTTATTTGATGCCAAATGTTATTTCTTTTTTTTTTTCATTAGCTACATATTTTCTTTTCATATCTTCTGAATCAGTTATTTTATCTTTCTTTTTTCGGCATTCTATTTATTGAGATAAATTTGAACGTGAGTTATGGTAAGAATGAACTAAAGATTTTGGAACATCCCCATTTGTTTCACTTAAGACAGTCATACATTAATCGCTGAGCAATTAAAGTTTCATATTTCATATTATAAAATAACCCTTCAGAATTTACTGAAAAACCTCTCTCAATATTAGCATTGCCACGAGATAAAACTATTACTATCTTTAAAAGTTTTACTATTGACTGGATTAGCATGTCCAAGAATTAATTCATCCCAAAAATGATCTAGGCGTTTACTAGTTCATGAAGAATTTTTAAGAACTTGCAATGCTGAACATTGAGAACATAAATTGTTGAAATCTTGATTAATTTCATGAGTCTCATTACCACTGATCCAATTATTTTCATTCAAAATAGTGAGTAGGCTTTTAGTCTCCTACTTCTGACTTCGAAAAAATGTGTAAGACTAGGATCAGACTGCTTTGGTAAGTTTATAAAGTAATTGTGACAACAATTTTCCTGTAAAAGCTCTCAAAGCAGGGGCGGCATCTTTCTGCAATTGTAAAATCACGAGATTGGTGATATTTTTTTTAAAAAAAAATTAATATATTTTTTAGTACCAAATCCCATGTCAATTTGACTGTACAAAATCAAATTGTTTTCATCAGTTAAGTCTATACTTGATAATGAGTCAACAGACTTCAGTACATCTGCTTTGATAAATCTTTGCATTATCCTATGGAGAACTGTCACTAAAGAGCTGTGAAGAATTGGTGCTATAGGAGCATCAGTTTGATATTCTTGTAGGAATGGTTGTGATTCTGCTGGTAATGACTGAAAAAATTATTGTTTTGCTGGCAGCAAAGGATCTGAAAGAGTCTCAGTTACAATTTTGTAACTGGTGCTAGTCGGTTCTTTTTTATCATGCAGTAAATCCCTCCACCATTTTTTTAAGATTAGGAATAATTTCTATAGCACAATCAGCCAACTGTAATTTTCTATCTAATGGGCTGCACAAAATTTTTTAGGACAAAAAGTTGATCCTGAATATTCTGTTAACTGAGCGTGGCGTGTCAGTACGTCTTTAAACAGATAATAAATTGACCATAAAAACTGAACAATATTCCATTTAGTGACCTCAATTCCACATTTAAATCCTCCATGCATGTTATGAAGACCACAGCTGTCCATGTCAAGTACCAAAGTATCATTTATTTATCTAGTTTTCTGTAGATCAGCTTTCAATTCTCCGAAAAATTTGTGACTAACATTTGGTCCATCTATTGAGATTTTTAAACTTTTAAGGCTTATAAGGAGTTGAAACATTTCCTTGAAGGACAGAAGAAGATCTGAAGCTCTTGTGTGACAAAGAAAAGTAGATGTTAAGTATCGTGTACAAACTTCATTCTTTACAGTACCGGTACTCCAAATCCATTTGAGTTTCTTGACAAACTTTGTTGAGTGACTCATCAAACCCTATAGCAAAATGATTACAAAAAGTTATAGATTCCATCAGTCTACTTTTATAATAAGGAGCAATCCCATGAAGAACTGAGTAGGTAATTTTAGTTCGCTGCAATTCCATTCCTCTGGCTATTTGACTATCGTTGAACATTTTAAAAAAAAAAATAACTCTATGTCACTTCCCACTGTGCACATTGACTTGTGAGTCATCAGTATCTGAATACATCAAAGTATTACTGCACAGCTTACTTCTTCTTTGAGAATGCACAGCTTACTTCTTCTTTGAGAAGAAAGGAGCTGGAATTTGTTCTTTTTCCTGAGTCGTAATAGGATTAGAAACAGTAAATTTTTCAGACAAACCATGTTTAGTTATCTCATTACTAGTTTGTTGCGACTGACTTAAAAGACTTTGGTAAGGATAGACAGTTTTGAAATTTTTAAGTTTGTTAGTATGTTTCATTTAGCATGACTTTTGATAGCTGTTTTAGCCATATTAATTAAAGAAAATATAGCATTGCAAAGTCTGCATTTTTCACCTTTAGAATCATTTTAATCGTCTTTTAACTAAATATTAAAATCTGGACGAATCAACCAATCATTTTGAAAGTGTGTTATCATGCCGAATTCATTAGTCTGAAAATTTTAAAAATTGATATTTTTTATAATGAAATTAAATACATAAATAATCAACAATAGTAATAACATCCAAAATGCAATTGTCATCCACCCAATGAATGTTCGAAAATAATTATTAATTTAAAAAATGGCAGTAGAAAAATTTGATATAATCACAAAAATTAAGATAAACTTACATTTGGTAATGAACTAAAACCAACGATATTTAGAAAACATTTTCACTTTAAAATTATATGTGACCGCACGAGATGTGTCTCGGGTTATTCTTATGCCTCATTTACACTTTCGCGCGAGCTTATTCGAATCGAGATAGCACTGCTTGAGCACACGGTACACTCGCATTGGTCTTCTCGCGTAGTTGCTCGCGAGTGCCGCTCGCCTCTGTGGCGGGTGTTTGGTGCGAGTCAAACACACTCGTTGCGAGCGCTAATACGCTGTTTAAACTGTTGCATCGAGTCAACATTCGAAAAACTTTGATGATAGAACACAGATAACGGTAATTAACATTGCGAGAAAAAAATACCATGAGTTAATGATCAGTAAAATAAATTATTTATACCCTTTTATCGGCTATTTCAGGTTAAAAATATATAAGCTGAAATGTTTAATGAGAAATTTCACGATTAAAATAAATTAATAACTGAAAAAGTAACAATCTTTCTTGCACATAATCATAAAAATTAAGAAAATACTTTCACTTTTAAATTAGATATTATCACACGATATGCGTTTGCGTGATTGTAAACAGCAGACGAAATTTAATGACAAATGAAGCGATTGTCGCTTAGCTAGCAAACTCAACTGACCAGAGGGCTATCTATAGCTACATAGTATATAGTTCGAGGATTCTAAGGCCACTTTTACACTTTCGCTACAGCTTGTGCGAGTCGAGATAACAATGCAGGAGCATGTGGTATACACGCCGGTCTTCTTACGTGGTTGCTCGCGAGTGATGCAACATCGGTGCCGGCTTTTTGGCGCTAGTCGAAGGTACTCGTGGCGAGTTCTAGCGCGCTGTTTACACTATCGTTGGCTATTTTATGTTAAATGTATATAAGTTTAAATATCTAATGAGACATTTCATTATTAAATTCAAGACGACCTTAAAAAAATTTCCAAATACCGAGTAGTCGCAATTGAATTCCCTGATAATTTTCGAAATTACCAGAATACCCTGATATTTCCATGAAATTTCCCGGTTACATGAAATTCCCCGATAATTCCCGATATTCCCGGTTTTCCCAGTTTGTGGCCACCCTGCATCTGTAATTTTAACACTTATTCTGCAGGAGAGCCGTGCAGACGCATCTCATATACAGTCAATAAAATCGCCACATTATAAATTCCCATGTGGAACAATGGTTTTTTTTTTCCTCTTCTCGTTTTATTCATTTCACAAGAGTACATTAATGATACATGTTGTATTTCATTAAAACTAAACAGCCAAATATACCGTTTGTAATTTTCGCACCTATTCTGCAGGAGAGCCGTGCAGATGGATCTCACATATGGTCAATAAAATCACCACATTCTAAATTCCCACATGGAACCATGTTGTATTCATATCACAAGTGTACAATAATGATACACATTGTATTTCAGTAAATCTAAACACCCAAATATACCGTCTGTAATTTTCGCACTTATTCTGCAGGAGAGCCGTGCAGAAGCATCACATATACAGTCAATAAAATCATCACATTCTAAATTCGCATGAGGAACCATGTTTTATTTGTATCACAAGTGTACATTAATGATACATGTTGCGTTTCTGTAAATCTAAACAGCCAAATATACAGTCTGTAATTTTCACACCTATTTTGCAGGCGAATCGTGCAGATGCATGCAACATATTCTATTTCTGCCACCAGGAACAAATACTGCTTACTTCTTACTGTATTATTCTAGTAAGTTTGCACACCTATAGGAATTAGATGATGTTACTGCATGATACTAAAATATTCGCTTGTGGGAATGCTACATCACCTCAATGGATCCACATTTTATTTAAACCATTTCAATAATCATTTATGAGACATAACCATCAGTAACTGCTACTGAAGTTGATATCACATCACCACTTCTCACCCTAAATAACATCTCTTACTTTAGGAGGGTTTGTGACTTTGCGAGTTTGCAGGCGATGCTTTACCCTTTTTTGGCATGATATAATTAATAGAAAATGTTGAATTGTCATGTAACCAAATCTTGCACCTCACGGAAAATGGTAGGTGATGAGCAGAGTAAATTAAAAAATGAATTTTCGGTGAATATTCAATGAATTAGACAGGAGTTTTGGCAAGTTCAAAGAGAAGTAGTAAGTTGTAAAAAGGCAATTGAAAAACAATGGATGGAGATCAATCAAAGAGTTGACACAGTACAAGGTAAAACAGAGTACAATGCTGCCAACAATGGGGTATGGTCAGGACCTCTAAAACTGCCCGAAGTATGTTTCGTTCCTGGGGGAGAGATTCATCCGCATACATTTGTCGAAGTGTATCGAAATGCGCTACCAAAATACTGGCTTGATGAAGAAAAAAATTAGATATATGAAGATGCTGATGAAAGACGAAACATTGGAATGGGCATGTGGCATACCAGAGAACAGTATTAGTTATCAAGAATTTTTGCGAATTTTTTTGAAGAAGTACCGGTCGGAGGAAAGACAAAGGCGCGTGAAACAAGAGTTTCAGAACAGCTGCCCGTACAAAAGACAGTACGGTAGCCTTCGACAGTATTGTGAGAAACTATTGAAAAGACTGAAATACTTATCAAATCCAATGGAGCAAGATGAAATAATAGAAATTTTGGAGAGAAAAATGCCACGTTGGGTGCAGGAGAGAATGTTGCTTATGCAGTGGAATAATACACAAGAATTCCTAGAAGGAGAGAATAAAATTGACAAGTGGGACGACAGGAACGTGAAAGACCAAAAATTTGCAGAACGTGAAGAAAAAGTAAATTTGCAGGATGGAAAAGCACACTCGGGACAGTCCCACAATGGTCACTGGAGCCAACAAGGATATCAGGACAGGGATGGGAGGAGAGATGTCGCAGAAGCGAGACCTGTACAAGAATGGAAGAGAAGGATGACGCCGTATAAACAATGGAATGACCGAAACGGAAGAGAAGGAAATGCATTCAACTATGGAAGTAGAAGACCGGAGCAAGTAGAATGTGGGAGAAAGAGGGATGAAGACTGCGATCAGGGAAATTAGGAAGGGCTTGTGAAGAGGTACGTTCCCAGGCGGGTAAGAGAAGAGGACTGAGAACTTTGAAAAAATCTAGGTGAATGATTATGGAGATGAGCAGAGAAGAAGCAGCGAAGTATAGCAGGGCTTTTCTAGAAGAAGTTGCAGCACAATTCCAAAAGATAGAGAAAGAGGAGAAAAATCAGAGGGCACCAGTAAGGAGTGACAATGGTCAGATCAAAGATAAAGTGGAAGAAAAATTTGAAATGGAGAAAAAACAGTCGCATGATGAAATAGATAATTGGATAAGTCAAGTAAGGAGAGTCTGTAGGGAAGAATGAAGAATGGAAACGGAAGGAGACGGGAGTGAGGAGAACAAGGAAAAGTAACAGGAAGTTGGGGAATAACAAAAAGTAATGGTGGAGGACAGGGGTTCATTGAAGTGGTGGAAATGCTTGGAACAAATTGTAAACAATAAACGAGTTAACAGTACCGAGGATAAAATAGTGGAAGACAATGAGGCGATTGGTTTGGCCAGATTGATTTGCTGGGAAGACAAGGATCAGGAGAGTAGTAGAGAAATGATAAGAAATGAAGAATCTGGTATCTCTTTCTTGAGAAATGAGGAAGAAAATTATGATGTAAAAAAAGAGGAGGATGAGGAGACAGACAACATGGAAAACGAAGAGGATTCTCTAGAAGAAGAAGAAGAATTCGAAGAAGAATATAGTATAGAAGAGGAAGAAAAATGTATTGGACCTTTGACAAAGAAATACGTAATTGATATTGAGAATGAGGAAGAAAAGGAGGTGAAGAGTTTCCTGATATGGAAGGAAGGACCAGGAAGAGGCAAAGATAGTGAAGCTATCAAATTGATGAGGAAGAACAAAGAGTTAATTTACCGAAAGGTGGAAGAAGAGGAAGCAACAAGAGGAAAAGTGAAGATGAAGGACCGATGTTCTAAGAAAACGGAGTTCGAAGTAGGGGAGCTAGTGTTTTTTTTTTAATTGCTTTACGTCTCTCAGCAGCGAGGTCTTTAGAGATGGGAAAGGATGGGGACAAGGAATGGGAAGGAATTTGGCCATGGCCTTTTTAAGGAAGCATCCCGGCATTTGCCTGGAGTGATTTGGGAAACCACGGAAAACCCAAATCTGGACGCCCGGACGGGGATTCGAACCGCCGCACAGTGTGTTATTTTCTATATGTAGAGGGACAAATGTCAATTTTGACACTAGTCTGCACAGGCAAAATAGTTATTTGTATTTAAAGTAGACAAACTATATTATTAGGAACAAACGTTTATTTTACGAGAATCTGCGCCTAACAATAGAAAAAATAATTCGAACAATGGGTTTCCTGTGACCCACTGATGAAGCGCTCCAGTGGGCAGCGCCATTCGACTGTGTTTGCTCGATGATTACTCTGTGTTTCTGTGTGGTATTAGTAGTGTGTATGTTGCTATTGCTCTTTGTGAGTTTCAAGATATGTTTACGCATGATTTTTCCGTAATACGTTTTAAATCTGAATCATGAGCATCATTAAAACAGAGCGAGATTATTTCTGATAAAGAAAAACTACTGAGCCAGTTTCATTTTGAATTTTAGTTTATTATACCACATTATACCAATCTATTCCTATATTTATTTGAAAGAGCTACTTATTAACTACAAGAATCACCTTCATTTGTTTGCGACACCCATACAACTTTTCTTCATTTTCAGAATGACTGCACAAATTTCGCGTAGAGAATTTTTCAACATATGGTTTGCTAACGCAAAACAATCAAGGATAGATGCTTTGTTACAGTTTGTATTCCAATAACTAGGTGACACATCATTTTCAGATGACATTATAAGGAATTTAAAAACTACTTTCAGAATTGATTCTCTAAAAATTGAGCAGAGATGGTCTAAAACGGTAAGACATAGAGACCGCTTCCTAAACACAAATTCTAAGTGGTTAGAATGAAATGTTTCATTACCTGATATTGTCACAAAAACTGCACTGCCTGGGACGAGGCATATGGCAGACCACAAAAATACTTTGAGAGTTCAAGTATTAAAACAAAAAGATGGCGAATCAAGTATCTCCTTGAAACGGCAAGTCAAGAAGAAATTTCGATGGAAACCGAAGTGCAGCTTCGCATCTCAGGAAAACGAGATCCTGCAGAAAAAAGTATTACATCAATCTAAATAAACTTTTCACAATAAAATAGTACATTTCGTACTTAAGTCACACATTAAAATATATTTTATAGTTATCCATCCGGCAGCTAACGTGTATCACAGTGCCAACGTCACATCTAAGTAAGCTGCCGCCCAGGTTAGATGTGACGTTGGCACTGTGATACATGTTGGCTGCCGGATGGATAACTATAAAATATATTTTAATGTGTGACTTAAGTACGAAATGTACTATTTTATTGAGAATTTATTTAGATTGATGCAATACTTTTTTAACAAGTTCTGAAGAAGACTCCCTTAAGGCGGGTCGAAACCGGTAAACAATAAATTCAATGAATATTGCAACAGGTTGGCTGTGATTCATTTTACACTTAGAATATGTGTTGAGGAAAGCGGTCTGTGTGTCTTCTCGTTTTAGACCAACTTTGTTCAATTTTTAGAGAATCAATTCTGATAGTAGCTTTTAAAATCATTATAATGTCATCTGAAAACGATGTGTCACCTAGTTGTTGCAATACAAACTGTAACAAAGCATCTATTGTTGATTGTTTTGCGTTAGCAAACCGTATGTTGAAAAATTCTCTACGCGAAATTTGTGCAGTCATTCTGAAAATGAAGAAAAGTTGTATGGATGTCGCAAACAAATGAAGGTGATTCTTGTAGTTAATAAGTAGCTCTTTCAAATAAATATAGGAATAGATTGGTATAATGTGGTATAATAAACTAAAACTCAAATTGAAACTGGTTTAGTAGTTTTTCTTTATCAGAAATAATCTCGCTCTGTTTTAATGATGCTCATGATTCAGTTTTGAAACGTATTACGGAAAAATCATGCGTAAACGTATCTTGAAACTCACAAAAAGCAATAGCAACACACAAATTACTAATACCACACAGAAACACAGCGTAATCATCGACCAAACTCAGTCGAATGGCGCGGCCGAATGGAGCACTTGATCGGTGGGTCACAGGAAGACCATTGTTCAAATTATTTTTTCTATTGTTAGGCGCAGATTTGCGTAAAATAAACTTTTGTTCCTAATAATATAGTTTGTCTACTTTAAATTTAAATAACTATTTTGCCTGTGTAGACTAGTGTCAAAATTGACTTTTGTCCCTCTAGATTTAGAAAATAACACACTATGCGCCGTCCTCCCGAATGCGAGGCCAGAACGTTATCCGTTACACCACCACGCTCGGTGCTAGTGTTGGTGAGGACTCATGAGCGATCCAGTAGTATAAATGAGGAAATTAAGAAATTTTTTGATGTATATGAAGGACCGTATAAAATTGTGGGGAGACCTCATCAACATGCATACTTTCTCCAGTACCCGAAATCTGGAAAAGTGTTAGGTTTAAGGAACCTGAAAGATTTGAAACTGTACATAGAGTGAATAAGAGGATAAAAGTTGCATAGAGTGAATGTAAATATTATAAGCTAAGAGAGAGAGATCAACAAAATTTGTGGGGCAAATTTTGATGACAAGTTAGCGGGGGAGGTGGGGGGAATATGTAAGGTGATAAGGTCACTTACAATTTTTGTGAATAATTTTTGTTAAAAAATTAATTAGATATTAGTGTTGCTTGTATTGTGTATACAAATGTGTTAAATTGGTATGAAAGAAAGAAAGAGATAAGCGTATAGTAAAGTGCCTGAATATCTATGGACAGTGGTCATCTATGAGAAGGTATATCTTTGGACAGAGAAGGGAATATGGTGAGTGTATGGATGGGAATATAAGATATAGCTGGCACGTGGTTGAATAAAACGGAATGTAAAGAGGTGTGTTTTGTACCAAGTGATTATAAATAAAAAGTGCTTTCGAGTGTTTTTCAAAGAATCCATGTCGCGATACATATGTATTATTTTTGTTGTTGTTTCTGAACTGTGAATTAAAAATAGTCTGCCGATTTCTGCAGCTAATATTACGGCTTGAAGACGGGCAGATTATACATATCAAGAGGAGCTACAGTAAATTACCTAAATCGAATAAGGGGAACTTGCACAGAACAAATTGTTATGAAGTAAAAGTCCAGTTATCCGAGTTCCGATTATCCGAGTCGCCGGGTTAACCGAGGCAAATTTTTGAAATATGATAGGGAGCTTTTATGAAAATATGTAATATTTTTCTAACTAGAGTGTTATGATACTAAGCGTGGTACTGTAGTGCTTGCATGTATTGCCTGTTGCTGTGTCCAGTAAGAGTCACGTCTACTGGCTGTTGTTAGTTCGAGCCTTTGCTGTTGTATGCATTCACGCCTTTTTGTCAGTCCACGCAGCGCCAGGTTGCTTAGTTGTATGCCTTCATGTCATTTTGCCAGTCCATGCCACGCCAGGTTGCTGAGCAGTACGTTTCACATTCAGTACAGTGTTTACGTTAGTCTTGTGCTTGTCAACGATGAGTGATAAACATAAAAGGGGTTGTGGTTTCTTTGGAAACAAAGTTAAGTGCAATCAAGAGAATGGATAAAGGGGAAAGTATTAAAAAGATTGCCACTGATTTGGTTGTTGGAGAAGTTACAGTTGATGATTGGAAGAAAAAGAGAAAAGAAATAGAAAAGTGGGTTATGGAAAGTACTAGTGCTGGTGTTACTGATGAGAAAAGGAAAACAATGAAAAAATGTGAATATGAAAAGACATCAGAGGTATTATTTCTTTGGTTTCGTCAAATTAGAAATATGGGGAGTCCAATTAGTGGTCCAATGATGCAAGCTAAAGCTCTACAACTTCACACACTGTTAAGGGATGGCGAAGAAAACTTTACTGCTAGCGATGGATGGATAAATCGTTGGAAAAATAAATATGGTGTCAGAAAGTTAAACATATTGGGTGAAAAGCTTTCTGCAGATTCCAGTGAAGTTTATGAATTTCAGAGAAAACTTGCTGATGTTGTTTTAAAATTGGGACTAATGTCAGAACAGCTTTTTAATTGTGATGAAACAGGGCTGAATTTTAGAATGATGCCTTCTAAAACATTGGCGTATGCCCAAGAAAAAAACACACCAGGATTTAAAAAAGCAAGTACCGTATAACAGCCCTGCTGTGTTGCGATTCTTCAGGCTCTTTAAAATTAAAACCTTTGATAATCGGAAAATCAAAAAAGCCTAGAGCTTTAAAAACTTGGATTTGGCCTGTTTACCAACTTTGTATACAAACCAGGCAAGAGGTTGGATGGAACGACATATATTTTCGGAGTGGTTTTTTAACTCATTTGTCCCAGTGGTAGAAGCATATCTTAAAAAGATGAATCTCCCCAGAAAGACCCTTTTATTAATAGACAATGCTCCATCCCACCCAGACCTCGACGAAGTGGAAAGTGGTGATATCAAGTGTATGTTCCTACCACCAAATGTTACGTCACTGATACAACCCCTTGATCAGGGTGTAATAGAAACATTCAAAAGGAATTACAGAAAAAGGCTGCTTAAAGTTTTATTAGGAAACTTAGAGAGAGGTAGCACTATGACAGATTCACTAAAGAAAATAGTATCAGTGAAAGACGCAGTTTATTGGTCAGCCATGGCGTGGGATAAAGTAAAACAGGAAACACTTCAATGATCATGGAGGAAACTTTTTGATATGGAATAGCCTAAAAAGGACGATCTAGCTCAACAAGATGTCAATGAACTGACACAGTTAGCCAACCAACTTCCAGTCGTAAAAGAAATTAACAATAAAGATATACAACAGTGGTTGTTGGATGACAATCAAAATCAGCTTAACGATGATGAAATTGTTAATATGGTTGTCAGTGGACAAGGAGAAGACAATGAAGAAGATAAAAATGAAACTGTTCCAAAAATTTCTCATGCTGAAGGTTTAAAAAGAATAGAAGCAGCACTTGAGTATATTGAGCAACAGGAAGAAAGCACAGCAGCTGACATAATGATGCAACAGCATTGGCACTATACTTCTGTTAAGAAGAGAAAGAAAATTATGACACAGAAGACAATTAAAGACTTTTTTGGCAAGTGATCATAATTAATGTACAAAAAACAACTTTATTGCTTCACAAATTAGTTTTACACAATAAATATATTGCATTATTTCAGTTTCAATACGTTTTTTTGATTCTTTGTAACCTCTTTCCTTGACCTCCAGTTATCCGAGTTTTCTGTTATCCGAGGTGGTCGCGGTTCCATTTATCTCGGATAATCGGACTTCTATTGTATCTCTATTAATAATCTTATCTAAACCATTCAGCAGGAGGCCTATTACATATAATGCATAAATCAAATAACTTTTATAATCATTTTCAATAGTAAAGCACTATTCATCTCAAAACATAATCTTGTTATATGTCCATTATCTTGCTAAAACTATTTAGAAGGGGGCAAATCTCATATAGTTGAATAATAAAGAACTTAACAACAAAGCATTTTTTAAATTGATTCTATACCATTTTCGTAAAAGACGTAGGACTCAAATAAGATTAATTTTCAGTCATAATGAATTTTGTTGCATTCTTTTCCACTAAGGAAGCAGAGAAAGACGATCATTTTAATGTGGTTTTGTATGCTTTTAAAATGTATTTAAAGAGACACTGAAGAAATAAAGAATTTGAGCTTTTTAGTTAAAAGAGCTAGGAAGATAAAAGTAGACGCAAATAACAGAGACACATTTATTTAATAACAATAATATAACAGTTCAAAGGTAACTTGAAATTTAAAGTAAGAAAAACAATGTTCTAGTGTTGACATGTGATGGCACCACCATGTGTGACTTTTAGAAATTAATAGCTCTTAAACCAGAATAATTACGTGGAAATTTGTCATGACCAAAAAGACTGGGAATTAGTTAAACTAGGACATATTAAAATTTCAGGAAAATCTGAGTAAAATTGGTGTACCACAAGAATTGGATTTTTTTTTTTTTTTTTTTTACTTATGGCTTTATGCCTCGTCGACGTCATTAGAGGCGGGATGGGACTGGGAACAAGGAACGGGAAGGAATTTGGCCATGACCTGTTTGAAGGAAGCTTCTGGCATTCGTCTGGAGTGATTTGGGGAAACCATGGAAAAGCCAAATCTGGATGCCCAGATGGGGATTCGAACCCGCGTCCTCCCAAATGTGAGGCCAGAACGTTAACCATTCACCCACCATGCTCGGTGGGGATCTTGGAAATTCACCACAGAATAGTATTTCCCTGCGGGATTTTACCACTGTTCGATGGCAATTCAGCAAAATATGAGCCAAGGCTATAAAAAGCCAACCAGTGTTCCCCTGGGGAAGCAGTTGCCAGCAGTATTTGATCAGTATAGGAGCAGCGTGTATATGTCACCGTAAGAACAGATCTCTAGTCAACATGCGGGTGATAGAATTTCGACGGTGCTTTTGGAACTTATAAAATTTCCATACTAATCAACGAAGTCTTCTAACATTTGGAAGTTGGGGGTGGCCTACTGCTAATATTATCATGAAGTAAAGGGATTTTCTTAAGTTCTCATCAACTATTGGGCAGTGGTGAAATCCTTATCGAAGTTGTGGACTTCAGTGGACAAGTTGAATGTACCTGCTGTCTTCGATAATGGATGTGTAGATCAGATGCCTTTCCTTAGGCTTACAACTGATACCAGTTAAGCTACCAATTTTTTCAGAATATACAGTGTCTTATAAAGTGAAATTTTTATTTGACTATAGAATCTCTTACCTGTTAGCTGTTACAGGTTAAATTAACAGCTTAGCGACAATTTAAAGAAACCTAGCAATTCACGGGTTCGATTTAGGTAGTATAAACTGTATCAGTACCGGTCACAGACTACGCGGAATCTTGAAGAAACCCCCACGACAGGAGGGCATGAGAAGATGCAGAATAGGTGCGAAAATTACAGACTGTATATTTGGATGTTTAATTATAATGAAATACAATATGTATCATTAATGTACACTTGTGATACGAATAACAGGAATAAAACATGGTGCCACGTGGGAATTTAGAATGTGGCGATTTTACTGACCACATATGAGATGCGTCTGCACGGCTCCCCTGCAGAATAAGTACGAAAATTGCAGATGGTATATTTGGGTGTTTATATTTACTGAAATACAACATGTATCATTACTATACACTTGTGATACGAATAAAATGTGGTTCCACCTGGGAATTTAGAATGTAGTGATTTTATTGACCGTATATGAGATACTGTCTTATCGAGATACAATGTGCGGGTTACTTTGGCTCCGTGCGCAGGTGGCGCTTCCTTCAGGCAGCAGGTAGGAACTATACCCTGTAATCCACAGCCTTTGAACCATTGTCAAAGAATTTGAAAACCGAAATCTAATAGGCTGGATTAGAAATTGGGCCCTGTTCCTCTAAAATGCCAAGGATGAAAATTACCATTCACTCCCCATGCTTGGTGCTCTGTTGGGCAACTGTTTGATGTTGTACAGTGTCTACCATACAGAGATACTGTAATGCGCTGGGTGCGTATGTGGTAACGCTCTGGCTCGCATTCGGGAGTACGTGATTTCGAATCCCCGTCTGGGCATCCAGATTTGGGTTTTCCATGGTTTCCCCAAATCACTCCAGGCAAATGCCAGGACGCTTCCTTCAAAAGGACATGGCCAAACCCCTTCCCATTTTTTGTCCCCAGACCTTTCCCTCCTCTAATGTCCTGGGTGTAAAGCCATAATCAAAAAACACCAGAGATACAGTGCCACTACTAATATCAAACCCATATGGCAAGTCACATAAGAAAATTTCTCCTGTCAAAAAATTGCTACACAGCTGTGCTTGCACAAAAATTATAGTTTAAAGTTCTGTAATGAAACACTCAAAAGGCAGGGAGTATGGCTCAACTAAGATTCCTACAGACTACACAACAGAAACTTTTAAAAGAATATGGAATAAACACACTGAACATTTTCCATATAGATGAAGCATATTTAGTCTTTGGGTGCTGTAAACAAGTTTAATATTTCAAGAGATGATCAGCACAGATTGAGATGAAAACGTTTTGAATAAAACGTCTACTTCTTCCTCAAACAATGCATCAGGTTTCTGAGTGAGGGGAGGAGAAAGTAATGAACCAGGAGAAACTCTTCACCCTTGTGGGTTGGAAATTACATCTATAAGTGGATGAATAAGAAATAATTAATGATATAAGAATGCAGATGTCAATGGAAAATCACTGCATTAAAAATCCAAAAAGTATACTGAGGAAATGTAACACTTTAAAATTACATTATGACTGCTTTTCCTGGGTAAAATATTACAGATCTCACAGTCAGATCTCAAGGTGGGGACTGCTCAGGAAGAAACCATCAGAATAAAACCAATCCAGATCATTCTACAGCTAGCATGTGGAATGTGAGAAGTTTGAATACGGCAAGTAGATTAGAAAGAACTTCAGTACATATTACTGCATTCAGAGAGATTATATGTTACAATACACATGACCTCTAGTATGGGAAATACAGAATAATTAGCATATAAGATAACAGGGATTAGTTTAGTGGTGATTATAATTAATAATAAAATGGTACAGTAATTATAAACACGTTGATGGACTTAAACTGGTTAGGGTAGAATTTGAGACCATAACAAAATTAATGAATGGTCTGTTAGCGCAGTGGTTAAGGCACTTGCTTTTGAAAGTTCGCTGCTCTGGTCCTGGGCACAAATCCTGCTGGATGCAGGAATTTTTTAAGAAATGTGTTTGATCATACGAGCTACACAAGGTCATTCCTTGGTTCAGATTCCACATTTTTAAGTACAGGTCCCAGAGAAAAGGAACTGGCTGTCCTACCTCTGACACAATGGCTTAGCCTGCCTCCTTCGGGAGGATCCAACCAACCTTCAGGTTGTGGACTAAGTTATTTTTAACAAAACTGTTATACATACTTCACAAAATGAGAAACAGAAAAAATATGCAGTGAAACTGAAGAGCTACCTTAGTTTGTGGAGGATACCGAAAATTTCATAGGTGATTGCAATGCAGTAACAGGAGATGGAAAAGAAGGGTATATTTTTGGGAATTCTAGTATAGGATAAAGGAATGAGTGAAAAACTGAGTGCTGGAATTTTGTAAAAAATTCAAAATGACTATGGCAACCATAGTATTTCAGAATAATAAAAGAAAAATATATGTATGAAATCATCCAGGTGACACAAGAAGACATCAACATAATTAAATAAAAATTCAGAAACCAAATTTGATTGTTAGAATTTTGTGAAAGATATAAGCTAGTTGTGACAAACATACTGTTTAAGAACAATGCAAGAAGGATATACACCTGGAAATGTCCTGGGGATACAGATAGATATCAGCTAGATTATATCATGGTCAAACAGAGATTCAGGAATCAAGTTCTAGACTGTAAAGTGTACCAAGGAGCAGACATAGACTCTGACCATAATTTGATAGTAATGAAGTACAGGCTGAAATTCAAGCGAATAAGGAAGCAGTCTAAGCAGAACAGACTGGAAGTTAATAAACTGAAACAATCTACCACGAGAGAAAAATTTGCAGAAATGGTAGACTTAAGTCTAAGAAGTAACTCTGAAAGGAGCTCAGCCGAGGACGAATGGAATGCATTAACTACCGAAATAATGAAAGCTGTTAAGGAAACATTAGGCCTTAGGGAACAAGCTGCTTGAAAACCTTGGATCACAGAAGAAATTTTGGAGCTGATGGATCAGAGGAGAAGGTACAAAAATGCTCAGGATGAAGCAGGAAGAGAGCAATACAGGAAATTTAGAAATCAAATAAATAGGAAATGCAAACAAGCAAAAGAAAAATGGCTAGAAGAAAAGTGTGAAGAAGTAGAAAAGGAAATGGTCGTACGTAAAGTAGATGTTGCATATAGAAAGATCTAACAGAACTTTGGAGAAATGAAGAAAAGAGGTGTGAACATTAAAGATGCCGATGGGAACCCCTTTTAAGCTCAGACAATAGGGCTAACCGATGGGAGGAATACGTTGAGAAACTGTATGATGGCGATGACTTCAACAATAGTGTAATGGAAAAGGAAGGCTATGTCGACATTGATAACTTAGGAGAGACTGTTTTGAGGACAGAACTTAATAGAGCTCTGAATGACTTCAAAGCAAATAAAGCAGTTGAAATTGATGAGATCGCTGCAGAACTTCTTAAATACCTAGGAGAAAAAGGAATCAAAAGATTATTCAAGCTGATATCAAAAAGTTATGAAACAGGAGAAATTCCGACTGATTTTAATAAAAATATCATTTTCACACTTCCGAAGCAAGCACAAGCCAACAAATGGTGAGAATTATCGCACCATTAGTCTAACATCACATGCTTCAAAATTACTGACTAGAATAACATACAGAAGGATGGAAAGGGTAGTAGAAGAGACAGTAGGTGAAGAACAGTTTGGGTTTAGGAAAAATCGCGGTACAAGGGAAGCAATTCTGTCTTTAAGATTTATACTTGAAGGGCGGATCAAGAAAAACAAAGATAGTTTTATGGCATTTGCTGATGTAGAAAAAGCTTTTGATAATGTTAGGTGGGACAAGATGTTCAAAATTTTAAAGAAGTCAGGTCTAAAGTATCAAGATAGAAGAATACACACTACATAAGAATCAAGTGGCTATAATAAAAGTAGAGAATCATGAGAGACATGCATCAGTTAAAAAGGGCGTGAGACAAGGTTGTAGTCTATCCCCGCTAATATTCAACTTGTATGTAGAAGAAGCAATAAAGAAAGTCAAAGAAACATTTCCATGTGGCATAAGTGTTCAGGGAGAATAAATCAGTATGTTACGATTTGCTGATGACATTGTCTTGTTAGCAGAACAGGCTGAGGATATTGAGAAGTTACTGAATGGCATGAACAAAATACTGAAGGAATGTTTGAATATAAATCAAAGCAAGACAAAAGTGATGAAATGGAACAGAAATGATACCAATACTAGTAGATTAAATATAAAAATAGGATCGGATGCAACAGGAGAAGTAAGTGAATTCTGTTACCTGGGAAGCAAAATTACAACTGATGGCTGAAGCAGGAATGATGTTAAAAGCAGAATAGCACTAGCGAAAAGAGCCTTCATGAAAAAGAGAAACCTTTTAGTTTCAAATATTGATCTAGGAATTAGAAAGAACTTTTTAAAACTCTATGTATGGAGCACAGCACTTTATGGTAGCGAAACATGGACCTAAGAATACTGGAAAGAAAAAAAATTGAAGCATTTGAAATGTGGTGCTACAGAAAAATGCTGAAAATTAAGTGGACTGACAAAGTAAGAAATGAACGAGATTTGGAACTGGTTAATTTGCTGGTGGAGGGAACAGTCGAAGGTAAGAACTGTAGAGGAAGACAAGAGATTAGAATATATGAAGCAAATAATTGAGGAAGTGGGTTGTGTGGGGGTATGTAGAGATGAGGAGGTTAGCACAGGATAGGAAGGGATGAGGATGGCATCAAACCAGCCGAAAGACTGACAACAGCACAAAAAAAAAGGGATAAGAAGCCAGCTGAAAATACTGGACCATAGAATAAAAAGTGTATATAAGGGGTAAGATCAGACAGAGGTGCTTAAGGTTAGTAATAGAAGTATAAATATATTGTAAACTCATAAATTAAGTAAATTCAAAAAGCAAAAGGAAGTGAGGATATGTACAGAAGGGATTGGTTATGGCACAGTAGATTTAGCTTACGGGGAGGAGAAATAGAATTTTAGTGAAATGAAAACAGATGTATTAATATGAAAGGTGCTGACAGGAAAACTCTTCTATGCACAGAAAAATGTTGATAAAAGGAATGCTAAGAGAAATGGTACAGTGAAAACAACTTGGAAAAATAAATACAGGAGACTAGTTACGAGGAATGAATCTGGCAGGACCTTGAAAGATTTAGATGAGGGCGGATAAGTTGATATAATTCCCTTAGAATTACTAAAATATCAAACAGGGTTGGGAATCAAAAGATTTTTTAAGCTTGTATTAGAAAGGTACAAACAGGAGATATTCAATTTGAAGTATAAAATATCAAAATAAGAGAATAATTTATAATATATGAAAGACTCAGGTGGATATAATGAAACTGGAGAGCCATGACATAGCTCTTCAGGTACATTGGAGTAAAAGAAAAAGCTATAGCCTGCTGTCACTGATATTAATCAGAAAGTGAAATGTGTGGTATAAGGATGGCAAGAGAAATAACCAGTTATGTTGATATTTACTGATTATATTGTACCAGTATTGTGTGGCATGATGAAAATATCGACAGAGGGATTTGAATTTAATAAGCAAAATAAAAGATATCATGTGCAGCAAAAGTGATAACAACAATAGACTAACTATCAAAATATAAAAAAGATGTGGCAGAAGGAGCAGCATGATTTCCTCAAATAGTACATATACTGAACAACGCAAAACACATTCATTATTTAAAACCATCAGAACATAGAGATGGCAACATTCACTTCTCTCTCTTAGGTTAGATCATCCTTAAAGACTCTGGAAGTCAACACGATGTAAAGCTGCAGGGAAAACTCTAGTCCATTTTGTGTTGACATTTTATATATATATATACACCTCAGGCCTTCACACAGACAGTTAAATGAATATTGTCTGACCATTCTTATGTCTGTCATTAGACTGGTGCGTTACATTCATCTGAGCTGCCAGTTATTAATTAATTTTCATATTGGTGACAGTATAAAAGTTTCATTTAATTAGTTGAGCATCATGTTACTGATATTTCTTCATATGAACCATGAACACTAAACTACACAAAATGAAAAGGCTATAAGCACCTAGTCGAATAAATGTGGAAAAACAAAAGATTCTGACCGCACTTGCAAGACTACAGTCAACAAAATAATATAAATTCATATGTCCAATGCAAGCCAAAAGACAACAAAGGGTAGTTTTTAATTGCTGGTTTGAAACACTTTGCTTTGCTGCACATTTCACAAAATAAATGAAATTTAACAAGTTTTAAAAGATGTGTGTGAATGTTTTGAGTAATTCTGATAGTGCCATTGGATCTGAGAATATAAAATCATAAACAATGTTGACTATTTTTTTCTTTACTCATATTTAATAAATAAGGGTTAGTAAGATTATCAAATGGTTTAATGCTTAGACTCACCATAAAAACACCACTATTTGTATACTGTTCTGTAAGAGAGAGTGGTACTATTCCAGTCGGAAGATCACTCTCACTGTGCATTTCTACACCATCAATGTCTGATGAGTCTGGACATGCTGTCGCCATGGGCACTGTTGGTCTGGCAACAACATATGGAAGTTCAGGAGGATCCACCCCTGGTGGCAATGGCTGCGTCCCATCCGTTACCTTTCGCCGTTGTGATGGTGAATCAGGTTCTGGTGGCAGTGGAGGAGGCGAGGAAGGGAGAGGGGGGCTTTCAGTGGGTAATGGTGGAACAACACTGACTGGAGGGGGCGCTTCAGCTGGGATGGGAACTGGTTCTGGAGGAAGTGGAAGTTCTTCAAGATTACATATCAACTCTTGACTGGCTGACACTGTAACATAATGTTGCAAAATTCAGCTTAGTACTTGTTTTAAAATCACTTATTTAACAATCTGACAGAAGCATCCTATATAGAAATAAACGAAAAGTAAAATCACACAAGTATGTCTATGTTAAGATGGCAGTTGAGTTGCCTCAAAGTATCAGTATTTGAAACCTATTATATTTATTAGTGTACTTTAAGACTCAGAAACTGTCTTTATCGGTGTCAGCATTGGTTCAAACTGAATTATGATATAAATTTAATGACAAAATCCATTAGCTAGTAGAAGAATTGCCAACTATAAATTTTAATCAGAAAATTAAGGGTTAAAAGTTCTTCTTCATGCAAGTCTCAAGGAAGTATTAGATTTGGAGCAAATATTAGCCATACATACTCATACAGCTCCTTATAATAAATAAATGGAGTTTCAGTTAAATTTATCAGCTAGTAACTGAATTAATATTCTTCAACACTTCATGAACGAATTTCATCATGAAATTGCTATACTGAGCCAGACTGACACAACATACAAACCAATTTTAACGTGGTAACTTTATTCTATTTCAAAAAATAAAACACAATTGTAATTAAATATGTAATTACAGGAAGATTTCTGGAAAAAGTGAACATGAATTTCAAGGTAATTAATATAGTCTTCTCGGGTGACTAGCCCAGTAAGCAGGGTGTTTTCATAGGATATTTCGGGGATCAGGAACTCTGCCACCATCTTCTGGTGAAGATGGCGACAGAAATTCCGATCACAGAAATATCGCGTGACAACACCCTGCTCACTCGGCTAGTCACCTGAGAACAATATATTAATCCTCAAGAGAGAAAATTCGATCTTAAATTTCAAAATACTTTTTGTAAACATTTTCATGAGAAAATCATCATTATCTTTCATGAATTTTTCTGATTTCATGGGTCCTCCTGGCATTTCCTCATTCCAGAGGTTTGTGCTTACTTGAAAGCATATTCCCAGTGATTCTACTAGCTTGCTACACCTGTTGTAGTTATATGAGGAAGCAGATGTGTTGCCATCTGTCTGTGAAATGTGTAACTATGTTCTGTGTATAATAAGTGTATTTTTGTTTGTATAATGTGTAATTTATGAGGCGGAGATTGGGGACCATCCACTATCCCAGCCTTCACCTTGATTGCAGAAAACCTTCTAAAAACTGTAATCAGGATGGCCAGTATGCCGGGACCAGGACTCGCTCCCGGTCATGCTGTACCTCCGCGATCCAGTGTGGTGGTGCCTTAACACACACAGCCACACTGATTGGTTACAGGAGAAAACGTAAAAAGATTTTTCAGTAGAATAAAGATAATTTCAATATTTACAGTTCAGCTTCTGTCATGTTATATATTTCTCATGAACAAAAACTGCAGTAAACTTTAAAGTCACAATCTCAGCACTGGGAAATTATTCTTCATAACAAAAGAATCAACCATTTCTGTATGTAACTCTACTTGTTAACCTTATGTTTCTAACCATTTCTATTTCTACTTGAGCCATTTTCCAACTCTTTTATAACCATCACTGAAATATACCATTTTTCCTATTGGGTTGCTGATTACACATTAACTACCAATTAAGAAAAAAGTACACAAATTTGGCAACAAATAATATGTTCAGTCTATTAAAATCATCCAACACTCAGAGGATTCCGATGGCATAAAAGTAAGGCAAATAACCGGTTCAGTGACAGAAACTTTTGGTATTAAATTTTGTCCATGAGTCAAGTCACTCATTCCTTCCTTTGTTTCAGTAATGTGATGAATATTAGATGTAGCATTTAATTATAATTACAAGTTAATTAATATACATCAGAGTAACATGATGAGAATATAGCCACCACACTTAAACTCTGTCACAAATCAAATGGAGTCATTTGAAACATTATTTCGATTCAGTGGTGGAACTACGAATTTGCTGAGCCAGGGCAAAAACTGTGAGATTGCCGCCTCTTCCAAAATAATTTTTTCCATCCCCACTGTCACCATCCTGAGTGTCGCCTGCCGCCCCGATTGCAGCCAGCCCATTGTCATCACCTGGGGCAGTAGTAGAGCTATAGAAAAAAAAAAAAGGGTTGCTGCAGTACAAACTGCCGCCCTTCAAACATGATTTTGCTGCCCTCCTCAAGTTACAACCCAGGGCAATTACACTCTAATTACAGAACTGATCAGGGTATAACCAAAGATTTAAGTATGTAGGACACTAATGGAAAATTAAATTGGCAGGAATTCCCCAAAAGATTAATTCATATCTAACTTTAAAGATTTAATCTGTGCCCACATTAGTTTGACTGATATCACAGCATGGAGATTGACTGGTTCAACTTGTGGAGCAAAATGAGATGCAGTGAAAACATATGTCTTTGAATTGTGTTAGTCGCAGTTAGCTCATAGCTGGTGTAATACAATATTTGCTATACTAAAAGAGTGGATGTACTCAATGAGGCCAGCTGCATTATCACAGGATCTCTAATTGTAACATATATGGAGAAATTGTATTGTGTTACTGGCACAGCTTATGCTCATATTTGCCACGAAATAGCAGCCAGGATAGAAAAGACCAAAGATACAATATCTCAAGCCTGTTACATTTTTTGATATGAGCCTCAACACTATTGCCTCTCGTTGTTCACTGAGGTACCCTTAGAGACACCAAACCAAGCAAGAGTTCAAAGGTGTTGCTCAAGAACTAAACATCTGGATCGATGACTGATAACAGATGAACTGCTCCAACTTGGCAGCAAAGCTGAAAGTGTAGCTTGCAGAAACTCAAAAAAGCTGCACTCTGATGTCATGAAGTGCAGGATTAGTCAGCATAGATGAGGCTACCATGTTGAAATTACGTTGTGTGAATGCAACGAAGAGGCGACCACAGATCACCTTTTCCAGTGCATTTCCTTTTCAGCAAGGCACGCAGGAGAAGATCTTGTTCAGGTGACACTGAATGCACTTAACGTAGACAAATTTTGGTTTACAACAGTCTGAAATATGACAAGTTTCTTCTTTCAATCGTATTTTTTGTTTTTCTTTTCATTTTTATATAGTCTGTTATATACATTTGATGGGATAAACAAACAGGTGATGTGCCAAATGAAAATGAAATAGTACAAGATTATCAGACTTTCACTGTAACCAAGGTAACACAGTTACACTTGTTCCACAATTTTGAAGCAAAGAAAGGCATTATAATCTGTCTGCACGATCCACATTCTCCAGACATAGCGCTGTCTGACTTATAGATGTTGTAGAAAGTTAAAATGATGCTAAAAGGATTCCAAAAAGACATAATAGTAATAATAATAAATGTGTATGATATTGTTGGCTGTGAGAGCCCGAAGGACTGTCCAGCTGCTGACTGACAGAGTTTCAGTTAGCCATGCATAAACCTTTGTTATGGCTACCCTAACCTAGTAATCCTACCCGGTATAAGGGTACTACAGATTTACGTGGAATCCAAACCATGGTGTGTCCTAGCAAACTTCACGTGAACACAGCAAAGCTGTGCCAGAGGAATGCAGAAATTCCATCCAACATCAGAGTTCAAACCAGGGACCTCCCATTCCCTAATCACATGCCTTATGCAACTGAGCCTCCAAAGAAAACAAAAGTTCCTTTGTAGCAGCACTAATGACTGAAGCAAATGGAAGCAGAACTGTCCCACTTTGAATGAGAACAGCATCAGTGATTCATGTGACATATTTAGTCATAGGCATCTGTATGCAGTTAGTAACAAGTGTCATATACACTCTCTGATGTCTGAGAGATTACCTGAAACATTGTGCAGTTGTATGCATATTGTGTTTCATGTCATTAACGCTGTTTTTTTTGTGATGCTTGTGGGATAATTTTCATTGATAATCTTCACAAATGGAAAACAATCAACAGTGAGTATTATGCAAATTATTGCAGTGTACGAGTGATGAAATCAAGAAAAAATGGCTGCATTTGGTGAAAAAGATAGTTTCATCCAAACAATGCACCTGTTCACCAATTTGTTATCATGATGGTCAAATCGACGAGTTAAATGTTGAAATGTTTCACCAGATTTAGACTGTTGGATTGTTTTCCAAATTCAAACTGGAAAAAATGCCTTGGTGGTAAAAGATTTGCCAACAATGAAGAGGTGGAGTCCACAGTAGATGGTTATTTTGAGGAGCTTGACAATTCTCACTATAAACAGGGTATCAAAGCTATTGAACATTGCAGGGAAAAGTGTAACATGCTAAACTGAGACTATCTAGAGATTTAAATTATTTACCCAAATTTTTTGTGTTTTCTTTGCTAAGTCAGGTACTTCTGGGACTACCCTAATATATTCTGTTACTAAGAGAGCTTAGGTTAATGGCAACATAGAAACAAAATGTGGCATCAAAAGTATATAACGATTTACGTACCTTCCATTTTTTTACCAACACTGCTTAGCTCGGTTTTCTCCTGCATTTTTTTTTTAGTCTTTTTTTCTTCTGGGTACTTTTCTTCATTATCTGAAGCATATTCTGAAAGGCCTGGCAATAGCTGTGTTTCTGTGCAGTCTTCAGCAACATGTTTAGGTATTGGTGCAGCTTCTTTCTGGGTGTCAGCATTATCTACTGTTGGAAATTCCCATTGAACATCTCCAGTTTCTTTATTATAATAGTAGTACCTCCTCCATGGTCTATGTGCAATGTGGATAGCAGCAAAGAGGAAAGAAACAGAAAAAAAAGAACCTATTATATGTACACATTTTTTAAAAAAAAGGGGAATTATTTAATACAATGTGATTTTACAGTATTTCATCTGATATCAATATGTAACACTGTCCTTTACTAATGCAGTTCCCCTTCAATTTTTAAAATTATCCAATGAGAAATTTACAAAGATAATAAACAAAAATTTCAACAAACAATTCTTATATTAAATATACATTTAACAACTGGAAACAAAAACTGAATGAATACATTTTATAACTTCTTAGCTGCATATTCAATACCAATAAGATCGGCACACAAATTTAATGAAATGTAAGACTTCTCTTCCAGTAATTTGCTTTTCTATGTAACTTGCCATGAAGAGGGAAAGAAACAATTATTATTATTATTAATTTAATTGTGATGGAACACATGCTCCGGAGACAATTCCCCATGCCATCTGATTAACACCGCCCCCCCCTTCTATTTTTTTTTTTAAATTATCTTATATACTTTGAATGTTTAATTCCACCTTCTATATGTGATTTTAAATTCGTTTAGAATTTTTTGTAACCTGTAAAAGTGACAGAGTGTTGAGAAAAGTCTTTTCCACGAGGACAATGCGTTTAATGACCACTCAGCAAACAGTATTAATGCAGTGCAATACCCATTGCCTTCATATGTTTGAGGAAGTGAACAGTCTGTACAAATCCAATTTTCCAATATTTTGTTATAATTAACATTTATTTAATGTCTACTAAGAATTTTTGTGACCCTTTCATCTCATCACTAGCTGTGAAGAAGTAATCAAAAATGCCAACTGCATCTTTAAAACGTTGTATAATCCTGACACCCCAAATCTATTAACAAAATTTTATTTTTACAGAATCAATTCAAATGAGCAGTAAATTTTCCAGAAAATATTATAATTCAGAAAAAAGTATTAAAACATGTTAATACAATTTTTCCACAAATAGATTTTTTTTTACCAACATCACATACTATGATTCCTGTAAGTTGTTATTTTAAGAATTTCATGAAAAATCAGACAGGCAAATTACATCAACAGTAGCTGAAGCACCACAGCATAGATTTATTTGTACTGTGAGAAAACAGGTGTTGAACTAGCTATTCCAGGAAAGTTTATGTTGAAACAATTTGTTTTCTACAACTTATATTAAAAAAATATTTTCTATTGTCTTTTGGGTTAACAGTCAACTTCAAAAACGTTCTGGCAAGAAATTTCCAAACACCACTCCTTCTTGTTTTTACAGATCAATTGTAATCACCATTCTTCTGTTAAAACTCCCTGCATTTACTAGTTAATTAAAGCAGAAATTTGCAAAACTGAAATTTTAAACAAATCTCAACTTTCACAGAAATCCTTGAGCAGTTTTAGCTACTGTAACAGCAGCAATGATGATGTTCTCCACTGTATGTTAAAGCTGGTTTACTGCAACAAAAATCTAGTATATATATTAGCATTTTGTCAGGAGAGTAGCAAAAAAATAATGCATTTACTTGTTACTGGGAAATCAGACAATACTGACATTTTGAAAACTTCTACAATTAAATTCTTCAACTTATCTGCCATCTTGATATTCTGTGTTAAATTAAACAGAAAGGAAGAAGAATGAAGCCACACGAGGCATTTAGGCACAGAAAATTGGGGAATACTTTTAATTCTCTTTTTTGAAAATAAACAGAAACATCAAGCTTCCAGTGAGTACCTTTAACTAACAGTAACTTTGTTGTAGGCCATGTTCCGCAGTTGTCGCATAAATATTTTTGAATAAAAATCCGTCTTCTAATAACTGTATTTATTATTAGCTTTTATCTACCAGACGTGTTTCGCCCTTCTGGAGTGGGGCATCGTCAGTGGCTAAAATTAATAACATTATGATCATATTTGTGTATGCGAATTAAGTACATTAATTATATACATATATTCATGCTGTAGTATTGTAACGTCTGTAGGTTCAGTCTGCTATAATTATTCTATATATTGTGTTCATAGTATCTGTGTTCAAACATAAATTCACTTCTTAATACTAAATTATCTGTATGGTTACAAGCTTTATGTATATAAACTCTACTTATTAAAAATTGTGGTGGCGGAAGGTGCTGTTCTGGACTGACGTGCTAGCCACCACAATTTTTAACAAGTAGAGTTTATGTACATAAAGCTTGTAACCATACAGATAATTTAGTATTAAGAAGTGAATTTATGTTTGAACACAGATACTATGAAAACAATATATAGAATAAATATAGCAGACTGAACCTACAGACATTACAATATTACAGCATGAATATATGTATATAATTAATGTACTTAATTCGCATACACAAATATGATCATAATATTGTTATTTATAGCCACTGACGATGCCCCATTCCAGAAGGGCGAAATGCGTCTGATAGATGAAAGCTAATAATAAAAACAGTTGTTAGAAGATGGACCTTTAACTAAAGTTAAAGGTTCTGGAAAGCTATATTAAAGTACAAAGATACCATGACTTACCAATGTTGAAGATATAACAACAAAAAAAGAAAAAAAGAAAAGAAAAGAGGAACAAGCAATCAGCCTTCTAACATGTAGGAAACGAGGATGTACAAGTGAATAGGAAGAAAAGCTTACTGTTTCTAAATATCTACAGAACTAACATCTACCATCCATTCTAGTCCTGCAACTGATCAAATTCAGATTCCACTCTGGAATCATTCTGGCTGAATTGAATATTTTGATTCTGTTCCATGGTGATTGACCAAATTCAATTCCCCAATCCACAGACCACCAATTTACTGTCAATGTTACCTACCACAATGCCTTCAGTGTCAGCATGTACAATGTTGCTTGTGTCATAAAGATTTTGCATACAAATTTCACTTTTAAAATCAGACAGTGAGAACTGGCTTACAAATAGTTCCAAAGATAACAAATGCCCAAGACACATTCACTTATGTGTACTGTTCTTTATGATTCTCCCCATAATTGTGCCCACTGACAATTTCTTTTATGTCCTTACTAACAGAAAAGTTTCCATACAGATTTATCACAGGTGAATGCACACTATTATTCATAAATGAAATAATCACTTCTTCAACAGAAAAAATTGCCACCCTACTACAGTTATGAAGAAATTTCAGCAGCTCAGCAAAGTACAATTTTAGAAAATTCTTTCCACGTTTGGTAAGTCACAAAATTTAAGCCAGTTATAATGAAGCAATATACAGCGATGAATCCCAAGCTAAATTACTCATTTTTTATTTGGTTTATTAATGCTGCCTTCCTTACTAATTATGGTTTTGCATTAGTTTATCATCAAGATGCTATTGCTTCTGACATAGGAAATTAAGATAACACTAGATAAAACGAAAAATGTAATTGGAGGAAAGAGACACTTGAGTGAATACTTTCTTTAGTGAAAACAACACATCCAGACTTATATGTAGATTATTTGACTTGAATGGTTGTTGTTTCAGACAATCCGATATGATGCTCATTCAATTTGACAACAAATGTGTTCTTTGAAATCCAACTTAAAAGTTATATTAATCGGTTAGTGTGGCTGCACATATTAAGGCACTTTCACATTGGATCGGACGGTACAACAGACCTAGGTTTATATCCCGGGCCTCAAGTACTGGCCATCCTGATTGCAGTTCTTCACAGTCACTTAGGGGAATGCTGGGATCGTTCCCAATCTCTGCCTCAAACTACACAGTTTACAAATAAAAATACACTTCTCACATAGACCACCAATTACATGTTTCACAGATAGATGGTAACAAATCTGCTCCTGCATCAAAACCACGACAGGCCTTGTAAACTGGTAATAGATGGAACATTGCTTTCAAATAAGCACAGCCTCACGAAGCAGATATGCCAGATGAGCCGCGAAAGTGGAAATGTTTAAACGATATTGAGCTATAGACAACAAAAGACTGCAACAGGAGGTAAAAGTATATTTCCCTGAGCTCACGTCTTATTTCTTCCATCATGCCTAATGTTACCAAAAATAAATAGTATGTAACACTTCTCAATGGTTCTTTTAAAAAATTCTGTCATCTGTAAACAATCTTTTCTTCTTATCTATCGAGTTCAGCAATATATTTTACTGATGTAAGGAGAACTATGTAAATGGTTTATTCTTCTAGTTAACATTAAAAATGAGTCTTACCTATTTTGGACCATAAAACTCATTTAAGTTTCATTACTGTTAAGAGATGATGTTGGTTTGGTTACGAGTTGTTTGAGATTACTGGTCAGACAATGGAACTATAAGTAGTTTAATCCCTGCCACCAGCTTTAGTAGTTAATCCAGTTAATAGAAGCTAAGTTGAAGTGTCTTCCAAGTAAATAACATATATAAAATTTTAATTTTATTACCGCAGTATACAATGTAAGCAGCCATTATTACAATAAATAATATTTGCGGGTTGTCTGGCACATCCTCTGTCAAGGCAGTGCTTCTTCTGAAAGCAAGGTTCCATCTATTTCTGGCTTGCTAAGCTTGATGTAGTTTTGATGGGGCAGTTTTGTTTGTGCAATGCATAGTTTAAGTGGCAAAGATTGGGGACTGTTCTGGCATTCAACTAGGTGATTGCAGAAAAGTGCCTAAAAACTGCAATCAGGACGGCTCATACATGAGGCCCCAGGTTTTAACCTAGGGCCATTATACCTTCACAATCTATCATAGTGGTGCTTTAATGGTGCAGCCATACAGGCGATTTAATGTAATTAGCCAACAATATGAAAATGTAATGTGATGTGACTTTTGCACAACAATGCATTATGATGACATCCTGTGCTACCAAACCCAAGGTTTCCAAATACACAAAATAATTACGCTGGTGGAATTTAAAAGTGCAACACCCAGATGAAGTTGTGATAAATGAATGTAATTTGGCCCCAAGTATCCCTATATGAAGACTTTTAAATGATTAAATTTTTTACATGTATTAGTATGAGAATTATGGAGCCATTCATTACGCAAAATTACTATGTGTTTTTTTAAGCATATAAGTGATGAAATGTGTGGTGTGACATATCACTATTTTGTCCACTAGTTCTTGTTGACCAAGTATGCCAATGCAAAGAGTGACTACCCTTTACACACAACTGTCTAACTGTGAGAGAGGTCAGAGTATTGGTATGTTTGTAAGGGATGCACCATATCATGAAATCTCTCAAAGGATTGGCCATAGTGCAGTATCATTGTACAGACTTGTATTACAGTGGATGAAAGAAGGGCCTAGTACTTCTAAAGCAGGCACAGGTCCACACAGAAGGACAACAGCACATGAAGACTGATAAACTGTGTGGGTGGCTGTTGCTGGCAGACAGGTGACTGCAGGCCAGATCCAAGCAGTGGTTACAGAGAGAGTTATCCCCTAGGAGATTGTAAATCAACTGCTTGAAATCAACCGCTTGAAGCAGGGTTACATTCTCTGACTGCAATGCAATGTGTTCAATTAACCTGATTTCATTGCCAACATCATTTAACCTGGTGTAATGCAAAACACAAACTGACACATGATGGTGTGCATTTGTGTTTAGTCTCGAGTCTGTCTGTGGGAAAGTGATAATCAACAACATGTACGCAGGCATAGAGAAGAAATGGCTTACCCTGCTGTGATTTCGGAATGTCACAGAGGCCCAGCCACTAGTGTCATGGTTTGGGGGCAATCATTTTCGACAGCACGAGTGAGTTGACTGTTGTTGAAGGCACAATGACAGCTCACCACTAAGTGGATGGGGTGCTGCACCCTATTGTGGATACCCTTCATGTCCACCATCCAAATAGCATCTTCCAACAGGATAATGCCCATCCTCATACTGTGGCCATCGCAACACAAGCCTCACAAGGGGTTACAATCACAATTTGGACGGCAAAGTCCCCAGATTTGTCCCCAACAGAACATGTCTGGAATGCCAGGAGTAGACACATTAGATCACATGGTTATCCAGCACAACCTGTGCAACAACTGACTGCACAAGATATGCAGGTATAGAGAGACATAACCTGAAAAGATATCCAAACACTGCTGGGAAGGATATACAAATGTATTGGTGCTCAAGGTAAGTGCACTTCTTATTGACAACTGTATCTAAAGGTACTAAACTTAGCCTGAGTCATTAATTTGTTATCATTTCTTTTGGATATAACCCTGAATATATGTAAAAAGTTTCCTAAAATTACACCTTTCCTGTCTGGACATTACAAATTTCTGCCAGTGTATCATCAAGGAGTATTCTGTTGTGAAGTACATGCTGTAGTCTAACTCCAGAATGAGTTTTTTCCCTTTTATTATGATAAAGTATATGGCAGCAAATAGTTGACAATGAGACATGTTTTTGAGCAGTAGTTCCATGATAATTTTTCCATTTTCAATAAATAGATGCTGCCACAGTATTAAACTACTTGTATGCTGCTAAATAAGTGTCCCTAAAAATTACCCTACCCATATAATTAAAAATGAATCTTTCTTTATATGAAAAAAAAAAAACAGAAGTTCAATGGAGATTCTGCTTTCCCATCCATGGCCCAGCTCACGGAGAGTATTCTGGAAAAAAGGGAAAGCATTTATCTTGAAGATAAAAGCAATTTAAAATTAAATAAAACAATTTATAACAACAAATTCTGATATGGAGTGTCCAAGTTAAGTCACTGGTGAATGATCTGAACACAGTTTAATCATATCCAACAATTTTACATTCCTCCAAATTTTTTCTTCTCTCTCTGCACTTAATGTCACAGAATTGATAATTAGTTTTAAATGTAGTATACCACATGTCATCTAGTGGCACTGCTATAGTAACAGTTAGTTAGTTAACATTGTCATCATGGTATTTCACTGTTGGCAACCATTTCTGCATATTATATTTTACATGAAAGTGAGTGGCAAAAAAGAGGAATTGAATTCTGACACAAAGAGTTGTAAATCAATTCCATTAAGGTATCTCATTTTGTTACACAACTGCCGAATTACAGAGATTTAAATGAAAGAGGTTGGAAGGAATTCACACAGCTTTCTCAGTAGGAAAATGGCTAATGCAGAAGAAAAAAATTACAAATGTTGTACATTAGAAAACATATTAATCTCTAAAGATATAAGAGTTTGGGTGTACTGACCTCCTCCAACCACATGTGAACCTGTTTATCACATGGTTCATCCTGTTTGCACGGACGAGGCACTGATGTCTGAACAATTTCCAGTATAAGAAGTCGCCCATTGCTTGCTAAAAGCCTCTTGATGGGAGGGCTGAGAAACGAGGAGTGGTCCAGAGTACCCTCTTGCCCTTGGTGTTGCAAACAGATCCCAAAGGTGGATGACAACCACAATAATACAACTGTATATGCCACTGTCAAAAGAGGATGATGGTGAACGATGATGAAGTCATTAGAGGTGGGTAAGAACTGGGGGTAAGGAAGGGGAAGAAATTCAGCAATTGCCTTTTAAAGGAACCATCCCACCAAATCACTCTAGGTGAATGCCAGGATGTAAAAGGCTCTTCCCATTCCTTCCTTGTCCCCAGTCCTTTCCAGCCTCTAATGGCCTCGATGTCGATAAGGCATAAAGCCATAAGAAAAAAAAAAAGAAGAATTAATTTAATATGTAGAGGATGAGAAAACTATATTTATGGGGAGTAGAATTTGGTGATAGGAGAATGAAAGGAAGGGAATATTGTACACAATTTTGGTCTAAGATGAAGAAATGAGTGAGAAAACAGGCTGTAAGAATTTTGAGAAAAAACTGACTTAGCATAGCATATATGCTATTTAAAAATAATGCTAGAAGAATATACAATGGAAAACTTCTTTGAGATACACGTAGATATCAGCTAGTGAATACTATATCTAAAAATAGAATCAGAAAGCAAGTTCTAGACTGTAAAGCATAAACTGGGAGCTGATTTGTTCATTTTTCTCTCATTTGAGTCAGGATATGATGGGGAGAAAGGAATAATAGGAAGGGATTAGGCTACAGCCTTTTGAAGGAACCATCCTGGTATGCATCTGATTTCAGGAAACCACGGAAAATTGAATTCTGGATGGGGATTTGAACCTAAATCCTTCTGAATGCCACACCTGAGTGTTACCACTCATTTACCAGGCCTGTTGGAGCTGATACACACTCTGATAGTTATAAAGAGCAGTAAAACAGACTTGAAGTGAGCAAACTGAAAGAATCTCCCATGAGAGAAAACTTCACAGGTACTGGAGACATGGCAGTACCGGATGAACCACGTAGCAGGAGGTAGCAAATGCTACGGGCCTCGCACCTTCTAGGGGGCCTCGCGCCTCCTAGGGGGACCCCGGACCCAAGCTGGATGGCGACCTTTTTTTTTTGGCTCTACAATTTTCCTCCGGACGGCAACAATCAAGGGCCCCTTCTTCACATTTGCTACGGGCCCCGCGCCGTCTTAATCCGGCCCTGAGACATGGGCCTAAAAAATAACTCTTCAAGAAATTGAAATGAAGAAGAATGGAATGTGCTGGAGAGAGAGGTAATCAAAGCTGGTATAGAAACACTGAGCATTAGGAAAGAAGTCACCCGAAAATATCAATAACAGAAGAAATTTGAAGTTGATGGATCAGACCAAAACATATAAAAAAAGCTAATGCTCAATTAGGATGATGGCAGTACAGATATTTTTGAAATTAGATAAATAGGAAATACAAGAAAGCCACCAAAGGAAAGATAAGTGTGAAGCACAGGAGTAAAGGGATGTAGGTAAAAAGGTGTGCCCTGTAGGAAATTCAGATAAAATTTTGGAGAAATGAAGAGATAGTAGTAAAAACATTGAAGAAGCCGATCAGAAACTGCTTTTACACTCAGAAGATACAGCTGAGCGATAGAAGGAATATGTAGAGAAATTTTATGTTGGAAATTGTCTGAACAGCAGTATGATTGAAACAGAAGATGATTTTGATACTGATGAGGTAGGGTTTTCTGCTTTGAGGACAGAGTTTTGAAAGGTTTGAACTCAAGATTCATAGAGAACTGCTCAAATTCCTGGGAGGGGGAGAATCCAAGGATTATTCAAACTGATACTGAAAAGCTACAAATCAGGTTAGATTCCAAAGAATTTTAATAAAAGTATCATCTTCACACTCTTAAAGACAGTTCTGGCTTTATGATTAATACCTGAAGTGTGCATCAAGAAAAACAAGGATATCATCTTGGCATTATTTGAAATAGAAAAAGTTCAGATAATTCTAGATGTCACAAGATGTTCAAAATTTTAAAGAAGTTTGGTATAAAATATTGAGAAAAGTAGGATAGCATGAGACTCAGGCATCAGTTAGGAAAAGGTGAATGCAAGTCTGTAGTCTATGCACACTAGTATTCAACTTGTATGTTGAGGAAGCAATCAAGGAGGTAAAAGAAATTTTTTAATGTGGCATCAGTGTTCAAGGAGAAACAACCAGCCTGCTGCTATCTGCAAAAGAAATTGTCCTGTAGCAGACAATAGTGATGATACTGAGTATTATTGAAGGGTATGAACAAAATACTGGAAGAAGAATTCGAACTAAATATAAATCAAAGCAAGACAAAAGGAACAAAATTTAGGATAAATGATGGCAATAGAAGTAGAATAAATATAAATTTTGTGAATTGTGCTATGTAGGAAGTTAAACGGATCTAAGAAAACTTTTGACAGCGACTGCCGAAGTCTACGCATTCAAGTAAAACTGATGTTTGTGAAAAAGAGCCTTCAGGAAAATGAGAACATTTTCAGTTTAAAATATTGAGCTAGGACTCAAAAATTCTAAAACTGTATGCATAGAGCATGCCACTTTATTGAAATGAAGTTTTGACATCAGGAATACAAAAAAGAAGAAAAATTGGTGCATTTAAAATGTGATGCTACAGAAGGATGTTTAAAATTAAGTGGACAGATAAAGTACATAATGAACTTGTTTTGAAAATGGCCGATGAGGAAAGATGTACATGGAAGTCTCACAGAAAGAAGAAACAGGATGGTGGATCACATTTTTAGTTATTTTGTTATAGAAGGGAACAGTCAAAGAAACGGACTATAGGAGAAGAAAAACATTAGAATATACATAGCAGATAATGGAGGATGTAAGTTGTTGTGAATATATTGAGACAAAGAGGTTACTCATAATAGGAAGAGACAAAGGATTATATCAAACCAGCCAAAACAGAGCAGAAAAAAAACCTATGCAAATATGTGTTTCTTTAATTGGTGATCATGAGAAAGTGATAAAATAACATTATAAATATGATTTGTTGCATCAATACAAAACCACAAGATAATTAAATGTAATTATTATTATCAGATTACAAGTTCCTGCTTCCAGACACTGTGACTACAGCATCTGGATATTTCTTTTAATTTCAATGTAGCTTTGAAAGAGTGCCAATCCTAATAACAAGGAGGTGAACAATTGCTTAGGATCACATGAAGATAATTTTGCTTATCAGTCCTATGAGACAAAATGTAACCAGAACACCATTTCTTGGAGCATTTGGAAAAAACAAGTGAACAAAAATTACGACACTTCTCTTTTCCAATCCTACATGAAGGATTAATTTCAACTAATAGCACATTTTGTGATCAGAAGAAATACTAATGCCTGCATGACTGTAACTCCAGAATCTGTAGGTGGTATAAAGATGGTCCCACCATATAAAACAGTGATCTCTATGAGAAGCAAAAGAAATAACAATGTTATTGTCTACACCCACATGTTAAGTAACAAAGATGTTTTTCAAGCCACAGAGTTTAAAAAGTAGATGTAGAATTTAAAGTATTTACATCATAAATGGCTAAGCCAGCTACACAGTATTTTCCCCTCACAATAACAGCAATAGTATTTGACCAAGGTGCTCATTTGATCATAAATCAGTTCACCAACAACAGATAGCTTGGACACTCCAATACTGCAGAAATGTATACTATTTAAAAAAATGAAGTTTGAAAAACTGGAGATTATATATAATTTCATAGAAGAAAGCCTTACCTTTTCAGAACATGAATATCACCAAGAGGGCACTTCCATGTTACTTTCAGACTGCCGTGAGACAGATGTGCAATGTGATGAGGCCTTTCTTCACTGAAGATGAACCCCTATCTTTACCTTCAAGTAAATTTATGACTTCCAAGATTCAGCTAAATAGTCTGATTTCAAACTGAAGACAACATTCTAAAATTCTTTCATTTCATTTCCTTTTTTTTTTTTTTTTTTTTTTTTTTTTTTTTAATAAAAAAAGTTTCCCTTATAAGCAAATAGAGGACTGAGCAAACAAGTCACTCCTTAGATACTTGATGTAATGTATGTGATACATATGGCAAGACAGGGTGTTTTAGAAAAGTTATCATACCTAGACCACAGGCATTGCCAGCCAGATGGAGCTGCTTCCTGTTCTAGCCTACCAAGTTCTGCCAGAGTTTCAGACAACCACTGTGAAAAATAGTTTTCACACAGGCTGCCATGATGCCATGCTGTTGCCAAGGTCTGAAACATTTGAAGCAAGCGCAATCAATAGTTAGAACCCATTTTTCAATTTCATTAAAAGTAAGTGGCTAATAATGTGCTACACTGATTGTGTGTTGAGTTTTAGAAATAATTAACAACAATTTTTCCAAAATAAGCTTTATTTGAACAGATACTTACCCTTCTCAATCTTGATCATTATTCTAAGAAGAGATTCACAAAATAAAAATATGTAAAAATTCATTAAATAGCTACTTTCAGCAGAACATTTTTGCAATCTGAACTTGTTTTACAATTTAAGCAAATCACCATCAGTTACGTTGGTTACGTGTCTGACAGAAGAACGTCTTTCATATTAACAGACATAATTTCTTAGGTACATATCATTATATTCCCACATATCCTTCCTTCCCTTTCTATTTTTCATCCAAACCATTCATCAATGTCTGGAAAAACTTTATAATAGTATATTCACTGTAAGGAATTTCCAGAATTTTAGAAAGACTGTGAAGTATTATCTCCTGCCACAGAAACAAATATTCTTTTGGGCTCTTTCACCTCAATTTTCAGAAGAAAAATGCATTGTGATATTGCAAATTCAAACAAGCATTGTGAAATTATACCTATAACTTAATAAAGTTGGAGGCAGGAGGGCTATGACAAAATAAAATTAAAGACTCGTACATAATATTCCAGGTAATTATACAGGGTGAGTTTTTTATCTTGAGACAACTAAATATCTCGAAAACTACAAATCCGATCAAAAAAAGTGGGTAATAAAAATTGTTCGTCTCGACGGGGGACATCCGATGATACCAAATTTGACTCCCCACCCCCACCCCCTAGGGGTGGGGGAAGGGGGAGAAAAAAAACTTAAATAGGAACCCCCATTTTTTATTGCAGATTCTGATTCCCCGGAAAAAACTACCCCTATTTCACCCCCAATTCGAGTCATTTTGGTCGATAGATGGCGCTGCAATCGACAAAAATCAAAATAAGCAAAAATTCATTTAAAAATGAGGATATCTCGTGAAATACACATCAGATCAGCAAAATACAAGTTAATGTGATTGATATTTTTCAAAAACTATTCAATAACACCACCCACCTCCAAACTTGAGGGATGGGAATGGACATTATTTCAAAATATCACCAGATCTCACTTCGCCTGATTTTTTTTTATGGGGATACTTGAAGAATGAAGTTTACAGTGAAGTGCCAACAACGCCTGAAAACATGATTGAACGAATTACCAACGCTTGTCAAAAAATCACGCCGGATATGCTTCTTAGTTGCGTCGAATCATTCCAAGAGCGGGTAAATAAATGCATCGATGTCGGTGGTGATATTTTCGAGCACTTGCTTTAGAATTGTTGTTAGAAACAAACACGTGAGAGGCGAGGGGACTCACCAAAAACAAGCACCCCGATGGTGAGAGGCGAGGGGACTCACCAAAAACAAGCACCCCGATGGTGAGAGGCGAGGGGACTCACCAAAAACAAGCACCCCGATGGTGAGAGGCGAGGGGACTCACCAAAAACAAGCACCCCGATGGTGAGAGGCGAGGGGACTCACCAAAAACAAGCACCCCGATGGTGAGAGGCGAGGGGACTCACCAAAAACAAGCACCCCGATGGTGAGAGGCGAGGGGACTCACCTAAATCTAGCACCCCAAAGGGAACAGAAAATTACTACGTCCACGTCGTTGTTCCTGGGTAACGCAAAAAGTAATGTTTGACTTTCGCTATCTGCTAAAGAATTTGCATCAGTGCATTTTGAAATAATGTCCATTCCCATCCCTCAAGTTTGGAGGTGGGTGGTGTTATTGAATAGTTTTTGAAAAATATCAATCACATTAACTTGTATTTTGCTGATCTGATGTGTATTTCACGAGATATCCTCATTTTTAAATGAATTTTTGCTTATTTTGATTTTTGTCGATTGCAGCGCCATCTATCGACCAAAATGACTCGAATTGGGGGTGAAATAGGGGTAGTTTTTTCCGGGGAATCAGAATCTGCAATAAAAAATGGGGGTTCCTATTTAAGTTTTTTTTCTCCCCCTTCCCCCACCCCTAGGGGGTGGGGGTGGGGAGTCAAATTTGGTATCATCGGATGTCCCCCGTCGAGACGAACAATTTTTATTACCCACTTTTTTTGATCGGATTTGTAGTTTTCGAGATATTTAGTTGTCTCAAGATAAAAAACTCACCCTGTATATATGTATATACATCTTCTGAAACTGTTGGGATGGTCGTCTAGCATTGCTTGATAAATTACACAAACAAAATTAATATCTGATTTATAGCTTTACGGGCTATGCTGCGTCCTTTATTAGATTATCTAAACTTTCGGCTGTTATACTCCAGCCTTCTTCAGAGATACTGTTTATGTTTATGTTCACATAGCAACAGTCGGCAAGCATCGCGGAGGAAAAGGCCGCTATCTTCGTTGATGTTGTTGGAATTCCTTAAGATTTCTGCTGCCTCTTTCACAATACTGGCAATTTAACAATCATTCATAGTGTACCACAGGACTTAGCTTCATAGAGCCCATATGAAGGGATAATTTAAAGCATTCAAATAAATGATATTAGCACAAACTTGATATTAGAAGACTCTTCAAGTTGAAATAAAACCGATATAGTACAAACACGCAAAAACTGAAAGGTGAAAAAACTAAGTCATAAAGAAAACTTTGTGAATGGTCCCACAGGGAGTACAAGAAAAGATAAGAATTCTGAAGCAGCATTTGTAGGATCTAAAATTTTTACTAAATACGGTAGAGCAATTTGAAAGTCTATTTGCTATATGGGTGGGATGATGCAATCTGCAGTGGCGACAACAGCATTCTGGGGTGTAACAATAGAAAGACACCTATTTAAATAATAAACTAAATTTAACTATGGCAATATGTTGTCAACATTCAGGAACACATCCTGACAAACAATTAGAGCCTGTCAATAAAACCTAAGATCTTAAATAAAGTTAACTTGTAAAATACAATAAATGGAAAGCTGAAAATATGACCAAATGATGACCAAAATTAAATAGAATAATAATACATTAACAGTTTAAAGTTAAATTTTTGAGTTCGAGCTCATAGGTGACATCATTGTCAGTGAGTGAAGTCACTTGTCACACACCAAAATGTAATTAAGAAAGAGAAATTTTCTAAAAGCAAATTAAACACCAGAAAATAGAGAATTAAATTCAAAGAAGAATAATATAAATTTTATCTAAAACTATAATCAGATAAGTGAGTAATAACTAATAGAAAGAACTCAGTTAAAGAGATTCGAGATGCTGTAAAAATAATTTATTATACCAACTAAATAAAAATAGCCCAAGAATAAATTTTTTACTCCAATACGGAAGAAAATCATCACTGCTCATTAAAATTACAGATAAATAACTAAAACAGGCATCCATCACACTTCAGGAATAAATAATGGCTAAACAAAGCAATTTAAGAATAGAGTTGTCAAAACATTTCAGAATAACTTATTCTTCAAAATGGGTGAGTTTTGAGGGATACTGGAATTAAGAAAATTGTTACGTTCCCACGGCCGGAGACTATAAATAGAGGGCCAGGTTTTCCTTATGGCCCACAGTTTGTTATCAGACTCACTCCACGCTAGTTGATGTCGCAGTCGGTGCAGCAGCAGGACTTGTAAATTTTTCAACATGTAATTTTTTGAGATAGAAAATATTATGGCAGGGTAGTAATTCGGAAACTTTACAGATGGTTTAATGGACAGACATTGAAATTATTTGGATTCCAGTTGAACTTTAGTATAATTTTTGTGAAAGTTTGGGGATTTTGTAAAATTATTTAAGAGGAATAAATAGCGAATGTGAAATTGTGTTGTGGATACTGCAGTCTTCAAATAAGGATTTCGAATGTCTGATGCAATATTAGGACTTTTAATCTATTATCTGATACCAGTTTAGATTCAACAAACTTTTGAACACTATATGGAATAACTTTTAACAGTTTATTTCGATGTATCACCTTTTAAACTGTTATCTGTTATGGTGGAATAGCAAAACACATTGGAAATCGGTTTATGAACTAAGCATAAACTTCATACAGTATATTGCATTCTATGATTACAGTTTATGAAAAGTCTTGTCACCACCCCCAGCACACCAATATCATAACATTAGATAGATGACAACACTTATGCTCCTTCTACAGAATAGTGACAAAATTATGGCAAGCCTCATCAGGTACACAGATCTTTGGTAATGGTGACCCTGTCATTATAATAGCCTAAAATGACAAAGATGAAGCCCTGTAAAACCATATTGGTAGAGGGGTGAAATTCACTGCCTCTTTCCAAGAAGGAAAAATGTGCAGGTGGAGGAAAATACTAATAATAATATTAAAAACAATAATACCCATTAGAATGGTTGCTCAAATTATGTGACCAGCACACTGTATTGGGGAGATACATGTTCGAGTCCTCGTCCCCACGTACCGGCCATCCTGATAGCAGTTTTTAGGCAGTTTCCCAGTCATTTAGGTGAATGCTGGGATGGTCTCTAAATCTTTGTTTCATAAATTACACATTTCACAAACAAAAAATACACTATCATACAAAAAACACAAGTTACAGATGGCAACACAATCATTTATCCTGTAAATAAATGCTCCGGATCTCACAAGTGGTCCCCCCTCCCCAACTACACATTTCTTATGATTCAGACTGGGAGCCTGTGTAAACAGGTGGAAGGTGATCACGTGGTTATCTCTGTGGCTATATTGAGGGGGAGGGACAATAATAATTAAAAATTTAAAAACTTTCTAATTTTGTAAGCATGTTCTGTGAGATGCTTCCCTGTGACTGCTAATCCTGATTGGTATCTGTATGATGGTGGGTTTGAGACGAGACAGTAATTTGAGGATATAAGCGTTTATTTTGGGAAAAGATAATTAAAAGAGGTTTGGATATGTAAACTCTCAAGTTTGAGATGTTTTGGGGTTCATTTTGGTCAGTTTTTGATATTATAATTATTTTAAGGGATTTTTGTAAGTAATATGTAAATTTAGTCAAATGGTGAGTTTGGTAAGAAGGTGATTGGAATGTGGTGCTAGGAGAAAGAAGGGATGCAGCCACGGCCATTAGAAGGAACCATCCTAGCATTTGCCTGGAGTGATTTTTGGAAACCAAGGAAAACCAAAAACAGGATGGCTGCACAGGGAATTGAATCCAGATCCTCCCAAATGTGAGACCAGAATGTTACCACTCTGCCACCACACTGAGTGCCTTGTAATGGAGATTGATGCAGATGGAGCTCGTAGGTGAGTCATGTGGTATCAGAGAACTGTCAAAGTGCTTCAGGCTTGTAGTCATCATTACTAAACAGAAATATGGCTGAGTTCTTACAAGCTGATAGAATTATGATGTTCCTGTTCTTGGAAAGTTCTCTCATGGATTTTGGCAAAATTTAGGATTGTGGAGTAAGGGATGGTGTTTAGGAAGGAGAGCAGTAAGAGAATGCAAGTGAAAACTTTTTTTAACTTAACTTTTTGAGGAATGGGATGAGGATCAAATTGCAAAGGTAGTGGAAACGATTGTAGACTAGGTCGGAAGTTATTGACTGTCACTTTCAACATTGGATATTTTAGTAATTATGCCAGAGGAGAGTGCCGTAGAAAGACTCTCCAATGACCTCAATGTCAATGAAGCAGGGCCAGATTAAAACAGCGCGGGACCCGTAGCAAATGTGAAGAAGAGGCCCTAGATTTTTGCCGTCCAGAGGAAAGTGTAGATCTAAAAAAAAGGGTCACCCGTCTAGCCATCTAGAGGCACGGGGCCCCCCCTAGGAGGTGCGAGGCCCCCCAGAAGGCACGAGGCCCGTAGCATTTGCTACCTCCTGCTACGTGGTTAATCTGGTACTGCAATTAGGCATAAAACCATGAGCACACATGCGAGAAGTTAGGGTTTTCTGAGCAGAGCAGCATGATAGAAATTTGGGGTGGATGAGAAACAGAGGCCCTTGAAAAGAACAAAATGCTGAAGGCTGGAAAGAGGCAAAAAATTGAGAAACTCCCTAAAAGATGTTAACTAGATGTGGGGTCCTTTTCCATTGATCCTCACATTAAATTGAATAATCAATCTCTTCCTTTATCTCAATGATAAAAACCAATCACCACAGTAGATTTTTTTTATAATACCTAAATATTTGCACATTCATTTTATTTTTATCTCTTAATTTCAAATTATTTATGTAGCTACAATATGGTCTCTTTTACATGAGAGCACTCACTTGATTTCTTTTCCTTCCTTTACTATTTCTATTTGACTCTTTTTCTCACTTTTAGCCACCATCCAATGTATCACATTTCAGTTAGTTGTAATTTACTGCAGGACTTCCACTCAATGAACATCATGTTTTTATGTTACCAAAAGTTTTACATCAAACAATTTTAATATTTTGTGACTATTCATGTTTCAATGTATCTTCTCTGTTATCTGAAATATGTCATTGCCCCTCCTCTACACTTATTTAAATTTTCTAATCAGCACTTTTATTTAGAAACAAAAGAAGCTGGGTAACAAAATAAACAATTACAGGTTGCACACAGAGCATGAATGCCCTATGGCTTCCAGTTTTCTATAACATTTTACCCCCAGCACTGTGAGCTAGTGTCCAATGTGTTTGGCATTTCTCTTCTTAGCCAGCATTATTGAGAAGAGATGTTGGCCAAGAATTATGTAGTTGTTATTAGGGCTTTAGGGTGCATCAACATCTAGGTTATTAGCGCCCTAACTAAAACCTGGTGTAACAGCGTGGTTTAATACTAGAATACCATCTGTGTGGCCGACTGTAAAGGGGTCGGTCACGCAGAAGGAAAAGGAAACAAAAATATTAAGACAGCAACAGAAATACCGCCCGCATGGCTGACTGTAAAGGGGTCAGCCACACAGATGGGAAAAAAAAACAGACTAAAATACTGGCAGAAATGCCAACTGCATGACTGGCTACAAAGAGGTCAGAAGACAGCTAAAAAGTGTACTAAAATGGTCGCTGCAAAATGGTCATAAAAATTAAAGACACACACAATAACTGGTTCACTGTAAAAAGGCCAACAAGGTTAAAACAAACTCGCTGGCTAGCTGTTAAGTGGTGAGCCAGACAGATGTAAAATCAGAACATGACGGAACACACTAAAAACACAATACTTGGGTTAGTGGTTGTAGAGGGACCACCAAACCATACTATTGTTGTTGTTGTTGCTTTAGGGTGCGTCGACAGGGGGGTCATTAGCGCCCTATTACCAGCTATCACTGTGGCTTAAGAATGTACTAAAATACTGTCTGCATGGTTGACTATAAAGGGGTCAGCCATACAGACAGCAAATAAAATAAGTCATAAAATCAGACGTGGCTTTAAAGGGGCCACCAGGACTTAAAACTGTACAACACCTGGATGGCTGCAAAGGGGCCAAACAGGTTCACAAGAGGATTAAAAACACTACATGCCTTGCTGGCTGTATATTGGCCAGAGAGACATGAATTACAACAATATAAAAAATTGTATATGGATGGGTGGCTGTAAAGAGGTGAACCATTCATCTTAAAACTAGGCCGATCTGCCTAAAATTTTAGGCACATCCTACCTGTTTGGTTTCACCTGCCCCGGTTCAGGTGGGTCATAGGTCACTGCCTGCTGAGGAATGGGATCAAGCTTGTCCACCAGCATTGCAGTTTCCTCTGGCTCCGAAGAGTCAGACGTCTCCGACTCAGTGTCCTCATCGACTACCTCCTTGACCTTCTTCTTCCTTGCTTTATTTCCCTTTTACCAGGTGTTCTGGGAGGGGACAAAGAAGGAGATTTAACAAACTGAATCGGGTCTGTCAGCCTAAACTTCGGACCCAGTGTCTTCTGGTCGCCTCCGGTAACGTTGGTAGTGCTACTGCTTTCGCGGCACATGGTGGTATTGGAGGTGCCGGTAATTTCACTGCTACTGCTGGTGGGTCCTGTTTCACTGCTGCTGGTGTGATCGAGGTCACAGACGTGTTGCTACCGACGTCCGCGGTCTTAGGTGTTATGACCTTAGCGGGTTTAGCATCGCATTTGCACTGACATGAGCATGTAGTGCTTGTACCCATGTCTGCAACGTACGTCTCGGTAGCAACACTTTGTTTCTTGATGGGAGCTGAAGCCATCTTAGCAAATCTAGTTGCAAATACTGGGGTGGCAAGTAACTTGGCCTTCTTCTTAGCTCCCCCGTAAGGAATCCGCTCTTTGGTCTTCAGCTCCTGTATCTTGCGTTCTTCAAAATACACTTGACACTCCCTGCTCCAGCCGGGGTGCAAACCGGAGCTGTTGACACAAGCGTACAACTGACACCTGGCTCGTGTACGCCCTTCCTGCAGTTTCCACAGGTGGGGTTGCCCTTGCACGACGCTGTCGTATGTCCAAACTACTGACACTGGAAACAGCGCATCGGGTCTGGAACGTACGGACGGACATTAAGGTTTTAAATATCCGGCCTTGATATTCTTGGGCAATACTGGAGTGTTAAATGTCAGGACGAAGGTGGCAGTGTTTTCAAGATTGCCATTCACCCTTCATGTGATCTGATGTACCTAGATCACGTTCTCTGATTTCCATTCCATAAGAAGCTTGTCAGTCCCTAAATCCATAACGTTATGGCAGGTGACTACGCCTTTAGTGGAATTTAGGAACTTATGGCGAACTCCCTCAGCCTCTCACAATTCAGCAGTTGGGTAGCTTGCTTACTGGTGGCTGTTTCCAGCAGCAGTGTCCCGTTCCTAAGTTTTTTAACAGTGTTAAGGGTACCAAAAAGACTCTCTAGAACCTTTGAGATGTAGAAGGGTGACACCTTTTCAAACTTTCCTTCAATTTTTTCCATAATTACAAAAGCGTTCTGTACTGAACAAACTTTTCTGTTACTGTCACTGTCAAATGCGGGGGGGAGGGGGGCTATCAACAATCACCCGTTTCTTTGAACTGGGTGTATTTATATTAGCCTGCGGCACACCCATACTGCAGGTTTGTTTGGTTTTCTTTCGAGTCTGAATTTTGGTCCCATGAGTATAACCAATTTAAAAGGAATTGCTAATACATCAGGGGTGCGCAGGTGCCCTTGAGGATGCATGCTAGTGAGTGATTTCCCTCATCACCCATTCGCCTCCTCGGCACGTGTCTGACCTTGAGGCTGAGGTTTTTTTTTTTATAGAGGTTTGTTCTGTCCTCACAATCCGGGCGATGAAGCCAAGATCCCCATTCTCCTAGGCACACAACGTTCCACCGCCACGCCCTACGGTGGTCGTTGAAGCATGGTAGGAGTTTGCAGTGTGGGAAAATTGCGGCGTTCACAAGTTTCCAGTTCGGGCACCGTGGGTACGCCAAACCCGTACCTTGCACTTGCGTACCAGGCGCCAAGAATGTGACACTTCTTGTTCCTTAGTCTCCTTAATCAACAGAAATAGATTTGGCAGATTTATTTTGAATTTCGAAAGTAAAATCTGCTCTGAAATATCGTTTCTATCCACTGATATCAATAAGGAAAATTTGTTGGCAAAGCTGCACAACATCATAGAAAAAATTCTTATGGGTGACCTTCAAAAACTGAATGAATACTCCAACATGTGACTCCTGAAACTGAATATAAATAAGACCGAGGTCAGGTCTTTCATCTAAACAATAGACAAGTTGACTATAGACCTCAAACAAAATTCAGAAACCACTTATTGAAGTACAATCCTCATCCAGAGTACTTAAGCATGTTTCTGGACTGGTCACCGACATAAAGTTGTTGTTGTTGTTGTTGATCTTCAGGCTATAGGGTGCGTCAACATTGAGGTTATTAGCACCCTAACTAATACCTGGCGCGACAACGTGGCAAAATTGCTGCCTGTGTGGCCGAGTGTAAAGGGGTTGGCCACAGAAACAGCACAATAAAATACTAACTAAAATACCGTCTGCATGGCCGACTGTAATCGGCCACACAGATGGCAACGTAAAATGTAAAACTGAGACTATAGCTGTAAATGGGCAATAAAATATAAAAATACATACATTAACTGGTTGGCTGTAAAAGGGCCAGCCATATAAACAAGGTCACAAGTAAAAATAGTACTTAGATTGGTGTTTGTAAAAGGCCACCAATCCAATCTAAAACCTAGGCCGATCTGCCCAAAATTTTTGGGACAAGACCGGCAAAGCTACAAAACTTTAAAACCTTAGCCACGCTGTCATTCTCATCGTTTAATATAAGGGACAGATCATTTGGCTAAGCCAACGTCTGCCCTTAAATCTAAAAAAATACACATTCGGTTAAAATGTGGCATACCGTCATTAGTAATCCACAAGCATCACATTCCTGAGGGTCCTCTAGGCGGAGAAGGAAACCATAAGTCAGAGGACAGTGCCCTATATGAAGGCGAGTAAGGAGAACCTCATCCCTCCTCGCCCGCTGGAAGGAGCTGCTCCACGGCTGAACAGTCGGTTTGACCGACCGGAGCTTATTATGCTCTACTTCCAGCCACTGCCTCTGCCAAACATCAGAAACAAATCTCTTCGCCGCCGAGGCAACGTCTGACTTCGGGACCGGAGCAAAGTAAGTTCTCACCTTGTTGCAGGATAACTTCGAGCTGCATCGGCTACCTCATTCCCCCTGATTCCCACATGGCCCAGTACCCAGCAGAATAAAACCTCCTTTCCACAAGATTGGAGGGAAAGGAGGGCGTCCTGGATGTCCTGGACTAGACGGTCTGCTGGGTACATGTTTTCTAATGCCTGAATACAGCTGAGGGAATCACAGCATATAATGAATCTCTTATCGCGCATTACTTTCATATGCTGGAGTGACTTAAGGATAGCATAACACTCAGCGGTGTAAATGCTGCACCAACCATCCATCTTGAATGTGTAAGTCGCTCGGGGGAACACTACGGAGCAAATGACTCTGTTAGCCTGCTTAGACAAAATCGGTATATACCGGGGTAAATGTGTGATACTCATTTAAAATGTCTCTAAACACATTAATAAAAATACTGTCAGCAGTAAACAGCTTGTTATACCGAGACAGACCTAAAATTGTTCTGGGCCTCATTAAAAGCCAGGGAGGAGATTCACTCCAACCCTGGTGATAATAGCCCTTGTACGGTAACTAAACGGTTTGGTTGCTCTTGGGCAATTATTAATACAACCGTTCGAAGCCTGGGCGAGTAACCACGTCGTACACGGACTGCCAGGTATTGTGGCAATGTGCAGGTAGTGTCGCACCATGAGGAGATGCCGGCGGATGGAAAGCGGCGGCTCACCAGACTCAACACGGATGCTGGGAATCGGGCTGGTGCAGTAGGCATCCATGGCGAGCTGAATTCCTGCATGGTGGACACTATCCGAAATGCGTAGGTAGCTGTCCCGTGCCGAACCATATACTATGCAACCATACTCCAACCGCAACCGTACAAAGGCTCTTTACAACTGTAGCAGGCAAGAGCGGTCAGTGCCCCATGACCTGCCACACAGATATTTTAAAACATTCAAAGCTTTTGAGGCTCTCGCTTTCACAGTTTTTAGATGTGGCAGCCAGGTTAGCCGACTGTCTAAAATGAGGCCCAGAAAACAGACAGATTCCATAAAACTTAAAACGGTGTTCCTCAGGGTAAGGTGGGGGTCTGGTAAAAGACTTCTGCTATGAGTAAAAAGTACACACTGGGTTTTCTCAGCAGAGAAACGAAAACCGGTGTGCACTGACTAGTGTTGCAAACTGAAAAAAAAACAAAATGTTTTTTTTTTCAGATTTGTGGAAAAAAACATGAAAAAAACCTAGCACCCTGTTTTTTTCTTTCTAAATTTGTTTTTTCTTCTTTTTTTTTCCAGAAAACAATAAATTTGATAAATTATAGTTTTATTTACAGAACTTACATTTTACATGTGTGTTTTAAATCTTACTAAATCATATAATGTCTTACATAATGATTCATAAATGTATCTATATAGGTAACATAACTTTTTATCCATCGTCTTGGTTAGTACCACATTCACTAGTATCAGTAATACCAACACTAGTTCGGTCAGTGTCAGAATTTTCTGTTTCTTCTTCTGTCTCCTCTAGATCCATAACTTCAGAAGTAGTTACATTTTATTTTACTGGTTGTATTGTACACAAAAGATTTTGAGATTGCAATTTTAAATTGTGAGCAAAGTACCCAATGTGCATAAAGACTGTGAATATAGTTCCATACTACGGTCTTTTAAGTTTGAATTTAAATCTATTATCATACAAAATAGGAGCTTTATTTCTTTTCATTCGTTGGTTTAAGCCAACGGTTGCAAGGAAATGATTCATAAAAACTGACAATTTAATGACTTAGTATCACTATATGCAGCGAGTTTAACAAGTATCCGAATAAAAGGAAAGCACAATAAGTAATAAAAAGAGGCAAAAAACCCTTGATAAATTTAAAATTCCTAATTTTTTTGAAAAGATCTGTAGGTCTACAGATAAATTTGTAGGGCTGGCAGCACTAGTTCAAATAGTGAGTATCAATCCAAACAACGGGGATTCCTTCTCGTGCAACCTAGCCTATTCGGGAAATCCCCGTTCGTAAAAGAATACTTCAGTCAATGTTGCCAATATTTTTGTAATTTTTTTTTTTCTACTGAACCAGAAAGATATAGTAGATTTAAAAATAAGATAAGTATTTAGTATAAACTCTAAAACAGTCATATTAAACGATAAATGCCTTAAACATATGAAATTTAGTAGTTATGAAAAAAAAACATGTCCCAGAAAAAAAAACCGTTTTTTTTTACAACACTAGCACTGACCATTCATCCAGCCTGTTCAGCGCGAGTTGCAACTGCCGCTCAGCGCTTCTCAGGCTGGACGATGTACAAAAAATTAGAAAGTCATCCACATATAAGGAGCACCGTATGGGACTTCTTATAATGGCTGCAATGCTATTAATAGCAATGGTGAAAAGCGTAACACTTAAAACTGACCTCTGAGGAACACCATTTTCCTGAATAAAAAAGATCAGACATTTGAATACCGACTCGGTAACGGAAGCAACGACCAGATAAAAATGATTTTAAAAAACGGGGCAGGTTTCCACTAAAACCCCAGTCAAGTAACTGTTTTAAAATAACATGCCGCCAGGAAGTATCATAAGCCTTCTCAATATCGAAAAATATCTCCGTCCTTCGCAGCGTTCTGGAGCTTTTCGGCATGGAAATGTCAGCTGCAAGGTGAAGTGATTCACCATCTCCTGTATACTGCCACAGGGTTATAATAGTACAGAATGGCAGTGGAGCTGCCAATCTGCAACACTGACGTTCCATTTACACCGGTTATTACTTCCTCTACGATCAAACTCGACATGCATCCAAATAGGGAAGTGGTCGCTTCCATGTAGGTCGCGATCCACCTCCCAATGCATGGAGTCCGCAGTTGAAGGAGAGTACAGCGAAAGGTCAATGGCAGAGGACGTACCGGAAGCAGTGGTGAAATGAGTCATTTGTCCTGTATTCAGGATACAAATGTCCTCCTGCTCTATTAAACTACCCACCACTCGGCCCCTGGGGCAATTGGTGTTCGAGCCCCACAGCGTACAATGGGCGTTGAAATCTCCCAAAAGGAGAAATGGCCGAGTGAGTTGTCGTACAATGCCAGCCAGATCATCGTAGTCGACAGACGTACTGGGTGGCAGATAAATAGAGCATACGGTCAGTTGGATTGGACTGTGTAATTTCACTGCTACTGCTTGTAAAGAAGAGGTGAGAGCAACGGGTTCAGAATGGACCGTGTTTAGGACAAAAACAGCCACTCCTCCCTTCGCTCAATCACCCTTGGTATCGTCCTTTCTATAAATGTCGTATCCTCTAAGCACTGGATGGTGGTTTGGTCTAAAATGTGTCTCTTGTAGACACAAACACAAATGTTTAGACCATGCTAAGAGTTCTACTTCCTCTTTGTGAGCCTGATAGCCATTTAAGTTCCACTGTAGTATGGGAGCCATCCCACCTATTCAAGTTCACCCGCCCCGGGTTGGGTGGGTCCTCGTCCTGTGACTGCTGAGGGACGGGACCAGGTTCGTCCACCACCATTTCGGTGTCATCAGGCTCTGAAGACACTTCTGATTCGGTAAAGGCCTCGGAGGCACGCGGATTCTTCTTCCGCGAAGGCCTTTTTCCCTCCTTCTCCCTGGTACTTTGTAAACTGGGAAGCAAAGAAGAAGGGGATTTAATGAATGCTGTAGGGTCCAAGTGTCGAAACTTCGGAACTCGGACCTTCTGTTCTTTTTGCCTTCCGCTCGATTCTGTTATTTCTGCTGACGCTGTAGCAGGTGGTGTTGCTAATGCAGAAGTTGATGTATTTATAATAGCAGTTGTTGCAACAGATGACTGTGTAGCTGATGCTGGTGGAACGATTGAACATGTTGCTGAAGTGGTCGGGTTTGCAGACGTGCAGCTTCCGACGTCCGTGGTCTTGGGTGTTATGAGCTTGGTGGCTTTTGCGCCGCAATTGCATTGACATGAGCACGTGGTACTTGTGCCCATGTCTGCAAAGAACGTCTGTGTAGCAACACTTTCTTTCTGAATGGGAGTTGATAACGTTTTGGCGAAGCTTGTGGTAAAGACCGGTGGTGCAAGCGCCTTAAACCGTTTCTTCACTTCACCATAAGATAGTCGTTCCTTTGTTTTCAACTCCTGTACTTTCTTTTCATCAAGGTACACTTTACACTCCCTGCTCCAGGCTGGATGAGACCCGGAGCAGTTTACACACACCTGTGGCAGGGTACAACTTGTATCTGGCTCATGTGCAGCCTTCCCACAGGTGGTGTTGCCTTTGCAGGTCGCCGTCGTATGACCGAACCTCTGGCACTTAAAACAGCACATCGGGTCCGGTACATACGAGCAAACATTAAGATTCAGGTATCCTGCTTTGATATCTTTCGGCAATGTCGGAGTGTCGAACATCAGAACAAAGGCTGCAGTCTTTTCAAGACTGCTGTTAACCCTTCGCGTGATCTGACGAACTTCGACCACATGCTCTGATGCCCACTCCTTAAGGAGTTCCTCGGTCTCTAAATTAACTAGATCGCAGCAGGTGACAACACCTTTGCTTGAATTAAAAGTTTTGTGGAGTTCGAACTCCCCGAGCTTCTCACACGTAAGGAGTAGGACAGACTGCTTGTAGGTAGATGTTTCGAGTAGCGATGTCTGTTTCCTCAGTTTTTTTGACTGATTTTAGGGTTCCTGCGATACCCTCTAAACCTTTTTGAATGTAAAATGGAGAGATCTTTTCGAAATATCCCTCAACCCTTGTCATTATAATGAAGGCATTCTCTATCAAGTAATCCTTCCTGTTACAGTTTCCCTTGTCAGGAGGAGGGCTGTCGACCCTCACCCACTTGCCACTTCTTTGGGCGTTAGAATTTGAATTTCCCTGCAGCATGCCCAAGCCGCAGGTAGAGGGAGAATTTTTGGAATTTTTTTGGTATTTTTATCCCATGAGTTTGGAGGAACTAAATGTTGAGTGACGTGGAGCCTCCTCATCACGCCACCAAGCCCAATACAACAGGGGTGCGGCAGGTGCCCCTGAGGTTGTACGCTAGCGGGTGGTTTGCCTCACCACCCATCCACCTCCTCAGCAAGTTACTAAGCTTGAGGTTGAGGTTTTTTTTATAGAGGTTTCTACCGTCCTCACGATCCGGGCGATTAAGCCAAGATCCCCATTCTCCTAGGCACACAACGTTCCACCGCCATGCCCTACGGTGGTCGTTGAAGCACGGTAGAAGATTATGGTGTGGGAAACTTGCGGCACTCACAAGTTTCCAGCTCGGGCACTGCAGGTTTGCCAAACCCGTACCTGGCACTTGCATACCAAGCCCCTGCGGGACCGACATACAAAGAACACACCCATAAAACCTAAAATAACATTATTTTCAAACTTTCAAGAACATGTTTGGGTAACACACGCAGCAACTCTTAGTACATCAGCTTTTACCATAGTATACCTAGCTACTGAATACTGCAGCTCAATAGTGCTAAACAGTAATCACAGTAAAAGAATCGATACTCAGCCAAATGACACAACGAGAACAATATATGGAACTGTAAAATCTACGCTGACAGAATGGCTACCTGTACTTTCTAACATCCCTCCACCACATTTCCAAACTCAACAGGCTTTAAAAAAGGAATTTCAGAAATATTTAAGAAACCCAATACATCAGGACTGCTAACATCAAAATCAAAACAGGTTAAAATCAAGGTATTCCACATGAAAGTTTGGTGAGATGCTGGTCCAAAATCAGTTCAATATAAATGAAGCCTGGCACACTAAGTAGACTAAATCCAATATTGACAAACTGGTTCTACTCCAAGACCCTACAAGACAACCTCCTGGATTATACCCACCTAGGAAAATTTGGACAACACTGAACTGTGTGAGAACAGGCCATGACATATGAAAATACTGGATGCACAAGTGGGGAATAATTGATAATTCTTCTTGTGACTGTGAAAACTAACAACAAACTATTCGCCACGTTTTCAATAAGTTCGCGAGATTCACGCTGTGTCCAAACACTCCTCCTTTGTGTGAGTGGAGACCTTTCTGACGTAATGATGCAATGAAATCCTCTTGGATGTCCAGGCGGATGGTGTTGTATAAACACGTTTTGACAGCTAGCTCTGCTGTCAGGTTGCGCAGTTTCTCAAACTGTCTTACTTGGCCGAATATCCACTCCCCGTAAAAGTAACTGATGTGTGAGTGGAGACTTTCCCGGTGTAATGATGCAATGAAATCCTCTCGGGTGTCCAGCTGGATGGTGTTGTACAAACAAGACGTTTCGACAGCTAGCTCTGCTGTCTTCATCTGATGAAGACAGCAGAGCTAGCTGTCAAAACATTGTGTATATACACCACCACCCGGCTGGACACCCGAGAGGATTTCACTTCACCTTTCTCCTGACATTTCCACCAAAGCCTATGGTCTTCTTCAGGCGTCATGCCACCTGCCGAGTCTACTAGAGACTGGTATTGTGTGCTGACAATAGCCACATCATCACAGTATGCCCTCTTAGAAGGTTCAATGGAACGATCCAGCACCATCATGAAGCAACTGAATGGTTGCAAATTCTCAATATAAATTTGTAGAATTGTCTTTGTCTTATTACACCTAATGTAATTCTATGTATAATTAACTGTTTTTGTATCCTTATTCCACACAAATAACTAATAATCCTGGATGTAGTATTCCCGAGAATTTTTTTTTTTTTTTGTAATATGAATGCTAGCTTCAGTACAGGGGATTTACAACTTCAAATGTACTTTTAAGGTATGGCAACTGAATATGTTCTTTATAAATGGATAAAATATAATGTTTAAATAGTTTATGTACAACACTTATAATATAAAATTCAATAACACTGGTTTGATTATTTGTATCACATACCTCGACCTGAATTCCAATCGTCTGAACAGCTGAAATTCCTTCTTTCCCTTCTGCCAGGAATGTTACCTTTTCCATAATAACTTCAGCCATCTCTGTTATTTCATTTACATCTGTTGTACCTATAAAGGTAAATTTCTGATACAGTTCAGTTCACATATTTTTAAATCAACAAGCGGTCAAAAGTAAACAAATCACATAGTAATATTTGGGTACCTGGTAAACAAAATGCTTAAGGTAGAAATGTGAAACAACAGCATTTCAACAAAATAGACAATTAGAATAACATTTTAACCATACTGAAATACCAATCACATTATCAGGCAAAACCATTAGCATTTTGTGTCATTAAATTGGAAAGGATCTAAAATTCAATTGTGAGCACTATTGCTTCAATATTCAATATATATATATATTGATTTAGCAACCAGCAATCAAGCTGAGAAGGAGAAGAAGAAGAAGAAGAAGAAGAAGAAGAGGAGAGATTTACATTAATATTTTATTTTTAAGTCTTTTACTTTTCAAACATTCAAGGGTAATATACCTTGGACTAAAATTTTTACACTGTTTAGAATATACTTATTTATGACCTCTCTCTCCAAAAATAAATAATGAAACTTCTAGATAAATGAAAGTAATTATCCAAACTAAAAAGTACAAGAAATAAAGCATTACTCTCGAGAAATAATGGTAGTTAGGTGGGAGGATTAGTTCAAAACCCTTTACATTTTGTGTCATATTTTTAAACCTGATAGTCATCTACCATCAAATCTATCTCCCTATCCCAATTTAATTTGTTAACTAGCACCTAAGAACAGCGGACCCTTAATATGATGGTCGCAATCTACAAAGATTTTTCTTATATTAAGGAAAGGCTGTAAAATCAAATCACACATGAAAATGCTCTCAAAATACATCAAAAATAATATATACATACCATTTTTCTCATGCTGATCATCCACTTTTTGTTCACATTGATCATCAGATCTTCTTTCAGACAGTTCATCAGATTTTTGTGTAACAAGACTGTCAAGGTTTTGATGGACTTGCTCATCAGGAATTTTTTCTGTCCGCACAGCTTTGCTTTGTGTGTCTTTGGTAGTTCCAGCCTGAGTTAGCGTCTCAGCTTTAACAAAAGTAATCATCTTCCCATGATTGTGGGAAGTATCTGCTGCACTGGAAGAACTAACAGGTTGTTTCAATGATTCCGGACAATGTTCTTCAGAATCAATATCCTTATTTGGCTGGAACCCCAGGCCTCTACGGTCACCACCTAAGGAGTCTTTGTAATATGGAATACTCTCACTTGCAGTAACATACTTAGGAGTAGTATCACTATCACAGGTAACAACTTCTGCGGGAGAGGAAACTCTCTCACTGGATGAAGGCACACTATGGCTGATTGCACTAGAATCTTCAGTACCATCTTTTACTAATGGGATGTCAATACACTTTTTTCTTCTAATTCGGTGTCTTGAGTCTGAGGATTCACAGTCACTAACAGGACACTGTTCAGATTTGTTATAAGACACTGTTGTTGGTTTGGTAGCTGTATCAGTTGAAATTGTTTTATCAACCTTTACCACTGCTAGATCAGAAGTCATACTTGGAAATAATACAGTTGGTTTTTTACCTAATTTGTGCTTAGAACCAATATCTTTCTTTTCCTCGCCATCTGAATCTTCTCCATAGCCAGCTATCAGAGCAAAAGAATTAGTTTTAGGACTTCCAGGAAGATCAGCAAATTTGTGAGGAATCTGTTCTTCTTTCTTTGGTTCTTTATCATGTTCCTTATAACTAGCTTCTCTCTTGTCATTAACCTGTTTTTCGGTAAATTCTTCATCTTTAAGCAAGTTACAAACTTCATCAGGTATATCTCCTCCCAAGTCCTTTAACAATTTAGCTTTGTCACGTAACTGTGACAAGATTAGCATTTCATCTTTATCACTTTCATTTGACTCTTCTGTTTTAATAACCAAAGGAGAGGATTCTTCAACAGAGGGCTGATTTGAAGCTTCAGTTAACAGCTCCTGATCATTAATTTTGGGATCATTCGTTTCTGTTGTAACTTGAGATTCATGTTTACTCTGAATCATATCAGTATCTGTGTGTTCTGATGTTTTTGGCATATGAGATAAATTAGTTCCCTCTTCACCAGGTGGTCCAGTGTCTGGAAAATCATTTGATAGTAAGGATGAACCTCCAAACATGCTATTCTCATTCTGTAGACTAGAAATGCAAGCTGCAATTGATTGTGGATATTGCTTAGCTGAAACATTGCTTTTCTTCGATTTCTTTACAGAGCCAAGCTTCTTCTTCGAACTTGTATGTGGTGGGGAAGAATCTTCTGTCAAGTTAGCTACTGTTGCTGAAACAGCAGCAATATTCTCAGGTCGTATTTTTCTTCTCTTTGGAGGTGAACTTTCATCAGATTCTTCATCACTGGCTGGCCCATATGATGTTATCAGTTCAATTTTCCTGTCAAAAAATGGAAAATGCTATCAGTACTTATACATAGGATACTAAACGTACCCAATTATTATGGTTTATTCAGGTTAGCTTGGAAAAAAAAAATACTGCAAACAAGTTGGTAGAGAACACACACACAAAAAAAAATAATGAAATTAATGTGAATGAATGAGCACAGTATTGCACAAATGAATCGTGTTCAAATGGCAACTATATTGCCATGTGGAATATAAACAATCTGAAGTATTATATTTAATGAGCGTTTATGGTACTTGTGTTAACATCTGATGTTTTTACCATTGCAATGAACATTCTCTTTATAGGTTCTGTTTTTTTCCCACATTAGACTAATCACCAAAAAATGGCTGCTTTTTGACAGGGTGGAAATTAACTAAAGCAAAAGAATCGAATTACAAAACTATGATGCAGAATGATACTGAAATCATCATTAATGTAGAACTATGCAGTTATTCTTCTTCTAATAGTAACACTAGAAATACAATTTCTAGATAACAACACAATCTTTACTGTAATGTTGTTGCAGGCCATTTTCCCCACAGTTCCTTAGTTAATTAACTGCTAATAAATAATGTCAATGCAACTTTTTTTTAAATCTTCTTTAAATCTATATATCTATCAGTAAGGTTAAGTGAAAAAGTGGATACACTGCTAATGATGAGAGGCAAAATGTCAATCTGATGCAATATTTCGAAGCCGGTCTCTGACTTCATCTTCCGGTGAAGAAATGGGTTCCTGGATTGGGTGCCTTGAATAGCCCAAGCCAGTCAATGGTTTCTGCCGACGTAGTTACATGTGCTAAGTGCCATGTAGGGTGTCAGTTGTTGTTAGGAGTTTGTTCTTGCAATTTCTCAATCTATCTCATCATACTTAATTGGACAATAACTTGGTTCCAAGTGCCCTAAACTGATAGCCAGTATCTTACACACACAAAAAAAATCCATAGCCTTCTTAATCATGCTGTCCCAGTATCCACGCATGTTGATCAGCCGCTTGCTGTCTTGCTTTCCTCTAGTCTTTTTTGTGGAAGGGCCTGTTGAGCTGTGCTTCACCGTATCAATTCATGCGAAACGTACATTTCAAATGGTTTAGCTTTGCTGGAGGACTTGCTGAATCACAGATGGCTCTGGGCCTGTACATTAGGCTTGATAACACTGAACTGCACTGAGCAGAATGATGATAGCTCTGCATGCTGGATTGATGCTGGTGTGCAATCTATATTCCTTCTGATCAAAATGTTCAGAAATGGCAGGAAACCCTCTTGCTCAACATCCATTATAAATTTGATACTTACATATTTTCAATTTAGATGTTTGAGGAAAGAGTCTTCTGTCATCAAGGTAACAAGGCCCAACCCTTTAATCTTACTGGATGAGGGGGTTATACAATTTTACACCATTCTTGAACCATAGAGCTTCTTTATAAAAGTCTTAAACCACAAAAAACAACAACAATGTAAATATTCCCATGGAGACCAATGGAGGACCTCTTGATTCTGAATCAGGCAAGCACCTTAGTAACTGAGACGACAAATACACGTATTTCACCAACCTTATAGAATCAAAAAATTGCTAAAAATTTGTCAAGATAAGCTGTAACAAAAGTGTTAATGAAACACAATTATAAAAAGATCCGAAAATGCCAACTGCGTGCCTGACAGCTCAAATAAATATGGGTCAAGATCTTTAAAAATTAATTTACAAGTAAGGTTTTTGTATTGCAACGAATAGTAGGTTAAGCATAAACTCGCTCACATAAACATTAATTATTCAAGAGTTACAGAGGGTAGCTTAAGACTTTTTTAAAAAATGTATTTATTTTCTAAAGCTTATGCCGATCTGTAAAAAGCACCATGTAAGGTGCTGATCCATTACCACAGCACGCGCGCGAACACGCACAAAAAAAAAAAAAAAAAAAAAAAAATACTAGTTGCCTATCTACATTGTCTATAATGAGGGAAATGATATTAATTGCATAATAATAGCCATTACTTACAATGAATGAGTTTAAAAGTGTATCCATGAGCATTTAATTACAATTTCAAGCACTTACTCATCATCAGAATCTTCAATTTTTGATTTTGCTGCCTTTTTAACTGATGATCTCTTTCGCTGATTCACGCCGACTTTCTTTGTAGCTGGTTGAGTTATGACTGCTGGTGCTTCTATGACAGCTGTAAGGAAATTCAGTAAATTACATGCAAACAAAAGAAAGGGATATACTTAGGACAGAAGACACAAAATATCCAGTAACTTGTAAAATGTTTGTTCTCATGTCTTGCACCAAGGATCATGCTAAATGAAGAAGTATGGTAAAAATGTTGTTGTTAATACTACAGAAGTTAACAGCCAAAGCAGGCAGAAAGCAAATTTTTATGGCAGTCAGGATGGGAGACATGCAACTAGAGTACATTGTAAGCGAGTACAGGGAGGCATAACATTTTCTATAGCTTTTGTAATCAACATTCCCTCAAAATGAGTTGGAAGTAGACTACAAAACACTAAACACCTTTAAATCCTAAGAGTTTCTGCTCTATAGCTCATTAAAACAACGTAACGTGATTGATAAAATAATACATCTTTTGTAGAGTAAAATAAGGAGATGGAAAATCTCTTATAACTGATTTGGTATACAGTTCTTTGTAAAGCATATATCTGATGGCTTAATTCACAACATCAGTTGTTCACATTGTTCTTAGCGAGTGTTAAAAAGCTACTACTTAATAATTAAGTTTATATAATATTTCCACATGTACAATGTAATGCAGTATCCATTGCGTGATATAATCAATTATCTTATCTTTTTCTTTAAAATCATTTTTATAATTTTTATGTATAATGCTGACTGGCATAAAATTAATAAATAAATAAACTAATGCATACTGTTCCACATAGACTATGACTTGGTGTTGAAGAAATCAAATGTATCCTCATCCAGTGGTCCGGAACCGGTGTGCTACAGCACATTGGTGTGCTGCGACACGGTTAAAGATGTGCCGTGAAATTTTACCCATTATAAGGAATTAATTGTCAAGTTTTTTTTATTAATTATAATTTAGTTTCATGTGCCGCGAATTGTTACCTATTGTCGTATTCTAAGAAATTAAATAATATTTATTTACTCACAGTTGCTGTTAGTTTTGTTTATTCATTTTGGAAATATTTTTATTCCGCGCATCTACTGCTGCGCTTTGAGGTTTTGTTATATTTGCCGCATGTTCTGTGTGTGCTTTTCCCTCAATCTAAACTGCTGGGATTAGCATTAACTTTCCAAGCCTAATATTATTTTGTTACGCTGTTGGTGTTTCTTCAACAATACTACTTTGTTCCTACAGTACGTGTTATGGAAAAAGTACAGGAAGCTAGTTATAAGGCAGCCGAACTTATCATAAAGGCCAAGAAACCCCATACAATAGGTGAAACACTGTTACAGCCTGTTTGTAAAGAGATGGTGAGAATAGTTCTGAGTTTAGAATCTGCTAGTGAAATTTCAGAAATTCCTCTTTCTGCTGACACAATCAGTTGCCAACTTATTGATATGTCTCGTGATATTGAAGACATTATGAAGGGGAAAATCAACAACAATCAGAATTTCTCATTTTAGATCGATTAATCCACAGATATCAGCCGCCACGCACAACTTCTGGCTCACATTCGCTACATCGATGGAGATGTAATTACAAGTAATTTCTTCTTTTGCAAAGAACTTCCAGAGCAAACTACCAGTGAAGAAATATTTCGTTTGACTGATGAATATTTGCTCCTTAATGAAGTAACATGGAAGGATTATGTTAGTGTTTGTACAGACAGCGGCTGCTATGACAGGCCCAGTGAAAGGATTTACAGCTGAAGTACGCGAAATAAATTCCAATCTACAATGCGATCATTGTCTCATTCATTGCGAAGCCATTGTTGCTAAGTCTCTGACTTCATAAAATCGTGGCCCCTAAATTTGCGACTTTTTTCCATTTTATGGCAGGAAATGGGTTCAGAACACACAACACTCCTGCTACATATAGAAGTACGCTGGCTGTCATGAGGAAATGTGTTAAATCGAATATTTGAACTCAGAGAAGAGGTCCAGACATTTTTGACTGTTGAAAGACATAAGTATGCAGATTTATTTGCAGATGGCAAATGGGTATGTAAGTTGGTATATCTTTCTGACATTTTCGTATACTTGAATGAGCTGAACATCAAAATGCAAGGTAGGAACCAAAATATTATTATTAGTATGGATAAGATTAAATGATTTGAGAATAAGCTAGATTTGTTGTTACAGAGGATTGAAATGGGGTCATGTGAGATGTTCCTGAACATACAGTCACTTGATGATGGTAATAAAATAGTGATGGACTTAATTAAAGAACATTTAGAAGTCCTGCAGCAGAGGTTCAAAAAGCACTTTGGAGAAAGTGTTGAAGATTTTGACTGGGTTCGTAATACATTCGTTGCAAATTCGGAACATCTTCCAATTAATATTCAAGAGGAACTCGCAGATTTAAAAGCTGACAGAACTTTGAAATTAAAACTTCTAGAAGTTCCTTTAGATACATTTTGGCTAACAACAACGAATGAATATCCGGATATCTCTTACATGGCAGCTAATGTGTTATTGCCATTTGCAACTACATATTTATGTGAATTGGGCTTCTCAATGTTGACTGAGATTAAAACATCCAAGAGGGAAAGCTCAAATCTGTAGATGAAGAAATGAGGCTTGCACTGTCAATGATTTCTCCATGGATCAGCCATTTGTGTGCAGTTAAGCAGGCATAAGTGTCACATTGACGGTATGTGTGCAATTATTTAATTTAATAGTAATATAAAACTGCCTGATTATTAATTTTATGCAACTGCTGTGTATTTGCTATCATTTTTTGTGTGTTAAGGGGCTGTATACCCCAGAAATTTTTTTTGTGTAGTGAGGACCTCTTTATTCCCCTCAACCGCCCGACCCGTATAGGATTTATGGATAACCCTATGGTGTGCCGCAAGTAGGAAAAGTTTGCAGACCACTGTCCTAATCTGTTACAATTACACCAGCACAAGGATACCATAAGATCAGTGCAAGAAGTTACATTTGTTTTTTAACTGGTTGAAACCAATTCACTGGCAATATAAACATTGGTTATTCAATAAGACTGACCATTCTCTAGAGCAACAAGCCATACAACTTTCCTCTGATATGTGAATGACAAACTGAGCGGGGCGGTGTAACGGTTACCGTTCTCGCCTCACATTCGGGAGGACGTCGGTTCGAATCCCCGTCCGGGCATCCAGATTTGGGTTTTCCATGGTTTCCCCAAATCACTCCAGGCAAATGCCGGGATGCTTCCTTCAAAAAGGCCATGGCCGAATTCCTTCCCATTCCTTGCCCCCCATCCTTTCCCGTCTCTAAAGACCTCGATGTTAAAAAGAGACGTAAAGCAGTTACAAAAAAAGTGAATGACAAACTGCTGAATCAGAGGATTTGTGAAAAATATTTTTGATGGTAATATAACAAATGCTGTTATCACCGTAAAACTTCAAGCTGACAATTTTAAACTAATGGGACATACCACTTTCAGCCTGGAAGCAATGTAGCAAACAAACAGTTGAAAACATTTTAGAAAAAAATAAAAATTATAATATATATATATATATATGCAAAGTTAGTAAGTGAGAGGTTTAACGTAGGATTAGGCCAGGGGTGTCTGGTGTCAAGGATATGTTGGTAGGCTAATTCCCATATGCGGAGTTCTGAAGGGGTGGTGGTGTTCGGAAAAACTCTAACAGCTCTAACTGTGAAACAGGTGTTGAGGTTGTTCGAATCATGTGAGCTGGCATGGATTGCCACTGGATGGTCAGGGTTGGAAGTATAAACTTTTTCCTGTGGTCATTCATCCTGTAGGATAGTTGTTGAGTGGCGAGGCCGATGTAGGAAGTATTGCAATGGAGACAGGTGAGTGATAGAACACGTAGCATGTCCAATTAATGGAAAGGATTCTCCTGTGACAGGATTAGAGTAAGTGGTGGTAGCAGAGTGCATGCTACATGTTTTACAGAGGGGTCTGTTACAAGGGAAAGATCCCTGTGGAGGTCTAGGAGAGTCAGACGGTAAATACTTGTGGACAAGGATGTTATTCAGATTGGGTGGTCTGCTGAAGCAAGTGCAGGGAGCAGTGGGTAGGATATTGGGAAGAAGGAGACACATTTCAGGGAAGGACCGTAGGAATTCATGCCCATGGCGGAGAATCTGGTTGATGGATTCCAAGCCAGGAAAGAACTGGGTGATAAGTGTTGGTCCATGGACAGTTTTAGCAGGTGCAGAACGAGGATTGTAGGAGATGGCTTGGGAGATTTGTTTTTCCACGAGGTTCAATGTGTACAGACGTGTGGAGAGCACCCTGTCAGAGGGTGATACCCACGTCAAGGAAGGTGACACAGGTGTGATAATAAGACCAGATGAAATTGATGGAGTGACTTATTGAGTGGGTTGAGGAGTTCCAAACCTACTAACTTACAACAATACCTACACTTTGACAGTTGTCACCTTTTCCACACCAAACGCTCCCTCCCGTACAGCCCTGCAATCCGTGGCAGACACATCTGTTCCAACCAAGAATCAAATTCCAGTTACTTTCAAAAACTATCCCAAGCCCTCATTTCCTACCAATACCCCTACAACCTCGTGGAAAAAGAAATCTCCCGAGCCATCTCGCACAATCCTCATTCTGCACCAACTAAAACTGTCCGTGGACCAACACTCATCACCCAGTTATTTCCTGGCTTGGAATCCATCAACCAGATTCTCCGCCGTGGGCATGACTTCCTACGGTCCTTCCATGAAATGTGTCTCCTTCTTCCCAATATCCTACCCACTGCTCCCTGCACTTGCTTCAGCAGACCAGCCAATCTGAATAACATCCTGGTCCACAAATATTTACCGTCTGAATTCCTAGACCTCCACAGCGATCTTTCCCACTGTAAAACATATAGCATGCACCCCGCCACCACCACTTACTCTAATCCTGTCACAGGAGAATCCTTTCCCATAATTGGACATGCTAGGTGTTCTACCACTCACCTTATTTACCAACTCACCTGTCTCCATTGCAATGCTTCCTACATCGGCCTCACCACTCAACAAATATCCTACAGGATGAATGGCCGCAGGCAAAAAGTTTATACTTCCAACCCTGACCATCCAGTGGCAATTCATGCCAACTCACATGATTCGAACAACCTCAACACCTGTTTCACAGTTAGAGCTGTTAAGAGTTTTTCTGAACACTACCACCCCTTCAGAACTCCGCAGATGGGAACTAGCCTACCAACATATCCTTGACACCAGACACACCCCTGGCCTAAATCTATGTTAAACCTGTCACTTGCTAACTTTGCATATATATAATATTTTAAATTACCTTCCTCTTTTTTTTAAATTTATCTATTTATTATTTTTTTAATTGTATATATTTTTGCCTTCATTTATTTACCCCTATAGTTGATCCAAATCAAAATAATACTGTAAATTATTTTTTTAAATAATGTTTTCAATAATAATTTCTAAACAGGCACTGCAGAGATTATCTTGTTCCACTACTAACCTTATCCACCCACCCACGGCACTTTCACCCCCACCCCGTTATTCTGCCTTTGTTTCATTTATGTGGCGAGTTGGGTTGTGATCACATCTTTCCCCCCACCATATGTCTCACCTCTCACATGAATAAGGTTTCTCACCAAAATATAGTGTAATTTGTTTTGTTTTCGTGTTCTTTACGTGTTCATCTTGCCGTCCTAGCTTTATCTGTGGTAAATGACAAGTCATCTTTCCCTTTCCCATCCTATTTTTATTAAAAGTAAAATTTGTATTTCCTGGTGATATACAGCAAATGCTTCATTAAAAATATTATTATAGAGGGATCAGGATATAATGTTGATAGTTTTAACTGTTAATATAACTGGCCTTTCTTATGTTCTGAAAAATATGGTTGAATAATAGCAAACATTTCTTCTGCATTCAGCACGCTGAACACCAATATATGTTGCTGCATGATTCATTTCTATTTATTTTCTTTGATACCGGAATTGTTGAGAAGATCTGGTAGCTTGGTATTTATTGGTCAATGATAATGAAAGAGTTTTCTCACAACTGCTTTTTGCTACCAACAGAGTTATAGAATTTGAAATATTCCTCACTTTCCAAAAGCCAAAATGCAGGAATAAGACTTTTTCAGAAACTACTTAACATTAGGTTTATGCAATTCATTTTTTGTGCCCTACTAATGAAAACTAAATGATGTGTATAAAGAAGGTACTTGAGCAGGATATGAAGTCCATGTATAAAAGGCAAAGTGGGAAGATTTCAAGAAAATACTAAAAGAGGGTGAGCAAATAAAAAGATGTACAGAACCTACATACTACAACGGAGAGGCGAGGAGGTTAAAAAGGTTAGTGAGAAGAGAATTCAGAGTTAAGAGACAGCAAGGCAGTGAGGAATACTTAAAACATCTAAACAAGCAATTAATAACAGCAAAGAGAGAAGCAAAGGATGGGTCTATGAAGAATATCACTGGTGCAGGGGGATCACTGAACGATGCATCTAGAAATTTCTATGGTTATATTAGAAAAATGAGGAGAATTCAGTCAATTCCAGATAAGAATAGAGAAGAAGTTACTGAGGATTTGGAAATGGCAGATATATTGAGTGGCTTGTTTAATTAGATCACAAGGGACTATGAGATGGGAGGGACTAAATCAGAAGTGTCTTCATATAATTAGAAATGAGGAAACTACAAAGTTTGAAATAGATCCACAGGAAAGTAAGAAGGAATTCAGAAAGCTAAGAAATATGCTAAGTGGCTGATGTAGATGTATTAGAGATAGTGGGACATGATATTGTACCTTATCTCGAAATTTTATTTAATATGAATATGGAGTCTTGCCACTTACCAGTGGACTGGAAAAGAATGATAGTAGTTCCAGTTCATAAAGGAGGGTGACAAATAGGGTTGAAAACTACAGGCAGATTAGTTTGACTTCAGTGATGGGCAAAATGATGGAGAGATTGATATGCAACTACATCAGAAATGTCTGTTAGGGGGGAAAAATAATAATAAACTGGTTTGCAAATCGACAACATTGCTTTAGGCAAGAATATTCATGTGAATCTAAGATGGTCGGCTATATGCAAGATATTTTGGATGAAATGGACAAGGCTGGCCAAGTTGATAGAACAGCGCTACACATTTTTAAGGCATTTGACAGAGTGAGTCATAAAATGGTTTTAAAAGAGTTGAAAACTATTGGAATGGATGAAAAAGTGACTTTCAGGGTGATTGTGTAGATGATTTAGTCAGAATCCAGTTTTTTTTGTGTGCATATTATGGTAAATAATAGGATCAAAATGGGAGAAGACTGAACAGCTGTAGGGTTACCTGGATAGAATATCTAACTGGATAGCCAACGTGGAATGAACATAAAAGCCAAGAAGAGTTAGCTTATTAGGTACACAGATTTAAAAAAAAAAGTTTATGACTATAGGATGGGGACAGATTTGCTTGTGGAAAGCTTGAAGTGCAAATATCTTGGCATTGCATTCAATAATAATCTCAACTGGGCAGGTGGTAGAAAAATGTAAAAAGTGTGATTAGATGACTAGGGAAAAAGTCACTTGAGCATGCACTCCATTCCAATTAAAATTCAAAATGTAACTAAGGATTACATCGGATCTTCGTCAGATCTTGTGCTTCTCTCATGTCATGAAAACATAAAAGGAACGTTATCAAGTTTTCCTTGGCGATAATGAAAGATTAGTTTTGTTAACAACAATATTAAAATAGATAATCTACAATATTCCTTAACTAAGCTCCTGAGCTCACCTGGCTTTGGCATAGGGGGGCATGACATATCCTGTATACATCATTGCTGCCTGAGTCTGCTCAAGCCACTGCTGATGTTGAATTATATAAGCATGATATTCAGGAGGCATTTCCCATGTAACTTCATTTGTTTCCATATTCCAGTAATATGGATAGCCAGAAGAGTCATCATAACACTCTTGCCATGCACCTGAGAAAATTAATAATAACAAGATATGAGAATATAATATGGGGTGACATAAAATTTGTTGGGTTTAAAACACAATATTGTTATAAGACATTAAACCACAGAAGTTTATTAGTTGAATTATAATGTATAATGCCAAAGTAACTATTTTTTAATTTATTTACCGTACATACTTCACCAATAGTCGAAGTGTCGTCAATTATGAATAATTTACATTGGTGTTAATACATCTGGCAGTTTTTCTTAGAAACCACACTCCATTTACAGCCATATGTCAAAATAGCACGAGTTATTCATAGTAGCATAATGCACTGATCAGCGGATATTATTTTGCCAAGAAATAACTAGTGCTTAATTCCAAACTGAGGACAGCAAGCTTGAATGATTGGGTAATGATGGGAGGCTACAACCACTGCTGAAGTAGAGTGCTGACCAGCATACAATAGTTACTAAGCATCAGAAATCCTGCCCCCCTCCCCCTTTCTTCCTGCTTACTCCTAATTTTTGACCTCATCTTTTAACTGTTGTCGTTCCTAATTTGAAAATCCCCCCCACCAACCTTCTCTACCATTGCGTAGTGTCTAGTCAAATGCTCTGACACCCACACTGTCCATTTCATGTTCTGCTGTTGAAGAATTTAACAATGAAAATATCTGTATGTTCTGTGTTTGTGTTTTTGCTGTTCCTATGCCATCCAGCAATCATCACCTGTGGTAAGTGATGGTTCCCATCTCTTTCCTTATTTATAACTAATTTATTAATCAGCTCTATTTTTTCCATTGTCTCTATACTTATATATTAATTAAACATATAATTATGAGAACAACCACCACTGACCACAGATGAAGGCAGGACGGTGTTAATTGTACAGGCCTGTACACACATTGAGCGTTGAAACTTTCAATTTTTTTTTTACTCTTTATCAACAATAAAATGAAGTAGCCACATGGTAGAGACTGGCAGCTTACTGTTTAGGAGGACTTTTGGTAGTATGGCCAGTGAGGCAAGAATTAAAATCGTTGGTATCATGTAAGGTGGCATGAGAAGCTACTATACACAGTGGTGGCCTTACCCATTGCAAGACTCTGGGCGGCAGATTTTCGCGAGGCCCTTGTTCTTTGTGTAAAGTATGTGAACTGGAAGTAGGTATTTCTTTTGACTGATGAAATTTTGAATTTTAAAATATTATATTAGAAAATTTATAAAAGTTAACAAAACATGAAGACGACAAATTTTGGATGATGATAAACTAAGGTAAATAATGCCTTGAAAGATATTTGCGGGGATTTAAAAATAATGTTTGCAGCTATTCCTAACACAAACATCTTTAATTAAAGCACAAGCTTTCTTTTGATAGCTCATTTCTTTTTTAAACTACCCGACTCAAATTTTCTAGCGGCATAACCATCACATGAATTCACTTCATAAATCTTGTTTTTTCACATAAAACTAACCCAGAAATAATTTACAAGTAGATTTACACAGTTTTTTTTTTCAACAACTCACTCTTTACTATAAGTACTGTTAATAATGCAAGATTCACTAAAACTTAATATCATTTAATGTTTTTTATCTACTGAAAGATATATGCCCTACAAACGATACTGTAAGGCATACAGGTCGGGCCACACTAGACTAATACTGGTCCGTACACAGTCTCTTATTATTGGTGCTCACTCAACTGAAGTTGATTCAAATGACATCGTGTGTCATCCGACACCCCACCGTCATTAGTTTTGTTTACTTTTTGACGATGTGGTCCGGCGTCGGGCTGGTGGATGTGGAGAAGCTATGGAGGTAGTTCAGAAATTTTTCGGTCCTTTATGGCCAAATGTTGTTTTCGTGTTATTGATTACCTTAAAAAAATCTTTTCTTTGATTTCACTTCCATGTTCATCAGATGATTGTAAAATGTAGATTGTGTCATTCTAAACTTTGAAGTCTAAAGAATTCATAAAATTTTTTTTTGTCATCTATCAGATACTGTGACAAATGTAGCACTGTATGTTTTGTGTTTTGGGACAGAAGAAACAAAGTACATTCTATACAAAAAGAGTACATTTATTTTATTATGTTTGAAAACATATTTTTCATTGGTTATAAATTTGGCCTAATGTCTTGGATTGACTATGGCGTGCGATTGAGGTACAGAAGATCCCCAGTTAAAATCCCCGTCTCAGTTGCAATTTTTATCTGCCTTAAAATTGAATTTTACCTCTGGCAAAGCATTTATTTATTAATGCAAAATGCTAGGACACTCCGTGGTTGTAATTCCACATTTAACTGTGGGTCTCCTTTTCCTGGAAGGATTACCAGTGGCTACGAGAGAGGTGCACTATGTGACTAGGTCTTTGAGACTACATGAAATTTTATACAGCATCTTTACGGTCTGTATTTAAATTAAAATATACAATGATTTCATTCTTTATTGATAAAAAATATTGAATGAATTGAAAGTAACCACAAACAGAAGAAACACGTCAAGTGTGAAGTGATTGACGTTTGATGTTACACTGCAATTGCGTTCAGAAATGCGAGAATCTTTCAATCCACTATAGTGTGCGAAAGACCTTTAATGATGGTTTGTGAAGACTGCTTTTGAATGAACACAAGTGAGCCGATAACGTGAGTCGGGTAAAGAAAGTATTTTAACGTACTTTATTACTTTCATAGAATATAAAGTATGCTTACACAACTCACTTTTATGGAAATTTTTTAACATTGATTCCGTGAAACAACCACATGAAAATGTTAAGGAAGATTGACGACTGAGTAGGAACATGTCCGTTACATGGAGGAGCTATGGCCAAGTGTGGACACGAGAGGGGTGAGCCGTCACTCAGCCACCTGTTGGGACCAGTAGCAGTCAAGCATTGCTACAACTAACAGGTGCTAGCAAAATAAGTATAAAGTGACAAGTGCTGACTAACGAAATGAAACATGGGAATTCCCCGAGCGTAAATCGTAAACACTATGAAAGTAGCAAAACTGAGTATTGAAGTGAGTTTTCTGATGCATGATGCACCAAATTCAAATAGATTCAGGTTTATGCCGTTAAACCCTCCCCCCCCCCACACACACATTCCATGGCACTGGCCAATGGTCTCTGAGCACTCAGTTAGCTGCAGGCTGTCCTAGTCTTCTTGGAAATCTTAATGCCCTCCAAACTCAGGGAACTATCTTAAACATATCCATGTTTTCAGGCATCACCCAGGCCTCAACCTCCGATAAGACCATTCCTGTAAACCCAGCACTTATTATTTATTCAAAATAAGATAGGGTAGGGAAAAATAAACAGATACCAGTCACTTACCAAGGATGAAGGCAGGAGGTCGAGATGTACACGTAAAAACACAAATGCACAATATTTCAGCATGAGCCTTAATCATGTGAGAGGCGAGACATATGGCAGGGTGAAAGATGTGGTCACATCCCGACCTGCCACATGAGTGAAACAAAGGCGGAACGCCACCACCACCGCACGTGTTCCGGGATGTGACCACATCTTTCCCCCGCCATATGTCTAGCCTCTCACATGATTAAGGCTCATACCGAAATATTGTGCATTTGTGTTATTTTGTGTTCGTCTCCTACCTTCATCTGCGGTAAGTGATGGGTATCTGTTTATTTTTCCCAATCCTATCTTATTTTCAGTACCTTACGGCAGTTTCTATGTTTCCACTATCCAATTATTATTTATTCACCTACTTATAATTTATAGATCTTAATTTTGATATCATTTATGTATTACATTTCTATTATATTTTATTCAACATTTCTGCAATGCTCCCCCACTTCCAGCGATAATATTTCCCCATAATTATCAATTCAGCTGTTTCCTGCCCCCCTTCACAACCACCTCCACTTACACCCCCTTCCATCGCTCTCCAATTATATGGTGGATGTCAATGTGAACACGTGCCTCAACTACTCACAAGACAAAGGTTCACCACTGAAAGACTGTTTTATGCGTGTTCGTTAATGTCCTGCTGCCTCCTTCTATGATAAGTATTGGGTCTACTTGCCCTTTTGTTCCTTATGTTCACTGCCTTAAAGCATTTTTCCACTCATTATTATTATTATTATTATATATATATCTTATGTGGCAAGTCTCAATGTGTACACACCCCATCCTCTTCTAGCATGATTAAGATTTTAAATGAAATATTGTTAAGTGTGTTATGTTTACTTGTTAGTTGTGGCCCTCCTGCCATCATCTGTGGTGACTGCTAGGGTTACTTTCCCTATACTTTCTTATTTTCAAATGCTGGATAAAAAAGATAAAAATAGAGATAGGGACTATAAACCACTGCTTACCACACATTGTAGTGCTGACACATGAAAAATGTATGAACAAGTGCACGAGGCAGTTGTCCACACCATACACATACCAGGGTCACCTTTAAAGTTTTTATCAAATAATGAAAAAGAAACTTTTTTAGGAATAAATCTTTTTCATGTCTCTCTTAATACACACTTTTAAGATTTATACACATTTGCGTGCGTTCTAATCAATTCTCAAAACATTTTTCCTCTCTTATTTTGGCAAGTCAAAATTTTTTTTGTATGGACTCAACAGCTTCTTGGTATAATGAAAATTTCTGTCCAAGTACTTTTATTTGACATTCAGGAGCAGAAAGAAGTAATTACGTGATAAATCAGGTGAATATGGGAAATGGGACATTAATTTGATGTTTTTCTCCACCAAATTATCAATTGTTTGACATGCTGTGTGAGATTGTCATGATAAAGAATGTTTCAGTTGTTTTTCCTGATTGAATCGATAGCTTCTGGCAAAAAAATTATTATATACCATTCAATATTAACTGTTTTTCGATTGTTTAAAGCTATGGTTGGGATATGTCCAGTATAACCAAAAAACAAATGACCATTTTCTTGTAAGTACCAATTTTGTTGGATTCAGTTCATCTTGGAGCACCCAATCAGTTGAGTGTTACTTAGTTTCTAACTCGTATGAATATATCTATCTTTCACCTCCGGTTACAATGTTGTACATGGATTTTGGATTTTCTTGGACTAATTTTTGAGCATTTAATTAAATCAGTTGACATCAGCCTGTTTTTGAGCTTCAGTCAATTACGTGGAACCCATTGGGAACAGATTTCTTTTACAGCTAAATATTCATGCGAAATCAAATTTACTGCAGTCTTCACCATATCTAAGGATACCTCTATGTCATGCTGATCCTCTGCAATTATGTGCAGAGCATTGATGTGTTTTGGAACAATAACCGATATTGGTTGACCTTCACAAAATTCATCACTGGTGGAAGCATGACCACAACAAAATTCTGCAAACAATTGTAAACAGTCTTTCCTGATGGTGATTGATTACTAAAATCTGAACGAAACATTTCAAGGCATTGTTGTTGAGCTGGACCTTTACCAAAATTATAAAAATAATAATACAAAAAATCACCAAACAAAATACTCTATAACTAAATAGTGGGATCTAGTGGTAGTTTGTAAAAACATAAAAGGTAACCCTCTCAAATATCAAGATCTTGACTGCCTCTTTAGGGAAGAGGATCTGAATCATGTAAAACCTGTATCAATTGCCACTGTAAATTTCCTATGACATAAATCCTGTATCAATTGTCACTGTAAATTTCCTACAGACAGTAATAATTATTTTTATTGCTGAATTTATGAGTGCAACAAATACATCAGCTTTTCATTATTTATGTGAAAACAATTTGGCAACAATGCATGATATGTTGGCAATTTAATGCAGAACTACTTTGGCATATCCCTGAACAGAAATGTTAATCTCATGCTAATGTTATAAGTGTTTGGTGGCTCAGTTGGTTAACATATGCGATCAGGGAACGAAAGGTCTCCGTTTTAAATCCCGATCTCAGCTGAAATTTTTATAAGTCTTAAAATTGACTTTCACCTTTGGCAAAGCTTTGCTTTGTTAATGTGAAGATGCTAGGATGTAGTATGGATTTCACATTAAACTGTAGGTCCCCTTTACCTACTTGGATTACCAGGTTAAGTTAGGCAGTTATGATAGAGGTGCATTGTGCAGCCCCTAAGAAACTCTTGTAACTAGGCCTATGAGATCACACAAAATTATTATTATTATAGTGTGATCTGGTGCCTGGAGAGTAATTTATCACTGAATTTATGAAACAATCAAGAGAATCACAATTTTAAAGTTCTGGTCATAGGTAACTTGTGTAACTTACAAACTGGCATATCCATATAATGTCCTTGTTCTTCATAGTACTGAGGATTATTATCTGCAGTTGGTGCCTGTACTTCAGTCTCATAATTCACAGTTGGACAGTTATTCAGGTTGTCAGCGGCTGGAGGTACAGTCTGTGTAACTGCATTTTCTGGTGCTATTGTTTGAATCTCCTAAAAAAAAATAAAAAATTAGTAATAATGAAAATGCTTCAAGGCATCATCAAAGCAAACAAGGCCATGGAAAATAAACCCATCAGTTATGAAAATTGGGTGCAACGACGACACAAAAAAATGCAATATCGTGTCATGTTGTGCAGATGGATAGGTTGGCGAGTGTATATTCACAAAGTGCATGTGCATTCGAGTGTTTCTTGTTACACATGACTGTGGAATCACCAAAAATATTGTGTAACTGAGACCATCACAGTTATCCTGCCTCCATTTTGTGTGTTTTCAGGAATAAATTAAAATGTTTTCCCAAACATAAGTTTACTAAGTTAATATTCAGAAGTGTATAAAACTGGTGTATTGTTAAGCAACTAATAATAATTGCTTGCAAACATGGCATTTAAACTAACCTTCACCTCTCACAAAGCTTTGTTCTGTGTGACGTATGCTACAAAACTTTGTGGGTCAGAAGCCACACAGAAGTTGTTGCAGTTTACAGATATGATTATTGAGTTAGATTAAGCAATGTCACAGATGGAATGCGTGGCATATCAAAACTGTCAACGAGAAGCCAAACAATAGTTCTTGGTGTTCTTGTCAACCATGTCATACTCATTTACGTTTTATTCCAGGTATACATTTTCAGAGGATTTTTGAATGTAGGTTAGGTGAGACATTCTAAGCAGTGTCAGTTGTCAAAGACAAGCTTAGAATAATATGGCGTGAAATTTAGAACATTTTGTAGACAAGGTGTAGTATGACAAACCCAATTATTCAAAAGTAAATCAGTTTATAAACTTACAAACCCCATCTTGTATAGGATGTAACATTTAGTCACCTCATACTAGTCTTGTGTAGTTCGCGAATGAACTAGTTCGGAAGAGCGCTCCCACGAGCGAACTACGCAAACTAGTTTCATGATCTCTCGCTCCTTAGTTCATTAGTTTGTTCGATCCTTTCCCAAAGACCAACTTTTGTTTTAGTTTATTATCTAAAAGGTAACACAGTTCGCTGTGGACACATTTCACTGAAGAGACAGATATAAAAAATAAATTAAAAAATGTAACTGTTAAACATTAATAATTACTGCAGAAGTCAAAAACTGAAATTTAACATGGAATGTGAAAACAAAACACACGTTGATCCCATTAACACTTAAAAGACAACTATCAGTAACCACAACTATTATAACAAAGAAGAGAGCATGTGAAGTAGCACTAGCAAAGCGAGCGAACGAGCTGTCTTTCTGGAATTCCAGAGCGGAGCGACATAAGTTCGCAAACTAAACACAGCGCTACCGCTCGCGAACTATCACCATTCGCCGCTAGGATTACCAACATGTTTTCGGTTAATGGTAGAATGTTTTTTTAGAATAACCTATAAAAATATAGTACACTTCAAAAATATAATATTTTACGAAAGAGTAGAAAAGGACAAAGGATATGTTTTTTTACTATTTTATTTTTTAAGCTATATTTTTTTGCACTTCTTGCATCTTTAACAATTTTCTGTCTACAGTAAAATTGTAATATGCTTTATCCCTTTCAGTTTTTAAATTAATGTCGATCAAAAGCTCATTTTTACTAATGAAATACTGCTCTTACTTTTACCTAGATTTCATGTAGTATTGTTATTTCAGAGTAAAGTTCGTTCACTTTGATACTCATTTTTTCTCATAAATTTAGAGCCTCTAATATTGTCTCACAGCCATCAAATGAAACCTCGTGTTTTAAATTTAATTTTTGGATTTTCTTTAGCCAATTGCTTTAATTAAAATCTAACTATTTACTAAGATATTCCAGACTTTTATCAATGAATACTAGAGCATTATTTTTAATATTATCACTTTCTGTGGAGAATTTCGCTTTTAAAGGCTTTTTCTTGTTTTCTTAACTAAAGAAACAGTATCTTTTACATTTTTCTAGCACTGATTTTAAAGCTGACATAATATAATACTTATCTCAGTCTGTTGGTTAACAGATTCGTGAAAGTTATGTAAAGAAATGACTTGCGAAATTCAAAAAGATTTTAACTTTTGTGTCTTCATCAGTTTCATTCGTTGCCAAAATATTGTGAATGTGTGTTGGATTATCCTCCCCTACACTAATAAAAAAATAACTCAATGACTTCCAATTACTGGAAATTTACGCACTTTCGTTATTGTTACCACTTTCTCATTCAAGGGTCACTGTCATTTGTCTAATTGTTAGGTATCACATTGGAAGTATTACTGTTACTTTTCTTAATAATATAGGTAACTAGCTCGTACCCTTGACTTCGTACGCATGGAATAAGAATTTTTTTGCAAGAATTAAATATAGAAAGTTGTTGGTAACGAAGGATTGGTCCCAAACAATACCGAGTCGGAATAATATGACAGGAAAGCTATCACTATATCATTGTACCGTCGAACCTATCTCTTGAAGAGAATCAATTTCCAACATATTTCTGTCACCATTCGATAAGGTCTCAAAATTTCGTGACTACAACTGTTAATCATACTGGAAAAAATACCCTGTGCCCTTCATACAGATTTCCTTGTAAAATTCCATCACAACGATATAGCCATTTAGTCATCAAAACGTAACAAAAAAACAGAGACTTACTTCCGTATTTATAATAATATTACTGTGGTTCACACTCACACACTGACTGCGAACAACACCTGAGGGATCATTATAACGTAAAAAAGTGTACACCTACAACATTGCAAAACTACCTACGATTTGCCTCGAATTGCACCCCTAACTTTCTAATATCTACAGTTTAACATTCAATCCGAATAACCTACGGCCCAGGCCTGACTCTTACAATGAAAAACAATTTTTAAAAATCTTAGCCTCCATGGAGATTTGAACCGGAGACCACGACGTTCTTAAGGAAGCACTTTAACCACTGAGCTGCCAGTCCACTACACGGAAACACGCAACGGAGACGTCCATATCCATCGTGTCTGTCTATCACCATATTTCGAAGTTATGAGACAACATTTGTTATTTATACAGTTAATTTTTCAACCAAATATAGAAAGTATTTTTCTCCTTGTTTCAAAGGATAAGTGTGCAAAGTTTCATCGAGATCGGATGAAAACTGTGGATTTGTATGAAGAACAAACAAACAAACATACATTCATCTTTATATATAAAGATATTGTTTCTGTCATATAGTACTTAACTTGTAGCCAATAGTAGAATTATATTTTGTTCATGATTTCCAAAACTATATTTAAATAAAAAAAGTCGATTACTTACAAACGGGTATTTTAATTCATCAAAATAAACACAATTATAATATTTTATAAGTAATGTTGTGTTGTTGGGGTTTAAGGGCGCGTCGACGGCGGGGTCATTAGCGCCTTTTATAAGTAATGTTTCTTCCATGAACTAATACATAAATCCATTAAAAAATTAATATTAATGAATGCATGTAAAGTAAATAGTAAAAACAGCATAGTTATTCAGTTTACCCATTTGTGCAAAGGACAATGAGCACTTTGGTTTATCGGCGGCAACTGATCATGCTAATTTCATTTGACAGGGCTATTACTAAGCAATAACTTTGGTTAAGAAGGTCATATTAAATTCCATTTAGAAACGAAAAAAAAAATATGATTATGTCCTAATAAAACTGACATAACAAACAAAATAGCACATGCAGTAGTGGTAGCAAGGCGAGCGAATGATCTGTTTCTCTGAATTCGAGACGGGAACTAACGAACTAAGAGAGCGAACTAGTTTGCGAGGGAGCTGCGAACTAAACCGAGCGCTCTTCTTTGCGAACTATAATGGGCAAGTCTACCTCATACATGGAAGGTTAAATAGGTGTGGTACTTCCAGCAGTAGGCACACAACATAACCTGTGCATTCGTTCTTGACATGGTTACCACCTATTGAGTTTTAACCAATTGCTCTAATCTAGTGGCAATTCAACCTAGCAATGACACCCACCGACTCGGATTTTGATGAAACTTGGTAAGTTTAGTCTTTCTATAAAAAAAAGTATCCACATAATTTTTTTTTTTCTCAATCTAGTTTAGTTTTCATTTTACAGCCAATCGAAATTTTGAATGTTTGATACATTCCTAATTCTGACGATTCTTCTCTTTGATTAAAAATAATTTATATTTCATTTATTTTTCAACCAATATTTATGAAAATTTACCATAATATTAATGAAAGAATAAGGACCCCAGAAAAAATATGAAAAATACCAAGTAATATTTTAAAAATAGAAAAAAATATTTTTTTACATTTTTTTCTTAAAGTCAATATCAAGCAAAGGCGATATAATAACACAAAAAATTCTTTTTTCTTAATGATCTTAGAAGTGTGTTCTGTCATTAAAAAAAAAGAAATTAATGGCTTTATCATTTCTTTGTATATAATTTTAAATTTAAATATAATGTTTGAAAAATTTTCAATATCCAATTCATTTACATAGCTATATATTATTTGCTGGAAAAAAAAAAGAGTTGCAAACACAAATTTTAATTTGTTATTTTGTTAAACATTGAGCATCTATCAGATTGGCTTGTTATTTCTATTATTTACAAAAAAAATTGTTGTTTACTTTCCTCTCTCTGAAATACTGATTCAACATTATTTTTTCCAATTTCTTTTATGTAATATTATGATTAATACTTTATTAACCTTTACAGATTCAAGTTTATGTAGATTTGACAAATAGAAAATGTTTATGTATACAATACATAATATTTTTAAGAAAAATTTAACTAAAAAATACCATAACAGAAATTTTTGGCTATTAATTTCCATAGGATATTTTCCTAGATATAGTACTATTTAAGTTCTTTAAACTGATTCATTCTTTCTTGGGGTCTGGGATTAGACTGTTTGCCTGTGGCCATTCATTCCTATTGAAAGCAGATTGATGTTGAGATCTATATAAGAACTAGTGCAGTGGAATAAGGTAAGTTGGTATATGACGTTGACAGTGGTGCATGTAGCATGGAAAAATTTCCCCTTTGGTCGGGTTGGAATAGGTTGTGGTGGCCAGATGAATGCTGCAGGTTTTACTGTGAGGGCTGTTGCACGAAAAGGATCCATTTGGTGGTTTGGGAGAGTGTGAAGGGGAGTATTAATGAACCAAGATGTTCTTCAAATGAGTTGGAAAATCAAAGCATCTGCAGGAGGCAGTGGAGAGAATTTTGTGGAGAAGGGTGCATATTTCAGGGAAGGAATGTAGCAAGTTATGCTCACATCACAGCAACTAGTTAATTGAATCAATACTAAGTGAGAACTGGGTGACAAAGGTGGGGCTATGGTTAATTTTCATAAAGTGAGAGTGGTTAAGTAAACAGTGGGGGTGGAGGGTGGCAGCATGAGATATTTGCTTTTGTACAAGATCAGCAGGGTAGCTGCAGAAAACGAGGGCTTGCAATAGGTTCTGGTAGTACTTCGAGAGGGTCTCTTCATCAGAACAAATGCATCCGTCTAAGAAAAGTTGATGGAATAACTACTGTTAAAAGAATTGAAGAAGTCTAGGAGGTGGTTTCTGGATCATATATATTACAATCAATGTACACTATCTGATCAAAAGTATTCAGACACATACCTGAAACTGCACTTAGAATTTAGCTGTGTCACGTTCCCTCTTATTGGACATTAAAACAAGGTGAGTCCACACTTTGCCTTCATAATGGCTTTAACTCTGTGAGGAAGACTTTCAATGAGATGTCTGAATATCTTGTGGAGAAATGGTAGCCCATTCTTCCTCAAGAGCTAAAATCAGAGAAGGTATTGTTGTTGGAACTGGGGTCTGGGGCAAAGTTGATGTTCTAACTCATCAGGTTGGGTCCTTTGGGCTGCTCAGTCCATTTCAGGAATGTTATTGCCCACAAAATATTGCCTCACAGATGCAGCTTTATGACAGCGAGTATTGTCATGCTGATACAAACCATCCTCGTCTCAGAACTGGTCCTCTATGGTTTAAAATGAGTTCATATCCTTCTGAATTTAGTTTTCTTAAGCATAAAGGGTACCAGACTCTAACCACGAATAATACCCTATATGATAACACCAACTCCTGCATACTTCACTTCTGGCACTATGCATGATGGTAGGTCACAATCTCCAAGCATGACTGCCACAAGATACAGAATGATTCGTCACTCCAAATCACTCCTTTCCTCTCATCCAACATCCATTGGCATCTCTCCTTACACCACCTCAAGCATCAAATTGTATTGAATACAGAAATGTTTGGCTTATGAGCAGCTTGACCTATTTACCCCATTCTTTTTAACGCCATTGTGCTACCTGGACTGCCACGATTGATCCTTTCCACTGATTTCTTGCAATTTTTTACAACCACTCTCCCAATGCTCAACGGTACTTGTCCTTCATTAAATGCAGCCTACCTAGACTTGGTTTAGTTGTGATTATTTCTTCACTTTTGCACTTCATAATCTCATCACCAACAGTTGACTTTGGCAGCTTTAAAAGGGTTGAAATGTCCCCAATGGGTCGGTTACTCTGATTACATCCAGTGACTAGTCCATGTTTGAAGTCACTGAGCTCTCCTGACCAACCCCTTCTGCTGTTACTGCTTGTCTACTGATAACACAATACTCCACACCTCCTTTTATATTGGCAAGTCCACCTGTCATGACATCTAGCATTCAACTCCAAATTACAATGGGGTGTCCGGACATTTCTGACCAGATAGTGTATTTGTACCACACGCTGAGTGTTTTCCGAGTTTTTTTTTTATAGGGGATAGCAAATTGTAATGTAACCGTGCCTCTAGAAATGTTTAATATTACAAACAAATTAACGGTATGTACTCAGGTTTTGATTTCTGCTGATATACCAACAAGAGAGAACTATTTCCAGATATATTGGATACTCAAGGTCAGACCAGAAACAGTGTCAAATACACTCTTAACATGTTGACAAGACCACCATAAAACTGTCGAGGAGTAGGTCCTAAAGCAGCGAGAGGCTTTTAAGCAAAGCTGGCTGCAAGGATGTTTGACTATTTGATACAACAATATGAAGTCTAGAAACTGTGTATGAATCATATCTGTAAAAAAAATTATTCTTTTTCTCTGATGCATCGAAGTCATGTGGAAAGGCACAAAATATTTAAGCCAATTACAGAGCCAATGTTGGTATGCAGGAACTAAAATGTTTACTTATCTGTTTCACAGGCCTATCAAAATCCAGCGTCGAAGTGGGAAAAAATGATTAGAGGCAGATTCTTCCAACATAAGAGTACGAGCAAAGTGGAATTGACTTGGCGACTGAGGAGCGGTAGTCGAGTCATTCCCCTGTGATTAGATTTGAGATTTGGTGACAAGCATAATTATGAAGTAGACTTGCCTGATGATAATTGGTGTCTCATCTGCAACTACTGCAGTAATCATGCCTGGGTTCATGACTACATGAGCTTTGTGTCATCATCTCAATCAGATGATTATAACTCCATCTGCTGGTCTTAACAGCTGATTAAGTTTAGGGGCTTTGCAGTAACCCATAAAACTGTAACATATGCCAGATGCTATTCATCATGAGAAGGTCTTCTTGAATGCAGTGGACTGGGTCAGTGGCGTAACTATATCATTGAGGCCTGTGGCAAAAACAGGGGCACCCAATTTATGAGTGATGAGTGATCTTTTTCAGCTATACTACTGTCCCAGGCTGACAGTGGGAGGAAACTGTTTCAAGGGGCAGCAGGCCCTGTTGGGCCTTGAGCAGGGGCCCCCTCAGAATGGGGGCCCATGGCTTTTTGCCCACCCTGCCTGCCACCCTATTGCTATGCCACTGGACTGGGTGACATTAGTCTATGTAACATAGAAAGCCTCTCGTATCGATATATCGACCAACGATCACGCTGGCTGAAGAACAATATCGGTGAAAAAAAAAGGAGAAGTGAAAAAAAGGGAGTGAAAGAAAAAGGAAGTACAGCAGCACAACATGGTCTAGGAAGAAAAAGCAGTGCAACGTGGTCTGGAAAGTAGTGTGCTGAGAAGCTGGTGAAAAGTTCTCAGGTGGACCTGCAAAAACACGGATAAGTTGTCTGATATTAAACACGGCAAATCGTTTAGTACGGTATTGAGGTGACCTTAGTGTTTGATTCGAATGTAATAAAACATTATTGGCGGCCAAAACATCTTTTAATTGCAACTGGTGTGTTTGTGTAATACGACCACAACAGATTTTCCGCCATATGGCGACCGTGACAGGACTCTAGGAACGTAACAGTTTGATGCAATCTAGGGATATATATATAAGAACGAAGTCTTTCTCGGCGTTGAGAATGTATAAACTGCTCTTGGGTGACTAGCCGAGTCAAGAGTGCGTTGTCACACTTCACCAGAAGATGGCGGCAATGAATCTAGTCGCCGAAATATCGTGTGACAACGCACTCTTGACTCGGCTAGTCACCCGAGAGCAGTTTATACATAGGGATATATACTTTGATCCTAAAATCTTGTATTTCTAATTAAGTATTTGTAATTAAGGGGAATGTATTAACCCATCTTGTGAGCTGTTTTTGATTTTATCTGTAATATGTATATTAATGTTAATTGTAACCTGTGAGTTTTGTCATTAATTAATTTGATAGCAAAACCTTATGTATCTTTAAAGAGTTCATTTTGTGAGTTTCAAATGCTATTTGTATCAATGTCAATGTTGTTTATAATTTATAAGATTTGTATGATAAGCCATTTCTGTAGCAGGTCACCTTCGATACCACTAAAATTTATGATAGTTTGTAATTTTAGTATTCTCATGTGAGAGTTGTATTTTCTTAGTGAATTAGAGTGTGTAATGTTATGTGAAGGAGGAAAGTTAAGGCTTGCAAATCTAAAATTTATCCTTAAATTTTGGACAGTTAAAATTGCCAAAATTAAGGAAAAATTTGGAGGGGGATGTAACATAGAAAGCCTCTCATATCGGCCAAGGATCACGCTGGCTGAAGAACAATATCGGTGAAAAAAAAGGGAGTTAAAGAAAAAGGAAGTACAGCAGCACAACATGGTCTAGGAAGAAAAAGAAAAGAAAAAGCAGCGCAACGTGGTCTGGAAAGTAGTGTGCTGAGAAGCTGGTGAATAGTTCTCACGTGGAACTACAAAAATACGGATAAGTTGTCTGATATTAAACACGGCAACTCGTTTAGTATGGTATTGAGGTGACCTTAGTGTTTGATTTGAACGTAATAAAACATTATTGGCAGCCAAAACATCTTTTAATTGTAACTGGTGTGTGTGTGTGTGTGTGTAATACGACCACAACGGATTTTCCGCCATATCTACTTGCAAAAAGCAGGTTGTATGACCACTCCAAACCAACTACAGACTTGCTGCAATGTGGTAATCTTCTCATAACATGTAAAAAATTGTCCAAAACACAGTGCAGATTCTAACACATCCTTTTACTAATATAAAATGGGTTTCTTGTTCTATAAATTCAATGGTTATAATATGTCTGGAAGTTAATTTCATTTCACTGAATACAGCATTCATTTCAACATGTTTAAGCAATTGATAACAACCATGAACAATGATATATAATTTCATTATTGCTCGATTCATATATAATGCTAATCATTCATATTAGACAGTAAAAAGTGCCATAAAAATGATAGAGCTTTTAACCTTGCATATTAATATAAATCTATGCAAAGCATTTATAAATTACTCAAAGAAGTAGTAACACTTTATAAATATATACAAAATGAAAAAGTCTATTTTAATCAAATGTATGTGTTCTATCATCTTATACTATTTCTGTGAACTTACCTGCAAGAAAACTGAAACTTCTTCTGTCAGTTCTTTCTTTGGTTCTTTGCTAGGTATTATGGGTTTGACAGCCTCAATAGGACTGTCACCTTCATCAGAGTCTGAATCTGACGAATAATGACCAAGAAGGCTACTGAGAGGATTGTTTACTATTGTGCCTTCTTTACTTGGAGGTGATTTTTCTGGCATATTTTCCTTAGATTTTGCTAATTCCTTAAGCTTATTGTTATGTTGAGCACAGATCTGTTCATACTTTGCTGCAGGTAAAAGAAAAAAGCTATTACATTATGAAGACTAATTTCTGCTAAACTCCCAAATTTTAATATGGGAAGTGATAGACACACTTAATTCTAAATACTTTCCAACAAGCATCATTTAACATACATAAATAATAGTGATCAAATTTGCAAAAAACTTAAAAAAAATTGATACCTAATGGTAATACAGTAATATAACTTTTTTGCATATATTTAATTGGCTTTTAATTACCCACTTTATTCATAAATAGTGAAGACACAATCAAGAAGTTTGAAAGTTGAGAGTATTGTTTAACAAACATAATGTGTCACAGGAATAAATTTTTTCACAATTAGGGTGACAAAAGATATCGTTTTCTGTTGTGGCTGGATTTTGTAAGGGTTTTGGAAAGACTGCATTAACCTCTTCCAACCAAATGTGAACTTCTCCTTCGCATGGTGCCTCCCATTTGCATAGATGAGGTTCTGGCGACTGAATGATTCTTGGTATAATGTTACCCACTGCTTGCCAATGGCCTTCAGAAAGGAGGGTGAAAGAGTGGGGAGTGGTCCAGTGAAACCTCTTGCACTTGGGGCTGGAAACGGCCCTTAAAGGCAGGTGAATCAGAAATGATCAATGGCATAGAGATGCAGAAGGCAAAAGGAAGCCACTACATTAAACACAAGGATATCCTGAGGCTATGTAATCCTCTCAAAATTACATGCACAATGATGGCTCCTTCCTGAGTAAAATATTCCAAAGGTAAAATACGCCACCAATCATATATCCAGGAGAGTACTGCTTGGGGATGAGTAATCAGAATGGATAAAAACATTCTATGAATCAGAGTGTGGAATGTTACAACAGATACATTAGAAAACTTAAAAAGGGAGATGGAACAACTTACGTTAGATGTCACTGGTATTAGTGAGATTAAGTGGAAGGACACACAGGTTTATGGTCTGGGGAAGACAGAATAATTATAACACAAGCTGTCAGTGGAGTTACTGGTGTGAGATTTATAATGAACAAGAGAGTAGGGAAACGAGTGAGTTATTATGAACAGATTAGTGACAGTATTACTTTAGAGACCTTTGAAACTAAGACTGCTCCAATCACATTAGTATAAGTGTAAATGCCTATGTCTAGGAAGATGATGATGAAATAGAGAAAATAAATGATAAAACTGAAGATTAATCCAACATGAGGAGGAAAATCTAATAATCACAGGTTAATGCGGTAGTGGGAGAAGGAAAAAAGGGGAATACTGTAAGAGGTTTTGGTCCAGGGGAAAGAAATGAGTGATGAAGCAGGTTGTTACAATTTTGTAATAAATAAAAACTCATTGTAGTGAACACACCATTAAAAAACCATGCATGAAGGATAGGGAAATAAGACTCCACAGTTACCACAGATGGCAGCTGGGAACGATAACAAAAAAGACAAACACAAGTAACACAATATTTTGGCCTTAAACATTATTCTTGAAGCACTTAGTGGGGTCAAATGCGCACACATCGACGTCTGCTGGTAATAAGTCGCGTTCCCCAAGCTAGGCAGCGTGGGACGATCCAGGGAAAGCAGTTTTACAGTGGACTGCCGCGGTTGTTGGCCGTTCGTCAACCCACCCACTGGGCGGTCGCCAATATTAATGGAGCAGTGTGAAAGGTCTACCACGAGGACAAAAGGTTTGGGAAGTATGGTGCCAAGTAACTCAGCTATCGGAGGATTCCTCGCCGTTGATAACAACAGGGACACAGCCAGACTAAATAGTGTCACACCACTGGGTTGTTGTTGTTTGGGTTTAAGGGCGCATCGACGGCAGGGCCATTAGTGCCCTAACAACGACTGGCTTAGCAATGTGGCTGTAAAATGGACACTCATCCACCTTAAAAATTAGGCCGGTCTTCCCAAAAATTTTGGGATTAGGGCTCCCAATACACAGAATTTTAAAACTTTAGCCACACTGCTAACTTCATTACCTAAAATAAGGGACAGATAGTTGGCTAGGCCAACGTCCGCCCTTAAGTCAAAAAATAAAACGCAATCAATTAAAATGTGGTGTACCGTTAGAGGTACGCCACAAGCATTACATTCCAGTGGGTCCTCCCGACGGAGAAGAAAGCTGTGCGTGAGAGGACAGTGCCCTATACGGAGGCGAGTAACGAGAACCTCATCCCTCCTCGCCTGCTGAAAGGAGCTGCTCCACGGCTGAACGGTTGGTTTGACCTGTCGGAGCTTATTGTGCTCGACTTCCAGCCACTGCCTCTGCCAAACATCAAAGACAAATATCTTCGCCGCCGAGGCAACGTCTGACTTTGGGACCGGAACAAAGTCTGTTCTGACCTTGTCGCAGGCTAACTTGGCAGCTTCATCAGCTGCCTCGTTCCCCCTGATTCCCACATGGCCGGGTACCCAGCAGAAGATAACCTCCTTCCCACAGGACTGGAGGGAAAGGAGGGCGTCCTGGATGTCCTGGACTAGACGATCTGCTGGGTACATATTCCCTAGGGCCTGAATACAGCTGACGGAATCACAGCATATGATGAATCTCTTATTGCGCATTACCTTCATATGCTGGAGCAACTTTAACAGGGCATAGCACTCGGCAGTATAAAAACTGCACCTGCTATCCAGCTTGTATGTGTAAGTCGCTCGAGGGAACACTACGGAGCAGCCAACTCCGTTAGCCTGCTTAGACCCATCCGTATACACCAGGGTAAATGTGTGATGCTCATTTAGAATGTCTCTAAAAACATTATTAAAAACACTGTCAGCGGTACACACTTTGTTGTACTGAGACAGGTCTAAAATTATTCTGGGCCTCTTTAAAAGCCAGGGAGGTGATTTACTCCAACCCTGGTGATAAAAAGAGGGAAGCTCTAATCCATATTGTTCTAAAATAGCCTTTGTATGGTAGCTGAACGGTTTAGTGGCTCTATGCCGGTTGTTACAGAGCCGCTCATGGTTGAGACATAGAACTATGTCGTACACGGGACTGCCAGGTGTTATAGCAACGAGAATGTAGTGTCGCACCATGAGGAGTCACCCGCGGATGGTGAGCGGCAGCTCGCCCGAGTCAGCACAAATGCTGACAATAGTGCTGGTGCGATATGCACCTGTGGCGAGCCGAATTCCAGCATGGTGGACACCATCCAATATGTGGAGATAGCTGTCCCGTGCCGAACCATACACAATACAGCCGTATTACAACCGTGACCGTACAAAGGCTCTGTAAAAGTGTAGCAGGGAGGAGCGATCAGCGCCCCATGACCTGCCACACAGACATTTTAAAACATTTAGAGCTTTTGAGGCTCTCGCTTTAACATCTTTGAGATGTGGTAGCCAAGTTAACCTATTGTCTAAAATTAGGCCCAGAAACCGAACTGTTTCAGTAAAACGGTATTCCTCAAAGTAAGGTGGGGTTCTGATAAAAGGCTTCTGCTACGAGTAAAAGTACACACCGGGTTTTCTCGGTAGAGAAACAAAAACCGGTGTGCACTGACCATTCATCCAGCCTGTTCAGCGTGAGTTGCAGCTGCCGCTCGGCGCATCTCAGGCTGGACGATGCACAAAAAATTAAAAAATCATCCACATATAAGGAGTAGCCTATAGGACTCCTTATTATGGCTGCAATGCTATTTATAGCAATCACGAACAGAGTCACACTTTAAACTGACCCTTGAGGAACACCGTTTTCCTGAATAAAAAGATCAGACACTTCACCACCGACTCGGTACCGGAAGCAACGACCAGATAAAAATGATTTTATAAAACGGGTCAGGTTGCCCCTATAACCCCATTCATGTAACTGTTTTAAAATAACATGCCGCCAGGTAGTATCGTAAGCCTTTTCAAGATCAAAAAAAAATCCACAAGGTGTTGGCTGCGGATAAACGCATCCTGTAACCGCCTCCAGGAGGATCAGGTTATCCAAGGTGGAACGTGACTTCCTGAATCCACACTGAAAGCGGCTCAGCAGATTACGGGACTCAAGACACCAGACGAGGCGGCGATTCACCATCGTCTCCAGTGTCTTCCCCACGCAGCTAGTCAAGGCAATACTACGATAACTACCTGGCAACAATTTGTCTTTCCCAGGTTTTAAAATAGGGATGAGCGTTGCTTCTTTCCACGAGTCGGGGAAGTGTCCTCCAGTCCAGATATCGTTAAAAATATCCAGAAGGTACTCTTTAGCATATATACTAAGATGCCTCAGCATCTGGTACTGGATCAGATCAGGCCCTGGAGCAGTGTCACTGGCGCTGTTTAAAGCTGACTCCAGCTCCCAAGATGTAAATGGGCAGTTGTAGGCCTCTGCATTCGACGAATCGAAGCACAGCACGTGCCTCTCGGCAGCAACTCTTCGTCGCTGGAACCGAGGGTCAAAGTTGGCGGACGAAGTGACGGCAGCGAAGTTCTCCACCATCAGCTGCGCTATGCTTCATTCGTTGGTAATTACATGTCTGTGATCCAGTAATCCAGATACTGCTGGGGGGGAGTACCTTCCAGATATACGGCGGATGGACTCCCATACTTTTGACGAAGGTGTGGAACGATTTATAGTGCTCACAAAGTTCTGCCATGACCTTTTTTTGCTGTCTTTAATAACTCGACACGCCTTAGCTCTGGAAATACGAAACGCTGCTAGGTTGTCAGATGTTGGGCACAACTTAAGATGACGCAGCGTCCGTCTGCTACCCTGAATGGCGGAACGACAATCGTCGTTCCACCAGGGGACAGGCGTCCTTCGCAGCGTTCCGGAGCTTTTCGGCATGGAGACGTCAGCTGCACGGTGAATCACTTCGGTGAATCACTTCTGTGAAGTGACTCACTTTCTCCTGTATAGTGCCACAGGGTTGCAGTAGTACAGAAAGGCAGAAGAGCTGCCAATCTGCACCACTGACGTTCCATTTACGCCTGTTATTACCTGCCCCACGCTCACACTCTACGTGCATCCATATTGGGAATTGGTCGCTGCCATGTAGGTCGCGATCCACCTCCCATATCACGGAGTCCGCGATTGAGGGAGGGCACAAAGAAAGGTCAATGGCAGAAGACGTACCAGAAGCAGTGGAGAAATGAGTCATTTGCCCTGTATTCAGGATACAAATTTCCTCCTGCTCTATCAATCTACCAACCACTCGGCCCTGGGGGCAATCGATGGTAGAACCCCACAACGCACTGTGGGCGTTGAAATCTCCCAAAAGGGGAAGGTCCGAGTGAGTTGTCATATAATGCCAATCAGGTCGTTGTAGTCGACGGACAAACTGGGTGGCAGATAGACAGAGCATACGGTCAGTTGGATTGGACCGTGTATTTTCACCGCTACTGCTTGTAATGTGGAGGCGAGAGCAACGGGTTCGGAGTGGACAGTGTTTCGGACCAACACAGCCACTCCTCCATTGGCTCGATCACCCTCGGTATCGTCCTTTCTATAAATGTCGTACCCTCTTAGCACTGGTTGGTGAAGTGGTCTAAAATGTGTCTCTTGAAGACAGAGACACAATGGATTAGACCGTGCTAAGAGTTGGACTTCCTCTTTGTGAGCCTGAAAGCCGTTGACGTTCCATTGAAGTATGGGAGCCATCCCACCTATTTAAAACCACCCGTCCCGGTTCGGGTGGGTCCTCCGATGGTGATTGCTGAGGAACGGGACCAGGTTCGTCCAGCAGCATAATGTCGTCTTCAGGGTTCGAAGACGATTTTTGTTCTGAGGCCTCGGGGTCTTGCGGATTTTTCTTCTGCCGAGGCCTTCTCCCCTTCTTCTCCCTGCCAGTAGGGGATCTGGAGGGGATTAATGAACATAGTGGGGTCCGTGTGTTTAAACTTCAGACCCCGAATCTTCTGCACTGTTTGCCATCCGCTACTAGCTGATGGCGTTGTTTCAGCTTCTAGTGTTCCTAAGATTGTAGCCGTGGGAACCACAGCTGTGGCTACTGTAGTGGATGACTGTGCCTCTGCTGGTGGGACTGTTGAACCTGCTGTCTTGCTGGGTGAGGTTGCAGACGTGCTGCTACCGACGTCAGCGGTCCTAGGTGTTATGACCTTCGTGGCTTTGGCGCCACACTTGCATTGACATGAGCACATTGGCCATGTCTGCAACTGACGTCTGGGTAGCAACACTTTCTTTCCTGACGGGAGTTGAAAGAGTCTTAGCGAAGCTAGTAGCAAAGATGGGAGGAGCTAGCGTCTTGTACCGCTTCTTCACTTCGCCGTAAGAAATTCGCTCCTTCGTCTTTAACTCCTGTATCCTTTTTTCTTCAAGATACAATCGATACTCCCTGCTCCAGGCTGGATGTGCCCCGGAGCAGTTGACACACACCTGTGGGAGTGTGCAGCTAGTGCCTGGCTCATGAGCTGCCTTTCCGCACTTCCCACAGGTGGGGTTGCCCTTGCAGATCGCCGTCGTATGAACGAACCGCTGGCACTTAAAGCAGCGCATTGGGTCCGGTATATACGGGCGAATATTCAAGTTCAAATATCCTGCCTTGATGTTTTTGGGCAACATCGGAGTATTGAACGTCAGGACGAAGGTGGCTGTCTTCTCAAGACTGCCGTTAACCCTTCGTTTAATCCGACGAACCTCGACCACATGTTCTGTTTACCACTCCTTAAGGAGTTCCTCGGTCTCTAAATCAATAAGGTCCCTACAGGTGATGACACCTTTACTAGAATTTAGAGTTTTGTTGAGTTCGCACTTCAGCGCGAACTCCCCGAGCTTCTTACAATAAAGGAGTTGGACAGCCTGCTTGTGGGTGGTTGTTTCCACAAGCAGTGTCCCATTCCTAAGCTTTTTAACCGATTTGAGGGTACATGCAATACCCTCTAAACCCTTGTGTACATAGAATGGAGAGACCTTCTCAAAAGATCCCTCCACCCTTGTCATAATAACGAAGGCGTTGTCAATAAGACAACCCTTGCCGTCACTGTTGTTTAGTTCTGGAGGAGGGCTTTCAACCCTCGCCCGTTTGTAAGAACTGGGTGTATTTTTATTAACCTGTGACACACCCGGGCCGCAGGGGTTTTGTTTTTGTTTGTGATATGGAATTTTGGTCCCACGAGCAAAAACAGATTATAAGGAAATGCTGATACAACAGGGGTGCATGTTAACGAGGGATCTACCTCTCACCCATGCACCTCCTTGGCACGTGGCTGACCTTGAGGTTGAGGTTTTTTTTATAGAGGTTTGTAACGTCCTCGCGATCCGGGCGATTAAGCCAAGATCCCCATTCTCCTAGGCACACAACGTTCCACCGCCACGCCCTACGGTGGTGGTTGAAGCACGGTAGGAGTTTACAGTGTGGGAAACTTGCGGCGCTCACAAGTTTCTAGCTCGGGCACCGCGGGTTTGCCAAACCCATACCTGGCACTTACGTACCAGGCCCCTGCGGGGACACCACTGGGATATTTGCTTTTATTTTGTTTCATGAATGCTGCCCTGAAGCTGGCAGAACTTATTTCTTGACTGGGTGTCGATGTGAGAAGAGAGAGTGACGAGACTACCGCCATCATTTGTCACCGGCAGTGTCGACAGCATTGCGCATACATGGTAATGTGCCACAAACAGTGCGACAGTTTGTAACGTGTCAAAGAGCCCATAAAATATCCTTGAGAAAGTGCTCCATTTAGCCAGGGACTTGTTGGAATGAGACTACAGAACTAACAATCTGCAAGACAATATACATGTCCAATTTTGTGTCATTTAGTTTGTTAAATTCATTGCTTTTTGTGAAACCATTTTTGTGTTCTTATAACCCATTGGGATATGCCTTTTGCAGGGCTCCTTGTTCAATAACATCCATGTTGATGGAAGAATATTAAGTAGTTTTCCTGCTAATACAGTACAGTGTGCCTAATAAGTTCTAAAGTAGAGCCACCACTAATGAGATTATTACAACCTGATAAAGTCAGCCTAGGAAACAAACTCATCCAACCATGCCATTCAGGAGAATCATGGGGCAGAAACCCCTTTTCAGCCTAGTATCTTAACCAAGCCAGTTTCCAGGAAGGCTTGTCAAATCAAGCGCTAAGCAGATCATGACACATGAATAAGAAATTAACACCAGGTTCTTAAAAAAAAGCCAGTAACATAATTTATATGAGTTAAAAGAAGAGACATATTTTAACAATACATTTATCTGCTGGAAAAAAATAAAAAAACCTGCATTTCCACCCATAATAGATAAACAGATTTAAGATACATTATATCTGCCAGAGCATCAGTCAACCAATGACACCGAAACACACGCAGGTTAGACTGTTGCTGTTCTACAAATATGCTGGGAAGGAGGGGAAATTGGAAGAGCAGGAAAAATAATAAATATCCATATCTTGAAATATCCAAATTATGATCCAATAAACCTTAACGTCTGAACTGCAATGTATAAGTCTACAACCAGACCATCACAATTTTAATAATATACAGACCACTGTCAGCTCATTTAGGTTGAAAATAATTTTCACCGAGATAGTAATATTCAAGAACATGGTACAACTATAAGAAGACAAAGATGATATTTGTAACTTCACATGCCAATAAACTTCTCATACAAAAAATACAAACAAATTTAATTACTGCATAAATGTTACAGGAACAGGAATCGTATTAAAGTATACTTTGTTTTGTTAAATAGCGCAGCTTTTTGGACAGTGAAAATTATGTTTGTTAAACTGGATATCCTGTCATTCTGATGCAACAACTTACAAGCTGAGTCCAACTGTAAGACTAACTACTATTGTTTAGTGAGGAATACACTATTACAGATGTATTATTTTCAATCAGCAATTAGGTTGTAATACACCCTGGACAACATTTTCAAGCAGAAATTAGATAGTAGTACACCCTGGAACAGCATGATGCTGCTAAAACTACATCAGTAAATATTTCTAGCAGTCTTTTGTATTTGACAACTGCAACATTATGCCACAAATTCCTTGTGGAATCTTGACCTCCAGTAATCCCGACTAGCCAATTTAATTTTGATAGTTTCTCTGTGACTTTCTTTTCATTTATAAAGTTGGCTACCATGTGAAATAACAAATGTTCTTTACCTCTTTTACTCAAACAAAACCACCAAGTACTCTCTCATACCTCTCGCAGCACTATACAACTTAACCAATGAACACCCCTACCCCCCAGGTCTACTAGAGATCATGATTTCATTACATTAAAATTGCTCCCCCCTGACTAATGACATCTAGTCAATCACAAGACATAATATTTTCAAGCAGTAATTAGGTTGTAATACACCATGGACCAGCATGACACTACTTCAGAAGTAATTCCTTGCTGTGTCTTGTGTTTGACTACTGCATTATCATGATGCCCATTCCTCACAAAATCACAATCTCAAGTAATCTCCCCCCCCCCCCCCCCCTCCATGGAAAAAATCAAATATCCAAGGCACATGCAAAATTCTGCCAGCACAATAATTACAACTTCTAAAATTCTCTGTATTTAAGTAATAAGACATATTTAGAAAGAAACCACATCCAAGTATATAATAGCCATTTCTTAGGGGTTTTTTAAAAAAAAAAAAAAAAAAAGAAGCCATGTCTACTGGGTATATGAAGCCCATGGAACTACTTCCCATGATAAAACTTTGTAGTCAATAGCAAGATGTACGGTTTTGTGCATTAATTAGTTCTATAATACACCCTGGACCAGCACAACACAGCTAGAACTACTTTGGAAAGTAATTCCGGCAATGTTTCATACAAGTAAGCTTCAGTTCTATTAAATGCTATGCCCCTGGAACTATTTTCGGGTCTACTGGACGATTCCTCTACAACAATTTATCCACTAGTGACATATAGCAAGATGAATTATTTTCAAGTAGAAATTCATTTGCAATACACCCTGGACCATTATTTTCAAACAGAAATAAGTTTTTAATACATACTGGACCAGTGTGACACCACTAAATGTACCTAAGAAAATATTTCTAGCAGTGTCTTGAATTTGACTACTGCAGTATTATTATTTCAGTTCCTTATGGAATCTCAATCTCCAGTAATCCCCTACTTTCTTACACACCATGTGAAATTTTTGTCTGAATTTAGTAATAAGTTCATCATTGTTACCTAAGCCACAACTTCACTGCAGCTATAGGGGGACTTCTGAAGATTGAAATTCCGCTGCTACTACTACATCGCTCGAACTAATGACAATGTAATACCACTGTATTTAATTGCAAAATGTATTAGTTTCAGGCAGCAATTAAGTTATAATACACCCTGGGATCATTATTTTTAAGCAATAATTAATTTGTAATACGCCATGGACCAGCATGACATCACTGGAAATACTTCAGTAAGTATTTCTAGCAATTTCTTGCCATGGATTTCTGTAGTTTTATGACGTCAATTCCTTGTGAGAACTAATTTTGTTGTAGTGGAATCACGATATCCAGTAAACCCCATCTATAGATGTGAGGAAGTGTACTAAATCCTGATTCCAATAATTTAGGTTTAAATACGCAGAGATAAATATCATTATATGACAATGACAGAAGACATGAAATGTGAAATGACTGTTCATCCAAAAGCACAAAGCTATAAAAATACAAAAGAAGTGGGGGTGACTGTAAAATAAGAACGAGGTAAGAAGGACTTGTGCTATTGACATGAAATTTGTGACACACGTTTTAGTGGTCATATTTTTTGAGAAAAAGTGTACATGTAAGTGAAATGAAAAATACCTTAGACGTGGTGCTTCACGAAAGTTATGAAACGATGCATTTCAATAATAATAATAAAAAAATGCCATTTGCAGTAAAATTGTTCTTGCCAAAGATAGTATGCGCAATCTAGAGCAATGAATCTAAAATTAAATTATTATATCTAATACTGTTGTAACAAAGTACGCGTTTTTTTCACTGTGGTCCAGGCTGCATTACAACCTAACCACCAACCCAGTATATTGCAATCAAAAAAAATCAGGCGACCCTAATTATTAATGAAAACTAAATTCTTCGCTTCTTTACGTATTTCTTCAAGCTGGTCTGTTATCATGTAAACATGGGTTCAATCCTAGCCTGCGATACCGCCACTGCCTGGCGTTGACGTGACGTTGTTGTGACGTATTCGCTGTCGCTCTAGGTGTACCAACGTAACGGGACTATACCAACATAAAGATAATTTATTATTGTGACCGGCCGCAGAAATCCGATAACACATCAAACACTGAACATCTGGTTGTATTATCGGACATCTGCGGCCGCTTACCAGCGGCCGCCTGCATCTGATTCACCTTCGGGATATCAGTTTAGGTTGATATTGTACAGTTTTAAATTATTGTGACCGAGCGTAGCGAGGTCACAATAGCACTAAAAGGAATAAACCTAATTATGTTGGTAGTCGACAGCGAATACGTCAAGACAACGTCACTATGACGTCACGTCAACGCCAGGCAGTGGCGGTATCGCAGGCTAGGATTGAACCTAAACATGACAGTGATTTACATACATTACAATAGTGTGTAGATACTATCTTTGATGTGAACAACTTGAATGGAAATGGCGGTCTGTACTGTTTAAAATGTATCGTTTCGTAACTTTCGTGTGGCATCACGTCTATGGTACGTATCATTTCGCTTTCGTGTACACTTTTTCTCAAAATGTATGACCTGAGGATGTATGAAAGCCAAAGCAGTACTGACATCAAACCTTATCTCAACATTGAAACAGTAAACAATGTCCAACCTTGCCAAGGTTTCCGAAAAGGCGGTGGTTCTTCTATATCCAGCACCTGTCTTCTTCCACTAGGACGACGTTTTAATGCAACATCCATAACTTCTTTAAAATTGTCCCATGTCATTGTGTAATACACTTATAAAACAGTATTTTTCTTCCATTTTAGCAGCTCAGTTAGAGGACACACTTCAAACTGGAGAAAAATGTTAGGATAAATAATGAGTAGGTAGTTTATACAAATATCAACACAATAATGGGCTAACTTTCACTAGATAACGAAGAATTTTATGACTCACAAACAATACTGCTGAGCAAAAACTAAATACTATTTTACCAAATAAGTAAAATCTAAGGTAGGCCTACTCACGACTGATAAAAAAAATCCTAGAACCAACCAGGTCGTAACAAAATTGTCTTTCACACCTTACACTAGCATTCATTCGAATCAAGTGCCGGAAAACGATTTTTTATTTAACAACTGAAAGGTTAGAGTACTGTTAATTGAAAACGACGGAGATAAAACCGAAACATAACGAAATTTTGTTCTAATTACCATCACATTAACCTCATCGCACATGTCTCTCACACAAAAAAATAATGTCCGAAGACTATCTCAGAAATCAAAAATATAAACTGTGAGCCACATTAAACACCACAGTAAGATGAAATTCTACATTTCACTAATAAACTTTAAACGCCATTACAGTACGTAACAACGATAGGAAACAATTTTTTTTTAATACATAACAGTGAACACAAAAATCACAACGCATACAAAACATTCACATAATCTCAGATATCTTCATCTTACGATTTACCCAAAGATGTGTATATTAATAAAATCGCGGTAATAACAAGAAACATCTTTGTTTTCAAAGATTATCAAACTTTCACATAAACCCCCAAGATTTAAGCAGTTCTGAAAAAAATTTAAGATAGGTATTTATAATTTATTTGTTATTCTTGATCCATAGATCTCTATTGAAGAAGGACCTCTAGGTTGCGAACCATGTCATTGTTAATATAGAACTTAACTGAATTGCAATGAAGCACACGCTTCGGTGACAATTTCCCTACACATGCCTTTGTCCCATATACGTCTGGTTTCTACTAATTTGAACATGAAACTATTTCAGTGTTTTTGGTAAATTTTTCATGATTTCTCTTGTTAATTTATTCCAAACCCTGATAACCTTTCCCACGAAATGAAATCTTCCCACACCCTAATGTCCGAAATAGAGTGCCATCTTGTGTTCATGGGCATCTTTTCCTTTCTACGCACCTCTCTTAATTTTCCGACCAATATTTTCCATGCCTCCTCACTAGTATACGCATTGTACATTACCATGACTCTCTTCACTCTTCTTCTGTCTTCCAATGAATCCCATTGCGATTCCTTTATCATATTAGTTGCTGATTGTGTTCTGCGGTAATTTACAAAGACAAATCTAACAGCCCTTCTTCGCACCCTTCCAGCTCTTGTATTTGATACCCAAAATGTGGGTACAATACTACAGCACCATATTCAAGTAATGATCTGACCAAAGTATTGTAACCCAATTCATTACTTTTCTGGCACATCCTGTCATCGCTCTTTCCAAAAAGTGAAGGATTTTGAACTTTTTCCTACTACCTGTCGAATGTGTCCTGTCCAGTTAAGTTTGTTATCAGATGTTATGACAAGGTATTTACATTTCAAGTCTTCAATAAGCAAATCCGTTCCCACTTTATAATTATAATTAACCTTTAGCTTTTTATCTGTGTACCTAATCAGCTGACTTTTCTCTGCATATTATCCTCATCCCATACTGACTTATCCAGCTAGATATTCTGTCTAGATCACCCTGAAACTGTTTACAGTCTTCTATCGTTTTTATTCTTTTATATAACATTATACTATCTGCAAACAATTTAACTTCTGATAGTAAACCATTAACACAATCATTCATTATAATAACCAATAGCAATGGTCCCAATACACTACTCTTTGGAACCCCCATGTTCACTCTTACTTCTTTTAATACTGTATTTCCTACCCTAACTAACAGAATGCTATAACTTATTTGATACAAGAGTCGTGCAAGCGTCTAGGCTCGCTCGGTTTCTCGCTGCCAGCGTGACCTCTTCCGGCCAAATGCAGGAAATACAGTACAGAGGACCGAGCCTGGACGTAAGCTTGAACTTGACAGTAGGCTCGGTTTGTTATTCACTTGCCGTATGGGTACGAAGCGACGCTGGTACTCGCTCGGTACAAGGAAAGAAAAAATATAAAGTGTGGAGTATGTGTCCTCTACTTCTTATTATTTTCTATGTGCTGTTGTATACGTTTACTTTCAGAAAATTTGGATACTTAAATATCGGGCACTTCTCTATGTTAATTAAAAAGTAAAAATCGCCAGATCGTACCACATTTCAAAATTTCTTTGGCATTTGTTCAGCCATCCAAATATGCTCTCTGCGCAGGAAAGAAAAGCTGTAAATGACCACGTTAGAACGATGAGTACCGATACGGGAGGTGTGTATTATTCTTGTCATCAGTTTCTCATCCATCATTCTTATGCACATTTAACACTGTATTTTGTGTATCTATAGATTGGGCTGTGGTCTTCAATTCAAATCAACCTAAAGTAAACGCCTATTGTCCTCCAAATATAAAAGGGAAACTTGATTTTCTTAAATAAAAGATAGCGAATGTTACTAGGGAAATCATCATTTCAGAAAAGCGGATCAAGCTTTCTCCTGAACATATGGTTGATCTTTCAGTTGTTTGCAATCAAGTATGAGAGTGATATCAGTTACGTCGTTAAAGTGTGTTCAATGTCGTACAATAATATAAATCCTTACAAGACGTCACGTACATTTGAAGCATCCGTATAAATAATAATGCATTAAATGTGTATTCAGGGTATACTTTTATGTATGTCAGTAACTGTAGATAACATTTATGTTATAGTTTTCTTTATATTTTATTCTGCTTTCACGGTTTGTAATATTTTCGTTAAATATTTTTATCAAATGCATACACGTTGCACGGTAAATCTACGGCGACTCAGTTGATAGAACATACACAAAATATTGGTAATAGTCATTACTCATTGGTGTATTGTAGTTTCGAGAGTGCCCCTGCCATACCATCTTGTCCCGTTTTGTCTGGTGGAAGACACTCTACACCAGTCCTGCATTGCCGAGCCTTCGTTGTCCACCAAGCCAGTGGAAGCTCCAGTGGTCATATCTCGTCCAAGAAGAGAGAACTGGTCATAGGAATAACCGAGCGAGTTCGAGCGCGTGTAGATGGCAGTTTGCACATTTATTGGATACCTTGGTCACTGGGTCCATGGTTTAGTTAGACGAAATGTATGTTAATCATACCAACGAAGTTATCAGGCAGGATTTGATAGAAAATGTTGGTGTGAAAGTAAGCGCTTGTGGCTTTTGCCTGGTCGACGTCAATTTAATTAGCTGGGGTAAAAGGCAGGGAACAAGGAACGGGAAGGGATTCGGCTTTGTCTTTTTGAAGGAACCATTCCGCCAGTCGCCTGGAATAATTTCGAGAAACCATGGAAAAACGAAATCAGTATGGCCGGTTGGGAATTCGAACCCACGTCCTCTCAAATGCGACGCCAGAGCGTTACCGCTCACTTTTCACCTTAGGTGGTACAGAGAGCAATCTCGTGGTAACACATTTTGCATCTACACATACCAGCTTCATACAAAGTGCCAGATTAATCTTTTGTGGCGGAAGAAGTTTGTCTGTATCGAACTGCCATGCAGAAATGAGTGACGCAGTTCCTAAGTGATGATTTCTTGATATGGTATGCTCGTTGGCTAAATAGTTCCTTATCATGATCATTACCATTCCCTCCAAGCAGACAGACAGGAGTAGAGGAAATGTTATTGAATAATTGTGTAAAAATGGTATTCAAGCTTCGCGCAAAATTAGTAATGAACATTTATGTTGAGAAGAGATTCGAACTGTCATGAATATATACGATTTGGATCGACTGGCAAATGGAAAGGGGTTCCAAGTCGTTCACTTGCCACCGTTACACTGCCAATACAATATGGACCCACATTGAGCGGTGTTTTGCTTAGAAGAACATTGTATACAATCTTGCTGATGTCGAGCGACCTTCAGCGTATTAAGGCCGAGGATGAATAAGTTATAGAGACAGACAATGGTGGACAACTATGGGACTGATCATATTTTATAAATTTATTAATGATGTATCTATGTAAAGTAAATATACTGAAAGACAGTGATACCTTTCTTTTTTCGTTGTAGTACATACTTTTGTATATGATTACGATGTAACTGTCAACTGACTTAATCCAGCTTAAATATACTTCCATTTGTGCTCTTCAGCCACTGGTTAAAATGCTAAAGATCCGATTGAGATAAGCATTAACACTTTCCAGCTGGCTTTAAATATATTGTACTTTTTTCTACAGCATTTGAAACATAGTTTTTTTTGTGTCTCGTGGAGTTTATCTTATCAGATATATTTCATTTTAGTAACAATCATTCTTAGATGTACTGCAAATAGAATATTTCGTGGACGTATAGGAAATATTTTGATCCGGCGTATGTGAGCAAAACGATCATCCAGTGCAGGGTGCTGCACTGTACGTCTACATTAGGCAAATAAATCTTAAAAAAAAGCCAGAGGAGTTCATTTGAAGCAACGCCACTTCTATTGTATGGTGTTATCTGAATGAGGAATTAATTTCCGTGTATTGTCACAAATTTTCTTCTTGGAAGTCCTTTTGCTAACGAAAAGAACAGATGTTAGAAGTAAGAGACAATATATGTTTTTAGCTTTTGTAGATATTGATTATTAGGTATCTGAAATTATCTTAAATAAAAAGATTTATACATTAAATTGGGGAGAGAATTCTTTGGCGGTAGTTGATATTTTAACTGCCATAATATTCTCTTTCCTACGACTTGCAACCTTGTTCAATCACCTCTCCAAACTTCTCACTTCCCACAGTTTATCTTCACGTTGGTTTACCTATGCGTTTACTTGGATTGCGTCAAGTAAAAGATAAAAAAAATTGTTACTTTCTCTTCGATCGGTTGTCAGTACCACTCTTTCTCTGAAACTGTTTAAGAAAGTTAGAAAGGATCTCAAACTATAAAAAACGATAACAGTGATAAATAATTTCCACTTAAAGTCTTAAATGCACAATTTTTCTTGAAGTTTTTAGACATACCGATCGCCATAATATTTACATTTTATTCGGAAGATACTTCACAATAGATTTTACCAGGTTAAAATTATTCCTTCTCGAAAAAATCAAAACATAGTTCTGTTACGATCCCAAATCATTCCTTAAAACATCTTAAATATCTCGCTTACATTCCCTAACCACTTCTTTCAATAGCAGGTAAGTTGCACAATATTGGAAATAATAATATTTAATTAAATTGCGATGGAGCGCACGCCATGGTGGCTATTTCCCTACACACCCATCTTCTCCCTTTCCGGCACCCACCTACATTTGCCCTCTGCAAATTTTGGATTCAAATTTTTTCAACGTTTTTTTATGATTCATCATTTCTCTTGGTAACTTACTCCAATCCCTGACATCCTGCCCCAAAACAGAGAAATTAACTGTTTTTAACAAATAAAGTTCCTAACAGTACCTATCAATCACAGGCTTACCTGTTGCATTATTACGAAATAATATACTTGATTGCTGATTCACTGCTCCTCCTATCTTGGGAAAAATCCCCTATGAATATAAACAGCAGAATAGTCGTCACTATTTTAACAGCTGCGCCGCCACTGAATCTCAGCGATGGCTAATTACGTTGGTATTTTTCGCTTCCCTAACTTCATCCACTTTTGATCACACTAAAATAAACTTGACGCTTTCTAGCCTTGAAGAACGAAAAAATCTAACTGGAGTTTGTAGCTTCTGGTTTTCAAGACGTTATTAATTTTTATTTTTAAAAATAATGAGACACATTAGTTAATAAGTTAATTTGCAAAATTAATCCCGGGTTGGCGCCAAGAATGGAAGTGTTCTCTATCCGAGAGAAGCGACATTCCAATTCTGAAATACTTTTTATCAAAGCAATTGTACTTTTGAAATTACCAATAAAAACGCACATCTTCATCTATTCAAATGATATGCTGATACATTGGAAAGGAAGTTATAGAAGCAGGATTTACAACACCTATTATTTCATTTGAATATAAAATTGATTAATTTATTGAACAGAACTGAGTATTTAAGGAGGTTACAACATTAAGCGTTTATTGAGGAATTCAGAGCATGATTCAAATCTCAGAGCGTTGCCTAGGGTTGAATGACGCAATAATGTCTATCCGTAGTTCTTTACCGTAGCAGATGAGGTGCGGATAAAACAGAGTCTCACGGACCCTGTTGATCAGCTGGGCGCGAGGCCGGTGATGGCTGCTTCAGGTAGAAGCGGCTGGTCCCTCGAGAATTCGGCCTGGCTGGCTGCGTCCCCACTCGAGGTCAACTCACTTTCCGACCAGAAAACAGAGTCTCACGGGGTGCGCCGCTGCGGGTTGTTGGCCGGCCAGAAACAGATTGTCTTTCTCCTCGCTTGTCGGCCCCGTCGAAGACTTCCAGACTCAGGTTTTTTAGCTGACGCGGAAAATTTCAGCCAGTGGGAGCGTTTGGCGGGGCGCCTTCGATCACCATTGGCACTCCTCATGCAACATACAACTTTATAGTTTATAAAAGTTCTTAGCACACGGTTTGATTCGCTGGTTCCCAACAGAGGTGTTTCGCAACCTGACTTTTTCTCGGAAGTATCGTTTCTCTAGTTTTCAACTTTCTACTGTACCAGGAAACTGTGTTTCGGCGCAGGTCGAATATTGTACTTTGAATTTATTTGAATGCATGAAGCTTTTAGCTTAACGGCCTGCCATAAATCGTTCGGCATTTTCAGCGCAGGCAGGAGTCACTTGGCCCTTGCTGGATGACAAAGAAACGTGGAATGTTTCGGCCCGGCCCGAAACTGGCTAATTCACACGCACAAATTTCCCGTCACCAAGGGGACATTACAAGTTGAAATACGAAAATCCTCTATTTGGGTAAGCAAAAACGGCAAAAAACCCAACTTATTCCCCATATAAATCAACAGACCAACTCAGATGGTTCAGCAAACAACCAGACGCACGTACTGATCTCGATGCTGCAATGGAATTAATATCCACTCACGCACGAGCTACCTCCTTCGGTGATAACTGGTGAAAAAGCCCAGTGTGATGGCTGCGCTGTTATTTATAACCCTTGCTGAACCGACGCGTAATACCACGACGCGCTTTTGACTTCTACTCCTCCCGCGGGGGACCGATGTCGCAATCTTATTCCCCTACGGGAGAATTTTCACATTACACCAAACTCACAACTTACAATAAAAGCCCCGAATGAGGTCCTAAATACACACTGTTAAGCCTAGAAACGTCACAGCCCATTAAAAATTAAGATGACATTAGTGATTTAGTTAAAAATGAAGTAGATCTTCCGCATCTGGCCGGATTAAATGCAGTAAGCGTGCTGATAATTGAAATTGCTCTGAGTGGCGTTTCAAGTCATTTTTCAATTTTTTCACAGGTATCCAATTACGGTATTAATGAAATACACCAAGCTGTTGTGTCTTCAGAGAGCCCTGCATGCATTTAATTTATTGCCATCGTGTTTCTTTATACAATATTTCTGCAACTATGTGTTTGTTTGCACGTTCACAGTCAGAAATTATATTTTGTGTTGTTACTTGATTGTTCTAATCTGTATTTCTCTTTGAAATTTCCACATTTAGTTTTCTTTGATCTTCCTTCGATAAGCTGTAAATGAGCCACATTTTCGATTGCCTTTCCCAGCATATATGTCAGGTGATTCAAACCAGTCTGTAACTAGGCATCTGTACCGTTTACGAATATGGTAAAGTGAGATTTATCTCTGCAAATCATCATGACATATTTAAGAGTTACTTTTATCTACGAATATCGACAGTTATTAAATGGCGGTAGGCCTGTTGAACCGTTTCGTCAACTTGGTTGTTAGTTCTTTCGAGATTTTCTCTCTACACCGTGTCTCTATAGACAGATTATGGATATGACACATTATTACAGTATACATTTTCGTAACTTTTACCATTTACTTCGTTCAGGATGTGAAGAAGTAGAGTGGATTTCGACAGAGGCTGAATAAGATAACGACAAGATATTGTTTCACTTCCGCGCTTAGGTCCAGTTATATATATATAACTACCGATTTTTTTTTACTTACTGCTTTACTCCTTGTCGACAGCTAAGGTCATTAGAGGAGGGATGGGATTGGGGACAAGGAATGGAATTCGGTGATGGCCTTTTTGAAGGAAACATCCAGGCATTCACCTGGAGTGATTTGGGGAAACCATGGAAAACCCAAATCTGGACGTGGATTCGAACCCGCGTCCTCCCGAATGCGAGGCCCAAACGCTAACCGTTCACCCACCACGCTCGGTATATAAATACAACATTTAACTTCAATACTGTCGGTGATTTCTGGAGGCAGAAAAAAATAGTTAAGTAAATGAAAATAAAAAATTAATATTTACCCAAAAAATTCTTACCGAAGTAAAAAAGTTATGTAATAGAGAGTTGTATCTCATCAAGATCCAAAAAAAAAAAAAAAAAGAATAGTATAGTATAGAAAAAAATCCAACACTAAACAGTTTCTCGAACAATCACCAAAATGTCTCACTATCATCACTACATGCATGTTTATTAAACCCTGCTAAACCCACAGTACCTAAAACAACAATTTTCTGAACAAGTATATATATACTTACTAGCTGTTACCCGCTATTTAGTACGCGTGGACTTAGAGTTTAATTATTAGAATTGGATATATAAAGCTGTAAGTTACGTAAGATTTGTCGCAAATAACACCGAGTCGGCATAATATGACGGGAAAGCCAACACTATACCCTTTTACACTCGAACCTGCCTCATGAAGAGAATCAATTTCAAACATGTTTTAAAAATAGAAAAAAAACGAAAGTGTGAGGAAGTGGGGGATGTTAACTGAGAGCAGATTCATTTTCAGCTTTGTCTTCACTACTTTCTTCAGCATGAGCATCAGATTCTTGGGTTCTAATAGGTTTAGCCGCTCATGCTTTGCTAGAGCTACACCTTTGGTCTGATTTACGCATGCGAGGCATTTAAAAAAGAAGACAAAATAAACTGATGCTAGTAACTTTTAGGCAGATAGAAAGTAATAGTACAGTGTAGCGCAAATCAACATCTATACTAAATAATAAGTTTTGTCTGTAAATGAAATTTATTAACAGGTCATACACTAATTGACTGCGAGAGGACAGCATAGCGACCGATTTAACGTTACATGCATCCTTCTGCTTCTCACCATTCGATAAGTTATCAAAACTTCATGAGTAAAACTGTTATTCATACCGGAAAAAATGAATCCTAAGTCCTTCCTAAAAATGCAAAGTATTTTCTTGTCAAATTCCATCAATATCGGTATAACCATTTAGTCATCAAAACGTGACGAAAAGACTGAAACTTCCTTTCGTATTTATTACTTTATTAGTGTAATTCACACACAAACCGCCTGCGAGAGAAATAAAGCCTGAGGGACCAGTATAGCGTAAATAAAGTAAACGCTTACAGCACTGTTCGGTTGCCTACGATTTCCTACGCATTCCACCTCTGAATTTATGGAATCTTTACGACAAACGTCCAGGCTTGGCTCATACGATGAAAAACAATTGTTGAAAAATTTTGCATTATTTTGCTGTATTTGAAACGGAGACCATACCGGGAAGTTTGCAAACAAGCACCTTCTCAACCACGCTACCAGACCAATGTATTTGCATGCATTACAGAGATGTATATATGCTATGCGTCTGTCTTCACAGTTGAGTTAGTTTTTGATAATTCCATGATAATATATATTATCTATACAGCAAATAGTATCCTATGTTCTTCGTAAAGGCAAATAGCATCTCCTTGAAAGAATGTAGTCTTTACGCAGCATCTTCTTGTCAAATTTCAACTCGATTGGATTAGCCGTTTAGCCCTGAAAACGTAACAAACAGACAGACAGAGTCTCTTTCGCATTTATAATATTTGCATAGATTAGTGTAGATCACACACAAACTGACTACAAGAAAGACAAAGCCTGAGACACCAGTATAACGCAAATAAAGTAAACTCTTACGGCACTGTTCGGCCACCTACGATTTGCCACCTATTCCACTTCTGAATTTATGGGACCTACTTTTTAACCTGGGATCCTTACTACGTAACTTCCAGGCTTGGCTCATACGATGAAAAACAATTATTGAAAATTTTTTCTCCCAGCAGGATTTGAACCAAAGTCCATACTGGGAACTTTTCCAAAGAAGCACTGCATCCACTACGCTACCAGACAACTCTATTTATATGCATTACAGAGATGTATACATGCTATAAGTCTGTTTTTCACAGTTCTGTTAGTTTCTCATAATTCCAAGACAATATGTACTATCTATACAGAAAATAGTATCCTATGTCCTTGCTAAAGGCAAATAGCATCTTGTTGTCAAATTTCATCACGATCAGATTAGACGTTTAGCCATGAAAACGTAACAAACATACAGACAGAGAGACAGAGTTACTTTCGCATTTATAATATTAGTATAGATATACCAGTCGATAAGTTAATTAACTCGGACGCTGCTCACTACATATCTGTAAAGCAAAGAACACAACATATAGTATGCTATATGCTAGAATCTATGAAATTATTTTTGCAGGTATTTCAATATAACTTGATCACTGAAGATAAGACGGCTAAGATTTGGTTCACAACTTAGTGTGACGAGGCAAATCGAGAAGAAGAGCGATGACACGAATCATTCGAACGCTGAAGACCAACTGGAAGGAACAATTTTTTTTATTATTTTTATTTTTTAATGGGGGAGCCCCCAAAACCCGCTCCTCCAAGCATGGCGGCTTTCCTGTTATCTACCGCTAGCCTCTTCACATGCATTAAGTTAGTAATTATTTAGGTGATCACAGGAACGGGATTGTGAAGTATTCCTTGCGTCCCCCCATTTACATGGGTATATCGGATAAGATGGGCAGAAACATTTGAAAGAAGAGACAGGGCAGAGGGAAAAATGTGACAAGGTTTTACCCCCGGGAAAAAAACCTCTGCGACAGTTAAGGTGGGATATAAGGGCGACTGGCTAAGATACTGCCAGTACCGCGACAGAATCTATACTACAGTTGAGGATGATGTGGGAGGTTTTGTTAGTTGGTTAGGCTGTCATGCAGTTATTTACCCCGGGAGCGGGATGCCGTCGCGCGGCGTGGATGTCCGTGTGAATCGCGGTGTTGTTGTGCCTGACGTGGTGTCCTTGCAGTCGCCACGCCAGTGTAGTCCCTTGTGGCAACACGGGTTCTGGCGTCCAGGCTGCGACGGTTCCCCCAAGCAGAGGTCCCGCGCGTCCGACTTACGACGTCCGCGATACCAGGTCCCCGCCAGGACGACTCGTCGGCATCCGCGTGCCAAGACAGACGACCGCCGACCACGACGCTACTGTACAGCCACGAGGGGTAAGTGGAACATCCACCGGCCACATAGCCGAAGTAGCGAAGGAACGAAGAAGTGTGGCCTCTTATATACTCGCTGACTATGTGCCTGATACGTCACACCTCAGAACCCCGGTGGTCGTTGATGCAACACATGGGTTGCAGCTGACAGAAGACTCGGTGACTTTTCTCACGGGCGTGTGTGATCCTGCTGGACTATGAAATCTTTAGCCATGCTGCATAATTTTTCATGGTCCTCTCAACAAAAGTGACAACTATCGTCGCCAAAAAATAAACGTTCGTCACGATCATGCGCAACCCTCCAGACAACAGGTACCTGTATTTGTTAAGAGCTTTATTGGACACACACACACCGTCAGTAATGCTTGTAAAATAGTGTGAACATACAGGCTAGGCTGCTGCAAAACACTGACTAGAAAATATATGTCTCGTTTAAAACCCACAGTGTCCAGTTGGAGGCAAGAAGGGTCGGCTTTTGTGTGTATGCGGTAAGGCCGACAACGGACCGTCTTTGTCCTAGCATATGCAACCATTTCATTGTTATCAGTAGCTGTGTCTGGCTATTCTAATTGGCCAACATTAACTTATACTCCATTGGTGGTTGATTGACAGTAGGGCAAGGCACAGTGAACCCTATTTGAAATGAGTGATTATTTGGCGAATGCGCTAAGTTCATGACTGGGAAGTTTAACATACTATCAGGCAGACAGACAGGTGAGCAGTGGATCTAGTGAGCTTTTGGTACCTGTTAAGATGTGGTGATGAATGGCACCTCCATGAAGCTGCTTGTTATGGCCGAGTCCTTGATGTTTGGAGGACTTGGTGGGCCCGGAGGTGGAAGGTGGACTGCTAGCACAGTGTACGGTTAGCTATCAAGAAAGCCCGTTAGGGACATGGTAGACTTAAAATGTGTTTTCTAATTGGCCGTGCGACGGAGTTATAATGTGAAGAGCGGGAGCTGTATAGTTTTAGTGGTTTACGAGCTGACATAAGCTTCCCAAAGCTATTCTGTATGTCGTGGGTTCCTTCTCGTAAGCAACCACCACCCAGTAGGAAACTTGCTGCGCTACGCGGTTAGCTGTAACTTCAGTGGTTAGGTAGCTGCCGATAAGAATTGGTGAAGAGCACTGGTAAGCAGCAGGCAATGTTACAGCGTGGGGAACCAGGCTCGCTACGTGACCAACTCAAGCTCTTGGCACTTGGTTTCAGATGATAACACCTACTGCTCCGTGAGACCTCTCTCGCTGAGATGAAAAGTCGGAAGCAAATACGAATTGAATAAAGCCTTTAAATCTATACTCTTATCCCTTAGAATAAGTGAACACGCGACACTGCTTTTTTATTTGAATTATTCGTTTAGCAACATAGTTAGCTCTTTAAGGCATTGCTTATCAGAGGATTGATATATCGAATGTCGTTAATGATGGTACTTAACTTCGGATAGAAGATTAGTTTAAATTTATATCTAACTAGCCGGAGTCAGACCAGCTTCGCTTGGACAAAGCCATCTAGCTCTTATCAAATGCGAATTAAAAACATGAACGTTTAAACAGATACTATTAAGCTAAACTACATCATGTTGTTATCAGTAAAGTTGGATTTAACTATGGAAACTCTGCTTTTTATTAAATTTTGTTTTCACTTTATTTAATATTTAATCCTTAAGCAATTGAGTTATTTCTTTTAAAAATTTTCGCAGAATTTTTTTTCACTTTCTATCTTTTTCAATTTCCCTTGATCCGGTGTAATCAATTTCCAAACATATACTGGCACATGCTGAGGACATCTACCACTGGGAAAATCCTTGGTCCCAGAGTGTAGTGATGTTTGTGCACTAGATGCGCATCTCCTTCCATTTTAATTATTTGGCTGTTTTAAGTTGAGTGAGTCTATAAAGGATTTGCCTTTTCCTGGGAAATTAGTTTCTTGTCATGTGTTGGATTCCGTTGCGTTTGTTTCTTCACTAGTGGTCGAGGAGTTTCCTTGGCCACCTGAGTTGGTTATTGTAGACAGGTTATTCTCCCAAAGCGGTATTTAATTGCTTGGTTGATTCGTGGTATTTAAGGCTTGGTCAAACAGAGCGCGGACTGTCCGCGCGGGCAGAACGCGGCAGTCTGATTTCAGTCCGCGGAAGTTGTAGTGGACGAACAGAGCGCGGGCAGCTGAAGGGCGGTCCAATGTTGAAGCAATCGTGAACGAAGGAAGGACTAATTGATTTTTTTATTTTGTCTGCCTCCTCCTTATTAACATGTCTAGCAGTTCATCCGACGTAGAAGAATTGCTTCTTCAGCTCGCTTTTAACACATTGACTGCCATGATGAAACTTGGACTATGTATTGCTATGCCACATTGAAATAACGAATATTACTTGTGAGGCCAAATTGATTTTTTGCATCAGATGTCTTCTTTTGATCATGTAGAACTAAGTTACTTCATAAAATATCAATTTATGACTGATCTGGACTGATAACAGGCGTGAGCCATATATGGCTCACGTGGCCCAACAACTACATTTTAACACAATTACGATCTGTGGCGCACATCATTTAAAACACAATAGGTATAAAAAAAATCGTTTTCCAAGAAATGATTCAAACTCTTAGTTTATTTGCTTATATTAGCTACATATAAAATTGATAACTTGATAAGCTATCTTGCATAGCCTCATTCACTAGCTGTTCAAGTTCTTCAAAAGTTTGTCTTCTTTTGGCCATAACAATAAACTAGGAAACTAACCAAATACACAAACGTAACCTCAAATAGCATACACGAGCAATCAGCAAAAAAAGAAAACAGTACTACAGCTGAGTCGTCGAAAGTTGATCTCTGACGGTTGCAGTTTGGAATCACCAGGGCTACCAAATGCAAAAATATTGATTGCTAAGAACATCAGAGTGTTCAGTGGAGCCACCACTTTTAAACCCATAGTTGAAACGCATTATCTGTGAGCCCCATGAGACTCACGAGGTCTCTAAACACAACTCTGCATGTGAGCCAGTTATGGCTCACGCGGCTCACTGCACAATGTATACGTGAACCAAATATGGCTCACGTGGCGTCATAACCCATGCAACTGTGAACCAGCATTGGCTCACGTGGCAGTCAATGTGTTAATAGTTCAATGCGAAAAACTCAGTATATAATACACAAATCTATCCTGCCACCTAAACCATTACCACGTCCATTCGTCACGTATTTTTAGGCGATCAATTATTCAAACTACAAGCTTATTTAATGCACCCTTTTTCAAAAACTACAATTGTAAATGATGAAGCCAAAAATAATAATAATAATAATAATAATAATAATTCCATAAACATTTATATAGGGCATGACAATTCTTTCTCAACCGCAAGTCGATTGAGAGAGATCAACTGATGCTGCCTATGCGGTACAAAACCATTTTCTAAATTACTTCAAAAACGTAAATTCATTTTAATTTTATAATAATTATACCAGCATATTATTGTATCTATGGGTTATGGAAAATTAAACATGCGGTATAAAATAAATAAATGTAAACTTATTAGTCTGATTGAACTTTTCAGCTATTTCATTCCACATTTCTGCATTGTTAGCATGTTTTTGTACTCGGAATGCCGAGAGTCATATAACGCACTGAATGAGACTTTGTGTCTCGTCCGCCATTGACCGCCGCGGACTCTGTGGAATTCACAACCTGCCGCCTGCCCGCCGCGGACTGGGCTTCCTCCGCGCGGTAGGCCGCGCTCTGTTTGACTAGGCTGATGCAATACCATGCACCACAGAGTCCGTGCGGACTGCCCGCGCTCTGTTTGACCGGGCCTTTAGCATAAAACTGAACCGCTATTTTATGAAATCTTTCCCGTAGTCGAGGTATGCTTCTGATTTTATGGAACCAGTGGTTAGCTTACCGAATGGCTCTATTTTGTATCATCTGTAGTGATTTGAGCTTAGTAGCAGCAGTATTGCCCCAAAGTACTGTGGCACACTTCAGTATAGGCCCGAGGGTTATATAGAGGCGTATTCCTAAATCTGGCAGTAGCGAAGACGTAGGATTGAGGTGTCCGTCCCCCCTGTAGCGTTAGCATGAACACTGGTGACATGGTTCTTCCAGGTCATGTTACTGCCCATTTTAACACCGAAATATGTAGCTATGGGTGTCCAATTTACGTTTTTGCACGAAAAGGACCGCGGACTGGAGGAATGGAATCTTCTTTCTTGATATAATGATTCTTTGGATATTAGGCGCGTTAAAAGTTAGACGCCATTTGGTCGCCCATTGTTCAATTTTATTGCAGGCATGTAGTAGCCTGGTCCTAGGGACTGCGACATCTAGGCTCCTTGCATATGGGGCGGCGTCATCTGCTTTAAGGGAAATCTGTACACGCTATGTACTCGGTACACGCTCTGTACTCGGAGTTTCTGTAGTATACAGACCGTAGAGCATTGGGCCAATCACAGAGCCTTGTGGGACGCCTATAGAGATGGCCTTCATCGCTAAAATGCCGTTGTCCATAACCATGTGAAAGGTACGATCCTCGAGGTAGCGTTTTAGTAGTCGCACGTTGGAGAACAGCATTCCCTTGTACAAGAAGTTTGTGGAGGAAGCCCTGACACACACATAGTCGAGGAGAACAGCACCAAAGTACTCTCGATGGCTGAGAAGGTATGCTCTGTGACGCGGAACAGCTGCCGGGTTGTGGAATGTTCTTTATGGAAGCTGAAGAATAAATTTTTCATCAAAATAGTGTTTGAATGTATGAACTTTACTTTTCTTTTTTCTTATGGCTTTACGCCTCATCGATATCGATGCCAATTGATGTGGGAAAGGTGTGGGAGAAAGGAAGGGGAAGGAATTCAGCCATGACATTTTTGAAGGAACCATCTCGGCATTTGCCAGGATTGATTTGGGGAAACCGTGGAAAACCCAAATATGGCTGAATGCGAGGCCAGAGTGTTACTGCTCACCCGCCACGATCGGTGAAGGTGTGAAGCACTGCCTTTAACGTGACTAATAATTTTACTTGTCAGGGTGCGAGCGGTCTATTGGCTCGGTGATTAAAGCGTCAGATTGGAGATCGAAGGTGCCTGGTTCGAATCCCTGTCTCGGAGGGGATTTCCATAGGCATTTAACCCTACCTTCACCTCTGGCACAGCTTGAAGTGTAATGTGAAGTACGTCAGAATACTTGGCTCGGATTACACGTTAAACTGAAGGTCCCCTGTACCCGGTAGGATTGTAAGTGAAGTACGTCAGAACACTTGGCTCGGATTCAAGGTTAAACTGTAGGTCCCCTGTACCCGGTAGGATTGCCGGGTTAGGTTAAGGCGGCTACGATAGGGGCGGAATTCGCAGCCAATAGAAACCCTGTCACCAGATCATTACGACCACACGGAATTATTGTTATTACTTGTCAGGGCCAATTCACAGCTGCCTATGTATTCCAGTAAGTTTTTTGGCGGCCTACATGTAAGGTCTCGGGTTAGAACTCTTTCTTTGAAGAGGTCGAAAATGGAGAATGTTTTAAAATAATTTTGTGGGGGCCAACAAATTTTTGTGCCAGGTATTCAAGTGACACAGCGTTGCGTGATTCGCTGGCACGCAATCTGCCACTGCCCCGAGACACCAATTTGTGTAACGTCATGATGAAATATTACCAGAGGCCTAGTTGCTTGATGATTTCTGTCACCGTGGCAGTCCAATTGATTATTCTGCTTCTGTTTGTACAAAATGTTTCGAATGTTAGGTCTCATCTTGCCACTATGTACTGTACAGTGCGTACAAAACGATGAACTACCTTTTGAACGATTACTTATTAACACCAAAGCAGTTGTCGTGATTTGTTTAGTGTCGTAAATGTTTAGCATCACGTAGAGCAATCACCAATGATGAGTCTATACGGGTAATGCTATGTACTGTTTTACAGCTTTGTACGGTTATTAGTTTTATACTATCTACTAGCTGAAACCCGCGACTTCGTAAGCGTTGATTAAGAATTTCTTTGCCAGGATTGAATATAGAAAGTTGTTGGTAACGAAGGATTAGTCCCAAACAACACCGAGTAGGCATAAAATGACAGGAAAGCCATCACTATATCATTCTACCGTGGAATCTGTCTCTTGAAGAGAATCAATTTCCAACAAATTTAAAAACAGAAAAACAAACGATGGTGAGGGGATGTGGGGGGGGGGGTGTTTTAACTAATGGCAGGTTTATTTTAGATTGGTCTTTTCTTCTTTTTTCAGCATGAGCATCAGATTCTTGGGTTCCAATAGCTTTAGCTGCTCGTGCTCTGTTAGAGCTACAACTTAGGCCAGTTTACGTCCGCAAGGCATGTCAGAAAGGAAGGCAAAATAATCTGGTGCCAGAAACATTTAAGTAGACACAAAGTAATAGGACAGAGAATATCTACATATACACTAAATAATACGTTTTTTCTCTAAACGAAATTTATTAACAAATTATACACTAACATAATGCGAGAGAAGCACACCTTGAGCAACAGACGTAACATTACAGACTAATTGTAATGTCACTATTCGATAAGTTCTCAAAATTTCGTGACTACAACTGTTAATAATACCGAAAAAAATGTCCTGTTCCCTCCCTACAGATTTTCTTGTCAAATTCCGTCAATATCGGTATAGGCATTTAGTTATCAAAACGTATCAAAAAGACAGAGACTTAATTCCGCATTTATAGTATTATTACTGCAGATCACACACAGACTGTTGCAAATCACACCTGAGGGATCAATACAACGTAAAAAATGAACACCTACAGCATTGCAACACTACCTACGATTTGCCTCGCATTGCACCCCTAAATTTGTGACATCTACAGTTTAACATTCAATCCGAATAACCGACGGTGCAGGCGTGACTCTTACGATCAAAAACAATTTAAAAAAAATGCCTCCACGGAGATTTTAACCGGCGCCCACGACCAAAACATTAGTAAGCAAGCGCTTTAACCACTGAGCTACCTGACCGCTACACGGAAAAACAGTACAGAGACCTCCATATCCAACGCGTCTGACATTTATTATTTATACAGGTAATTTTTCTCCTTGTTTCAAATGATAAGTGTGCAAAGTTTCATCGAGATCGGATGAAAACTGTGGATTTGTATGAAAAACAAACAAACACACATACATTAATCTTTATATATATAGATTATGCACTAACATAATGCGCGAGAAGCACAGCTTTAGCAACCGACGCAACATTATAGACGAACATACGTATCCGTGTGTCTGTCACCATTCGATAGGTTCTCAAAATTTCGTGACTAAACTGTTAATCATACCGAAAAAAAAGTCCTGTGCCCTCCCAACAGATTTTCTTGTCAAATTACGTCAATATCGGTATAGGCATTTAGTCATCAAAACGTAACAAAAAGACAGAGACTTAATTCCGCATTTATAGTATTACTGGCTAGTACCCACGACTTCGTAAGCGTGGATTAAGAATTTTTTTGCCAGAATTAAATATAGAAAGTTGTTGGTAACGAAGGATTGGTCCCAAAGAACACCGAGTCGGTATAATATGACAGGAAAGCTATCACTATATCATTCTACCGTCGAACCTGTCTCTTGAAGAGAATCAATTTCCAACATATTTCTGTCACCATTCGATAAGGTCTCAAAATTTCGTGACTACAACTGTTAATCATACTGGAAAAAATGTCATGTGCCCTTCATACAGATTTTCTTGTCAAATTCCATCAATATCGATATTGCCATTTAGTCTTCAAAACGTAACAAAAAGACAGAGACTTACTTTCGTATTTATAGTATTATTACTACGGTTCACACACACACACACACTGACTGCGAACAAACCCTGAGGGATCATTATAACGTAAAAAAAGTGTACATCTATAGCATTGCAACACTACCTACGATTTGCCTCGCATTGCAGCCCTAACTTTGTGATATCTATAGTTTAACACTCAATCCGAATAACCTACTGCCCAGGCGTGACTCTTACGATCAAAAACAATTTTTTAAAATCTTAGCCTCCACGGAGATTTTAACCGGAGACCACGACCCAAACATTAGTAAGCATGCGCTTTAACCACTGAGCAGCCTGACCGCTACACGGAAAAACAGTACAGAGACGTTTATATCCAACGCGTCTATCTATCGCCGTTCAGTAGTATTTCGAATTTATGAGACAACATGTATTATTTATACAGATAATTTTTCAACCAAATATAGACAGTATTTTTCTCCTTGTTTCAAAGGATAAGTGTGCAAAGTTTCATCGAGATCGGATGAAAGCTGTGGATTTGTATGAAGAACAAACAAACCAACAAACAAACATACATTCATCTTTATATATATAGACTAGATAAATTGGTAATGGCGACCAAGTAATTCCCTATGAAAGGTATCATCCACTGCTGGCGATCTAGGGCACACCTTTTTTGGGGAATGGAAACGAACGAATCTGGAACAATAATGGAAACCACTGTATTGAAGGTATGAAATGTATTTCCTTAAATTAATTGATGATTCCTTCTTCCTGAATAAAATATTCAGTAGGCGAAATAGTCTTCATTCGGATCTTCAAATGAAGACAGTTCAGGAAGGGATCATCAAAAGGAATCGGTGGAATATTCTATAAGACGGAGCATGGAATTGCTGCAAGTTTGAATAGGGGAAATAGGTTAGAGAATTTAAAAAAAGACATTTACAGACTTGGATGCTATTGGATTAGTGAGATTGAATGGGAGGATGCGCAGGATTTCTGTTCGGGGAATATCATTGAGCAGACTAAACAGCATAAGAGATATCAACCAGTTTTGTGGAATAGGGTCTATAATGAATAAGAAAAGTAAAAAGGAAGATGGAGAATGTTGTTTAAGCAGGATAGTGACAGACTTACATTTTTGAGTATAGAAACTAAGCCTGCACCAGCTGTTAGTACAAGCATATATGTTGTCTTCGGAAGAAGACGATAACGAAATAGAGAAAATGTAAGACGAAATCAAAGAAGTAATTAAATATATATAGTGTGAGAAAAATTCACTGCTCATGGACTACTGGAATATTTTAGTAGTCGAAGGAAAACAAGAAACTATACTACGGAAGTTTAGTTTGTGAGAAATAAATCAGAGAGTAAGCAGGCAGTTCGATTTTTGTAAAAAGCATAAGCTACTCGTAGCAGTAATCTATGACCATAGTTTTGCACTTGTGAAGAAGTGTAGACTGAAAGTTAGAACAAGGGAGAACCGCAGAGTCATCAGATTGCTAATTGAGCAGTTTAAAAACTCTTTCACCTTAAATTTGTAAAAAATGTACACGAGAGACATGAGGAAAACTGTTAATAAATATTAACTGAAGAATGGACTATCTTGTAAAGAAAGATAATCATAACAGATAAAGAAAATTTAGGATTGACGAAAGAAGCCGATCGTAAAGCTTATCTTCATGGACTTACCGTGTCCTTACAAATGTCAGTTCGGAACGTTACCGCTCACCAGTTCGGCTCGATCGAAAAGTTTAGAGGAAATACTGTAGTTGATAGGATCAGATAGTAAGGCATAAAAATGCTCAAACTGTAGTGTTACTCCACAGTAATAATATTTCATGAATGAAGTAAACAGAGAATAAAAGAAAGTCAAGGAAAAACGAATGCAAGAAAAGTATGCAGAAGTAGAGAGGTAAATTAATGCGTGAAGATTACAGGCAGCATATAGAAAGATCAAACAGAATATTGGAAGATGTGTTAGAATCAAAGGAGCTGGCAGGTATCTTTTGTTAAGCTCAAAAGACAGAAATAACCCTTTGAAGATATACGTAAAGATAGTATGTGAAACGGACGTCTTGGAAAGAAAAGAAAATGTTGAAACTAATAAAGTAGGATATACAGTTTTAAGGTCAAAAGCTGCAGGAGTTTTAAAGCTTTAAACAATATACTCTAATACATAAAGGAATTAGAAAATTATTCAGTGTGATATCAAGAATTAACGAAACATGAGAGAAATTGACAGATTTTCTTAAATGTATCGTTGCCAAATGCCACAAGGAAGAAGAGGTGACCAAACGAGAAAATTATCGTACCATTGTTTGACATTGCTTGCTTCAAAATTACTAACTAGGTTAATATACAGAAGACTAGTTACGAAGACTAGTTACGAAGACGAATTACGTGTATGTCATTCTGAGTTTAAGAAATACCAGGAAAAAGAAAGGTTATTCTGTCGTTAGGATAAATATTGGATTTACGGATGAAGAGAATGTCGGTCACAACTGTGGCATTTGTTTTTACAATAAGGTCTGTTATGATACTGAAGAGGGGAAGATGTTTAAAACAGGTATAACATATCAAGTTAGTGTCGTGTATGGGAGCAGTTAAACATACAGTAACAAGACCTGTGGATTCCTATTTAGTAGTGGTATTTACTGGAAAAGACAATGGAATGATTTAATGAATCATAGTAGTTCAGTTATGACGTCCTGGATTTCAAGGGAATTTCAGTCAAAAATGCCGTTCACTAACGAAAGGTTTACAATACTGGTACACAAACCTGGAGTATAAACCTTTATACATGTTGCTGCTAGTCTATGCGATACGAGATTGTCTTTATCCTGACGGGAGTTCTAATTCAGATAATGGTTTTGGAACCTATAGTGATACGTAAACATAACGCAAGCATTGTCAGCTGCATCTCATACATAAATAGAAAATAAGTTGTTCAATGCAAGGAAGTGCTGGTTCCTTTAAGTAATTAGAAGTAATAGAAGAAAGCAACATGGGGTGGGGATAAACACATAACATTTAGACTGCGATTCATCATTCTGATTTTGAAGAATTGTGAAGTATCTGTGAAGGAAATACACTGAAGTGCCAAAAGTCATGGGATAAGAAGCTGCAAATATGAAGATGGCGGTAGCACCGCGGACACGTATAGACGTGCCATGCAATCTCGGGGCATTCATTTGTACTCTTGCGAGTCGCGTGAAATATTTTGTGACGTGATTATGGCCGCACGACATTGAACGCTGATGTGGTTGGAACATGTTATGAGGATGGAGGATGGGAGGATGCCGAAAGTAGCACTGCTGAACAGCGGGAAGGGAAGCAGACCAGTTGGAAGACCTCAGGCAAGATGGATGGTCCAAGCAAAGATAGATGCAGAGGCTAACGGAGTCATTTGGAGAAAAGTGATGGAGGAAAAATCTTGGAATGACCGCCAGACTTGGAAGAGGATGTGCAGGATTACCCGCAAGAGTGGAAACGTCTGATCATGATGATGATGATGATGATAACGCGGAATGGTAGTTGGTGTTAGACGCATGGAGCACGCCATTTCGGAAATTGTTCGTGAATTCAACATTCTTCGATCCACAGTGTAAAGAGTGTGCCGTGAATATTAAAGTTCCGGCACTACCTTACCATGGACAATGCAATGGCCGACCAGGTGTACTTAATGGCATTTGAGGTGTCAGTGTTGACAGGCAGGCAACACTGTGAAAGAGAACATCAACACTCAATGTGGAACGTACGACAGACGTGTCCATGTGGACGGTGCAGCGAAATTTCATGTTAATGGGATATGGCAGCAGAAGACCGACGCGATTGCTTTTGCTAACGAGACCATGACAACGCCTGTCCTGGGTTTATGACATGTTGTTTGTACCCTAGATTACTAGAAAATATTCCAATTGATAAGAGCTGATGGTAGTTTTCGAGTGTGGCGCATATCCCAAGAAGCCATGGAACAAGGTTGTCATCAAGGCATTGTGCAAGCTGGTGGTGGCTCTATCCAGGTATGTGCTGTGTTTACGTCATGGACTGGGACCTCTGGTCAATCTGAACCGACCATTGACTGTAAATTGCTCATGGGAAAATCTTCCCAAACAATAATGGACTTTTTCAAGACGACAATGCGCCATGTCACGGGGCCAAAATAGTTCACGAATGGTTTGAGGAACAATACCAACGAATTGATTTGGCTACGTAGATCACCAGACATTAATCAAAAAGAACATATTTGGGATGTGATCGAAAGATCAGTTCATACACAACGTCCTGCACCGGCAACATTTCGCAATTTTGGACGGCTGTAATGGAAGCATCGTAGAATATTTCTTCCGAGGACTTGTTGAGTCAGTGTCATGTCGATGTGCTGCTCTTCGTCGGGCAAAAGAGGTCTCACACGATATGAGGAGGTACCCCACACAGAGCATGGTGGTTGAGCGGCAACTCTTTGACCTCGCATTCGGGAGGACGCTGGTTCGAATCTTCGTACGAATGTCCAAATTTCGGGTCTATGGTTTCCCCAGATCACTCCAGGCGAATGCCGGGATTATTTATTTATTTCTCGTGTCTAGGACATGACATTACAAGTTGTGACAAAACAAATAAAATTAATTAATTAATATCAAGCTTGTGGACTATAGTACACAATTAAATGGAATGTGACCAGAATTCCGCAATTTTGATGGCCGTCTCATTTGCCCTAAAAAGTTCATTGATAGTTCAGGTTTCAAGTAGATTCCTGCATACCATGTTGTGGGTCGTGCAGCTCGCCATATTCAGATAATTCGTTTTCAGTAGTGTAAAACCATTTTTTGATGTTGGATCTGCATCGGGACACTTCAGTTCTTAAAATATTTAGTGCCTTCCATATGGCATATGGCTGATTACACCCCGCGGCCGGTGCCTCTTTGACATTCCTCCAGTGCCATTTAGGCAGCGAATTTCGCCATAGTTCTACACTGCGAGCTCCAGGAGAAGATGTCTGTAGTTTACTGTACGAAGCTCTTTCTTGACTTTAGTCTTGTGGGTTGAGGTTCGTATCCAAACAAAGGATATCTGGGATCTGTTTCCTTTTTCCTGCATCTCTGCAGGTGTTTTCCTTCGAATGTCTGATGGTGCTATACCCATGATTTGATATATTTTGCTGACAGGAGTTGGTTTCAGGCAACCTGTTACAATGCGACCAGTATCATTCAGTGCTATATCAACCTGCCAAGCATGTGCAGAGTTTTGCCAAACTGGTGCTGAGTATTCTGCTGCGGAGAAACTGATTGCCAGAGCAGATGTACGAAGCACATTTGGCTATGCTCCCCGGGAGGTACTTGTAAGTTTTCGTATGATGTTGTTCCGGGTGGTTACTTTGAGTTTCAGATCATCACAGTGGGCTTTGATGTAACAGAGCGATCAAGCTTTACTCCCATATATTTTGGAGTATAGCAATGTAATAGTTGTTGCCCCCTCCAGTTGATGTTCAACTTCCTTCTGGCTTTCATAAAAGTCGAAAAGCTCAGTGGTTAAGGCGTCAGATTGCAGACCAAAAAGTCAGGGGACCTAATCTCGATCTCGGTGGGGATTTTCAAAGGCCTTTAAACCGACCTTCATCTCTGGCACAGCTTGTTGTGTAATGTGAAGTATCCTAGAACGCTTCCGTGTTCCAGATTCCAAGTTAAATTGTAGGTCCGCTATACCCGGTAGAATTACCGGGTTAGATTAGGGTAGCGATGACCAGAGGCGCATGCGTGGTGAATCCAAAACTGTGTTACTAGGTGGCCGAAGTCTTCGGGGATATCCCGACCAGCAATTCAATACGCATTTATTTTTATAATTTTCGAAAATATGATAGAATGCAAAATTCTATAGGAGACAGATATCAGGGTGGTCAGTTGGTATTTGGCGGGTTCCATTCGATCTCCTTTTTAAAGATGGAAGTAACCTGTGTGATTTTCCAACCGGAAAGTACAATTTCTGTCTAACGATTTACGGCATATATCAGTCAGAAAGGGGAACATTTCTGTCACATGCTCTGGACGCTCTCTCACTGGAATATCATCAGGACCCGATGCTTTCTCCCACATAAGAATTTCCAGTTCCTTTACGATACCTGCATAGTCTATTTCTAACAAATTCACGACAAAGAAAAACCGGTACGGCTATTTTGCTTGGTGAACGAATTTTTGAATTCGATTTTAGGGATACTTAGTTTGTCGTGGCTTTCACTAATCTCATATACGTTTGTTTGGAATTACAACTGGCAGTTTTTATGTACTGCCAAAATTTCTTTGGATTTTTTTTGCGAGACTTTTGAAAAAAGAATTTCAACGGAAATCTTTAAATGGCTCACGCATTATTTTTTACGCGTTCTCTTAACTCGGCTAATGTTTCTACGTCCCTACCGTCACTTCGTCTCGTATTAGGCAAACATCTAAAATACTAACCATGGGAGGGAATAAGATCGATCACCCCTGAGACAACGACCTGACTACTAAGCAAGCCAGTATAGATGGAAGCATACCTACGGCGGATCAGGCGCACGGGCCTCCTGTCAAGGAACTCACCTCAGAGATTTTGAAGAAGCTCCAGCGCATACATACAATTAAAAGAACGTATATTTTGGCAATGAATAACAAAAGACGTTTCTCAATAAATTAAGAAATGCCAACTTCATAAATCAACGCAACCAAAATTTCAGTTGGTTCTAAAAATCAAAGTGACACCAGAGCGTTACCTCGGACTCGTATGTGTTACAAGTATCACCGCGTCGGTCTGCTTGAGCATTTTTACAAGTGAAGTCATACGGAGACTTTTTCGTCTCTAAGACTTAAAAACTGTGTTTACCACAACGTAGCCTACCACCCACAACCCAATGTATTTTTTTTTTTGCTTATGGCTTTACGCCTCATTGACATAGGTAGTAAACGACTGGAAACAAGGAACGGAAAGGAATTCGGTCATGAACGTCTGAAGGAATTATGCCGGCATTAACCTAAAGTGATTTCTGGAAGCCGTAGAAAACTAATATCTGAAGGGGCGGACGGGTATTCGAACCCGCGTCCTTCTGAATGCGAGGGCAGACCTTTACCACTCACTCACCACGGTCGGTGATCAAATGACCCTTTGGAGATAACACACAGAACTTAAGCAAAATTTCTGGGCCACTGCTTGGATCGAGCTGAATGGAATTGCAGTGAACTATTATAATTCGTTGTGTATGAGTGCGTGGTGGGTGAGCGATTAACGCTCTGGCCTCGCATCAAGAAGGACGCCGGTTCGAATCCCCGTCCGGGCATCCAGATTATGGTTTTCCATGGTTTTCCGAAATCACTCCAGGCAAATGCTAGGATGCTTCCTTCAAAAGGCCATGGCCGAATTCCTTCCCGTTCCTTGTCCCCAGTCCCATCCCGCCTCTAATGACCTCGACGTCGACGAGGCGTAAAGCCGTAAGGAAAAAAGGTGTATGTGTACATTACGCTGTCACACAAACCACATAATATTCTCCTCATATCTGTTTCTAAGGAAGAGCAGCATATATCACGGGAGTAATGCAACGGAATCCATCACAACCATTCAATAATTGTGATCACCGTGTCGCCACAATTTAACAATGAAAACTGTTTAATGAGGAGGCACGATAGTTCAATCAGAACAGTAAAGAAGAAAATAAGGAAGCTTATGAAAAAAGAGGAACACGCACGATATTTTAACCTAGAAATGCGGTACTGTTTTCAAACCCAGCTTGACGCAGAGGAGTAACTTACAGTTACTTTGTCGTGGGATATACACAGTCGTGACAGCAAATCCATCAAATATGAAGTTATGAATGAAAAACAACAAGAATATGTCGGTACTTGTAAATCGGTTAAAGGAATTTAATTAAAATGATAAGCCGCAATAGCTTGCAAAACGGCACGCATTGCTTTGCATTGTGAAGCTACCAATGTCTGATCACAAGCAACTTAACCGGTTGGACTATCTTCTAAATGCGATGAAGAAAATAAAAACAAAACTTGAAGGAATAATCAGGATCATCTATATATAGATATCTGGTTAATTAATTATATTAGTTATCTTAATGATATCAGCAAGTAGAACGTCAGCAAAATAGTTGTAAGAATGTAATGTGGGACTTTAATAATGAAACAAAACAACTACTTCAGTGAGTACAATTGATCACAACTCATTATACGAATAAAGTTATAAATACAAATTATATAACAAACTGAATTATACAACTGGATTACACAACCCTATTTCCAGCCAACTACAACTGTTATAAAAGCCCACTACGTACGGTATTACTACGCGATTCCATATCTGCAGGGTGCCAAGATAGTAATGCCGCGAATCCTATTCCATTGTTTACGAAGTATTTATTTAAATGGATGCGGAAGGGTAAACTGAAATAATTCTTGCAGCTTCCTCAAGTTGGGTACATCTGGCTATTTAGTTTTGGATAACAGCCTCAACGAAATCTTTTGAAAGAAAGCGTTAGTGGTTTTGTAGTACACAGGATAAGGTGCTCGCTTTCAAAATTCATGAAGACGCGTCCCAATCGCTGTGCGGCTTGGGATGTATAAAGGGCTTTGCTTTGTCGATGTACGCCAGAAGGCTCTATGATTAGGATTCCTTGTGGCTCAGTGGTTAAGGCGTGTGACGGGAGACCGAAAGGTCCCCGGTTCGAATCCATGTCTCAGCGGGGATTTTCATAGGCACTTAACCCGGCCTTCACCTCTTGCTGTGTAAAGTACGCTAGAACGCTTCCGTGGTTCGGATCCCACGTTAAACTGTAGATTCCCTGTACCTGGCAGGATTGCCGGGCTAGGTTAAGGCAAACCCAGTCACCAGGTCATTACGATCACACGAAATTATTATATTATTATTCCTTGTTAAACCTATGTGCAGCAGCGAGAGAAATTGTATGCGCACAAATCTCTCTCTCTCTCTTTTTTTTTTTTTTTTTTTGCTTGTGGCTTTACGCCTCGATCAGGCGGGAAAGGACTAGGGCCAAGGAATGGGAAGGAGGAAGAAATTTGGCCATAATCTTTTTAAAGGCACCGTCCCGGCATTCGCCAGGAGGGAAAAGATAGAAGATAGTTATCTACTGTTCAAGATCGCATATAGCTCCAGGGATTACAGCTGAGAATCTTGTCAGAGAAAAAGGCGTCAAAAGTATTTATGAAATGCTAAAACTAAAACACCTGTTATTAAAGAAGATTTTAGCAATAAACTAGAGTTTGAAAATTGAAGTCCATTCCTCACGAAGACGGACACCTTTTCCTGCAAATATGATGCGTAATAGTCGCTGCCCAGTTTTAAAATTTTGTTGCAAATAGGAGCGCACCGCAATACCTTCTAACGTGTCTGTGGTCTACAACAAAGGGCGACTCACCTGACGTCAATACATGTCCCCAATCAACTCGCTATTGTCTGCAATCACAAGCCAATTCTGTACTGAAGTGTCCGTGCTTCAGGACAAATTAATAGCATACGCACGTATAGTTAGCTGAAAAGCAGCATTTAGTAGGTCATGTGGTGACACGTGGAATCATAAATCAATGTCACGGTGACTTCGAGTAGCAGCACATGGCAGAGCTTGTAATATCACCGCTACGTTAATGAAGAGATAGGCGCAGTAATAGTCGACATGAAATTGTATCAAGTTTAAGTAAATGTAATTATCCACAAAACCGTGAATAAAACCAGCAACTCTGTTATGTTTACTCATCAATCTGTATGGGCCCATGTGATCGGTGACGATTTAGTTTTTTAGCGGTGAACAGTTTTTGTACGGCATGTATCTTGTTAGCGAAATCGTAACATCGGGAAGTAATTTTTTATAACACTGTTCATAAACATTGTAGAAAATTCACTAAACGTTTTCACACTGACGTTATTTTACACGGTGGCGGGTAGATATTATCCAGAAGTTGCTGAAAATTGTAGATGATTAGTTAAATAATTGTCCAGAAATTCATTTAAGTGTTTCTTGCCATAGAAAAACCAACAACCATATCACACTGTAAGGAATATATACGGAGAGTAAAATTCCCTTAATAGTTGCTTTTCACTATAAAATAACATTTTATATATCAGTTTTAAACAGTTCTTCACAAAGGATGAGCTAGTTCACTTTTAAAATGATTAAAGTATTTGAAATATCACCGTTGCTTACGAAAGATAGAGAAAGTTTTTAATTTGACACGTAATGAGATTAAATATTCCGAATATTTTCCGGTTTTATCGACTTTGCATTCTCGACAGTGAGATTTTCCTCATACGATTTGAATACTTTAACTCTTGTTGTTCGCTAATAATTGGATTTGATTTCTACTTTTGTGAAGTATAATGTGATTAAAGTACCGGAATGACAGTGCAACGCGTACATACTAGCAATATCTTGTTTTTCCTGGCAGTTATGTCTTGTCATATCGATCTGTATTGCAAACGCCACTTTCAGGGGTAACTGCAGTCTCTTGAAGTGATACGGTAGGTGTTGTAGATATACGAGTGAAGAGGATATATATTCATCAGCCAGAACATTATGGGCACTGTTCAGTCTGCCCCTGCCAGGCAGACCTCACACACAACGCGCCTGCACGCCGGGATACATATACGACTCCAAACAGGCGCAGAGGCATCAAAACAAACCAGGAAAATAAATAGAATCATCTAGAGGCTAAGTGGGACCTTTTCTTACAGAGGTCGCCGTACTACCACACAACGGTATTCCTGCGCCAGGCCGCCTATATAAGCGTAGCCGACAGCTCCACCGGCAGTTCCGGCCTGACCGCTGAACCAGCTTCAACTACAGAAGACCACCGGAAGTTCGCGAGAAGTAGAAGCCGTCTCTCTCTACCCCGGATCAGGACCAGGCTAAATTTCTCGACGGTCATCCGATAACTGTACCCACATTTGTTTATTGTTACCAGTTGTTTGTGTACATAGTAATAAACCTCAAGGAACCATTAAGTGTAGTTCACTTCAGTGGCGACAAGGTTGGGATAAGAACTCTCGACCATCATGGCTACGCCAGCAGCACCTACGGAATGGCAACAGTTCCTCCAAGGACTTCTACATCAGTTCACAGCAATGCAGCAGCAATTCGCAGAATCTCAGACAGCAATGCAGCAGCAATTCGCAGAATCTCAGAGATAACTGATTGCGGAAGTCAGGAATTTCCGCCACCCCACGGCCCCGCCTCCGTTCCCAGCATTCAACGACGACGTCGAGGAATGGGAGACCTACGAGAAGCGCATAAAACAACACTTCGCAATTCATCACATATCCAAAGAAGAAGACCAGCGTGCATATTTCCTTTCCTGGAACCAATCGAAGATGTATGTCTTGCTCACCAAACTTCAGCCACAAGACCCCGACACCCTCACCTTCACGACCATCGGTACGACACTGAATGCATACTACAGACGCCGGTACCATGTCGTCGCGGCCCGCGTCGAATTCTATCAATGCCGGAAGAAGCCCGATCAGACGTATCGCCAGTGGGCGGCCGAACTCCAAGGCCTTAGCAGAAAATGTAAGTTTCAAACTCGTCGTTCCCACGAATCCTACGCCGACGACATGGTGCGTGATCACATCATACAGGCTGCACCAGATGCCGCATTCCGGCATGACGCCCTCAAGTTAGAGGACCCATCCCTGGAGCAGGTCATCGAACTTGCCTACAAATTCGAAATATCTACGGCCGCAGATCGCCGCCTGGAGTCCTGGGCGGATGTGGCCGCAATCCGAACCGACGTAGAGGACACGGAAGACGTCGCCGCCATCCAGAGCTCCCAGTCGCGCTCTTCCCGACACCACAACCGGGGACCGCTTCCTCAGAAGAACATCGAACCGACCCGTTCCGGCCGGGGCACCAAGTCTCGGCAGCAGCAGCGGATCCCGCAGCGCCGACGCCGCAGCCCGCTCCGCCTGCCCTCCTGCCCCGCCTGTTATTCAGCACATGAGAGGGAAAATTGTCCGGATCGTTGGGCTGAATGCTCACGTTGCGGCAAGGAGGGACACCTGGCGTCCGTCTGCCGCACCAACACCACCAATGCCAATCCCGGATCTCGCCGCCCAGGGTCTTACCAAGACGGGTTGAGCGGCGCACCTATGGATATCAATCAGGTAGACACTTCCACAGCATCCAAACTTTTTATCGACATTACGGTCAATGGCAAGCCTCTGTGCCTACAAGTCGACACAGGAGCAGCAGTCTCATTGCTTAATTATACTACTTATGTGCAAATTGGCTCGCCCCCCCTCTCGCCGGCCCCCAAGCGCCTCCTGACATACAACAAACAGGAAATAGCACTCCTGGGACAATTCACAGCAAACGTCATGTATAAGTCTGTACATCGTTCAGTCCCCTTTTTAGTAGTTAACAGTTCTCTCACAGCAGACTTATTTGGACTGAACGCTTTCCGCTTATTCGGATTTTCAATTGAGGATAACATACACCTCGTATCTCAGCATGTTCCTTTTCCTGAAGTGGACGCCCTTTGCACCGAGTTTCAGGACCTGTTCTCACCAGGCGTCGGCTGTGCAAAGGACTTCGAAGCATCACTCCAACTCCGGCCGGACGTACGGCCTCGATACTTCCGGGCACGCCAGGTACCCGTAGCGCTTCAACAACCACTTCAGGAAGAACTTCAACGTCTCCAAGACGAAGGGATCCTCCAGCCGGTGCGGTTCAGCCCCTGGGCCACGCCGTTGGTCATAGTTCAGAAGCCAGGACGCCGCTTACGTCTCTGTGGTGACTTTAAAACCACAGTCAACCCGCATCTGCTGGTAGACGACTATCCACTTCCGAGACCGGACGACCTCTTCCGTAAACTAGCAGGAGGTACCTACTTTACAAAAATTGACCTGGCAGAAGCATACCTTCAAATCCCTTTGGATATCCAGTCCCGACAATACACAGTCATCAACACTCCCTCTGGCCTCTTCCAACTCAACCGGCTCATGTCGGCTTGGCAGTGCTCCAGCGATTTTTCAACGGTATCTCGAACAACTTCTCCAGGATATTCCGGGATGCATCCAATTATCTCGACGACATAGCCGTCCACGGGACCCTCCGCTGCCGAACACATGACCAACCTCCGCCTACTCTTCCTCCGCCTCCGTGCAGCAGGTCTGAAATGCAACCTTTCCAAGTGTCAATTTTTTCAACAATCCATTCCTACCTGGGTCACATCATCGCTCAGGAAGGCATTTCCCCAGCATTTTCCTATGTGGACGCTATTTCAAATTACCTCGGCCTCAGGATCTACATCAGTTGAAATCTTTTTTTAGGCAAGATTTTCATACTACAGAAAATTTATACCTCGGCCAGCACTAGTGGCAGCACCCCTGTACCACCTCTGTCGCAAGACTATTCCGTTCCGTTGGACCCCAGCTTGCGAGACCGCATTCCACACCCTTAAACAGCAGCTCAAGTCCGCAGCATGCCTCATGCCATATACTCCAAACCTCCCCTTGATTACTGCCACAGATGCATCCGATTACGGTGTGGAGGCAGTTCTGTCTCATAAATTACCAGATGGCATGAACGCCCCGTAGCTTACATCTCCAAAGCCCTATCGGCTGCCCAGCTTTAAATATTCTCAAATCGAGAAAGAGGCGCTAGCTATTGTTTTTTGCCTGCTCCAAATTCTATTCCCTTTTATATGGGATTTCGTTTCACCTCATTACCGACACAAACCAACTTCCCTATCACTATTTGATCCGTCCACACGTCTGCCTACCAAAACATCCCACCGCATCCAGCGTTGGGCACTATTCCTGTCCCAGTTCAGATATACCATGCATTTCCGTACCACCTCCAGGCATGCCAATGCAGACGCCTTTATCCAGACTACCGCAGGGACCAGACCTTGCCTTCGACAATTCGGAACTTCTTGTGTTCCAGATCGACGATGACATACAAGAAGCACTGAAGACATTTCAGTCACGGCCTCAAAAGTCGCTGCAGCCACAGTGGAGGACCCCCTCCTCCGTGTCATCAGACACCACATCCAACACGGTTGGCAAACACGTTCCCCTCCACGCCATCATCTAGACCTCCACTTCTACTACTCCATCCGCCACCAGCTCTCAGTAGTAGAGGGAGTGCTTCTCCGCACAGAACCAAATTCCACCCCGAGGGTCGTCGTTCCGAGATCCCTACAGCCGACAATCCTCCAAACTCTCCACCAAGGACACTGGGGAATTGCCCGCACTAAATCCCTTGCCAGACGCCATGTATTCTGGATCGGCCTTACCACGGATGTCATGAAGATGGTGCGGCGTTGTACCATCTGTGCCCGACAACTGCCCCGCCCCCCTCAAAAGTTCCTTTCCTGGCCGGCACCGTCCGGACCCTGGGAACGCATTCACCTCGACTTCGCTGGCCCATTCCTAGGCCACCAGTGGCTCTTAGTGACGGATGCCTTTTCCCACTTCCCATATGTCGTCCGTTGCTCCACAATCACCACAGAGGTCACCATTTCAGCCCTCACGAAAATCTTTTCCATCGAAGGATTACCATACGCCATCATCACAGATAACGGACCGCAATTTCGAAGTCGGGAATTCCTATCCTTCTGTACCGCCAACAATATCCAACACCTCCTCACCCCGCCCTTCCACCCCCAATCTAACGGGGAGGCGGAACGGCTAGTCAGAACATTCAAAACCCAAATGACCAAATATACCACAAGTCACAAACTCGAAGAGGCATTGACACTCTTCCTCAGTTCCTATCGAACCACTCCAGTGGGGGCTAAAAGCCCGGCGGAATTGCTGCATGGCCGCCAACCTCGCACTCTCCTTCATCTCCTCTTACCCCCTCCCAAAGTACAGGTACCTTCGGGCCCATTCCGTTTCACCCCGGGCTCCCTAGTCTGGGCCCGCGGGTTTGGCTCCCGGGCCGGTTGGCTTCCGGGGGTCATCCAGCGGCCCCGGGGCCGCCAACTGTTCGACGTCAGCCTAGATGGCCGGGTAGTGCGACGCCATCGAAACCAACTACGTCCCCGCTACCCCACGGCACCGTCCTCTTCCACCACGGCACGGCCATCAACTTCTTCCTCTCCTTCCCCGCCCCCTCCACCACTCCTGCCGTCTAACCGTTGCTCAGAGACAGTTACAGCGCCACCACCGACGCCACAACCTGTTGGTCGCTCCGACACCCTTCAGCCGCAGCCTCTCGACCACCTGCGGGGACCATCTTCAGCGCCCCCCGTACAGCCCCCGGCCATCGACGCCGACGAACCGATGCCGTTAGCTCCACAGGTACCTCCATCACAACCTGCACCACGACGCAGGTCGGCACGCATCGCCAGGGGAACAGCTCCGTACTCCCCCGGAGGTAGCCTTCATAGTCTGCTCCAGGGCGCCGCGGCAGACGACCTCGCAGACATCGCTTCCCCCCCCCCGGAGGGAGGTATGTTCAGTCTGCCCCTGCCAGGCAGACCTCACACACAACGCGCCTGCACGCCGGGATACATATACGACTCCAAACAGGCGCAGAGGCATCAAAACAAACCAGGAAAATAAATAGAATCATCTAGAGGCTAAGTGGGACCTTTTCTTACAGAGGTCGCCGTACTACCACACAACGGTATTCCTGCGCCAGGCCGCCTATATAAGCGTAGCCGACAGCTCCACCGGCAGTTCCGGCCTGACCGCGGAACCAGCTTCAACTACAGAAGACCACCAGAAGTTCGCGAGAAGTAGAAGCCGTCTCTCTCTACCCCGGATCAGGACCAGGCTAAATTTCTCGACGGTCATCCGATAACTGTACCCACATTTGTTTATTGTTACCAGTTGTTTTGTGTACATAGTAATAAACCTCAAGGAACCATTAAGTGTAGTTCACTTCAGGCACCTACCTAATAGCCGATATGTCCGCCTTTTGCACGGATAACAGCGGCGACGCGTCTTGGCATGGAAGCAACGAGGCCTTGGTAGGCCGCTGGAGGAAGTGGGCACCACATCTGCACGCACAAGTCACCTAATTTCTGTAAATTCCGGGGAAGGGGGGCAATGAGCTCTGACGCCACGTTCAATCAAATCGCAGATCTGGCGAGTTGGGGGGCTAGCACATGAATTGAAACTCACCACTGTGTTCCTCGAACCACTCCATCACACTCCTGGCCTTGTGACAAGGCGCATTATCTTGTTGAAGTGTGCCACTGCCGTTGGAAAACATGGTTGTTATTAAGGTATGTACGTGGTCTGCAACCAGTGTACGATACTTATTGGTCGTCATGGTGCCTTGCACGAGCTCCACTGGACCCATGAATGCTCACGTGAATGTTCCCCAGAACATAATTGGGCAGCCGCCAGCTTCTCTCCGTGCCACAGTACAGGTGTTAAGAAGCTGTTCCCCTGGAAAACGTCGGATTCGCACCCTCCCATCGGCATGATGAAGAGGGTATCCTGATCCATCAGACCATGCAACGCTCTGCCTCTGCCACTGCGCCAACGTCCAGTGCCCATTTCAGTCGTAGTTGCCGATGTCGTTGTGTTAACATTGGCACATGCATGGGTCGTCGGCTGCGGAAGCCCATCGTTAGGAGTGCACTGTGTGTTCAGACACTTGTACTCTGCCCAGCATTAAAGTCTGATGTTTGTACCTCCACAGTTCGCCGCCTGCCCTGTTTTACCAGTCTGCCCAGCCTACGACGTCCGTCATCTGTAATGAGGGGTGGCCGCCCTACCCCCTATATTTGGAGGTGGTTTCACCTTGGTTTCGCCACTTGTTGAAGACACTCACGACAGCACTCCTCGAACACCCGACGAGTCGTGCAGTTTCCGAAATGCTCGGGCCGAGTCTCCGGGCCATCACAATCTGCCCCCGGTCAAACTCAGATAGATCGCGCGCCTTCCCCATTCTAAACACGGATAGCACGCTCACTGATACTATATGCACCGTGCGTGTGTCTGACCAGTAGTCATTCCTCGTCAGGTGACACTGCTATCGCCTGGACGGTTTTGAATCGATAGTAGGTAGGTAGTCCTAATGTTCTGTCTGATTAGTGTATTCGGTCTTGGCTTTCGGGTTCATAGTGGTATCTGCAATGACGTTGCTGCCCATGTGTCTGAGGCGCTACCTAGTTCTTTTGTACAGTAGCGGTGTGATGAAATTACGCTACAGCAAAAAGGGACACTGACTTTGATTGTATTTTTGCTATAGAACGCCAGATATCTTTAATGAATTAAGAAACTCTAATGTATAAGAGGTGACATCAACGTTGTTCATCACTGTATTTACAGAAATGTTAAATGACACTACACCGGATATTTACTCCATTTTTTATTATTATTAATTTGGCTTACTGTTTCTTTTTTCGTTGCCAAGATAACTCTCTGACGCGACTAATTTTGAACATTCGTGTTTTGTTGTAGATCTGGACCAACGCCGTATCCGAGTTTACAATATTGTAGAAATCACTTGTGAAACTGATCTTGCCATTTTGCTTTGAGCCGATCTTCGCTGATGTTAAGCAATTTACTCCTCGAGGTTATAAAAATGCTCACGCACGTTTGTTGTGAGACTGGGTTTCTCTATTCTGGCCCGTGTTGGTGGCGCCTTTCAACATTTATTTCGTCTGCGGTAGCTTCTCTCAGAACCATCAGTAGCGTTGCCAGGAGTAACCCTTCAGTGAGATCACCATTATTCCTATAAGCGCTGAACTTTACCATATGTCTTGAAAGCTGCGGTTTGTTCGGCATAATGCATTCATCCAGTACCAATTATTTGCTCTTTCGTAGCATGACAGTGAGACATTTCTTCCCTAACCGGATATTGCAACGCGCCCGCCGTTAACAAGGGGAGGCCGCTAACTGTAAAATTCAGATTCGATTTATATGGTGTGCAATAAAAAGCTCATGGCCAGAGTTGTAATGTGGCAAAACAGTAACAAGAGCTTCTTCGTCACTGTCGAGAAAGTCTGCATTGAAATATTCGGTTGCGTTCAAATGGTTCAAATGCTTCCTGCGTTAAAGATATTTCAAGCACTGCGTGGCGCAACGAGCAAGTTCTCTGCTTTATCAGACCGTCGTTGCTGGATCGAATCTAGCTACGGTTTTATAAGATACGTGTGATTTCTATGACACCTGGCGGACCATGGAACAATTTGTTTTGAATACATGTCAGGTGTGTTTCTCAAAAGAAACTTTAAAAAACAATTGGTCTTGTGAAAACGCATCGTTTATCAAACGTGCTAGATGTCGTGCTGTTTTTTGCTTTCCATGTTTTTTTTAATAACTATCAGTCTGGTTCGTACGACGCTGCGGTTACTTCTTCTCACTAACTGTAAATTATCTGCAAGTATATGCAGAACTTTTCAATAAATTGTACCCACCTGAATGTTATTTGTGATATTTTGTTTAATTTCTAGTGTTATTTGCATGAAAGTATAGAATATAACTGTTTGGAATCAACATAATGATGTTCAAAAATGTTTTCCACAACAAACGCCATTTAAAAAACTTATAATATGCCTATTTGTTGAAACTGATTGCCGAGAGTAAAGTGTGCACCCATTTGAATATATATATATATGTATATGTCGGATATCTGGAGTGAGCAGCGCCACAGTGACATCAACGAGGGGCTACTTAAGGGCGGCGCAGAGCACACGGAGGTCTCTTCATGCCTGACCGCCATCTGTCATTGTGTATTGTGAGACTGAGACTAATAAACCGGATCCTTGTATCCGCTGTGTTCTCATAGTTACTCACCACTGTCCGAGGGATATCCACAGCCTACCTCCGCTGACGAGCCATCTGCCTCTAACCGGGAACTCCATTCAACCCGTCCGATTCCTGATCTTTCCCGGATGGATCCGACATATATATTGAAGTGTCACACTGATTGCGGCACCAGAAAATGTAATTAATTTTATTCATGATAAATTCATCCATTATATTTAGTATGGGGGATATGAATTGATAATCAAGGCACCATTTAAAATTAATATTTATTAGATCACGTATATGGATTGCGTTAATTAATTTGACGTGATTCAGAGATGTGATTTGGATAGCATGAATTGACTTATACATTATTGTTCCTCAGGGTCATTTGCTGGGCTAGTGGACGCCAGTGGTGAACGCACTCAACACACACGTTGGTTAGTCTCACAATACCGTAAAGTTGGCTTCTGCATGGCAGCTGTGGGCAGGTCCGTGGTGGCGCTTCTTGCTGCGGGACTGTGCGAAGTCAGTCAGTCGACGCTGTCCGGACTTAGAGCAGCCGCACCAAGTACTTGGACGTTAAATGGTCGACGCGGTCTGGCGGCGAACCTGCTCCTTGAAGATCTGGACTGGAGAGTTCTTCCAGCGGGTCACAGATGGGAGCGCGAACTCACACTCACATTCGCGAATAATATTCCCAACGTCCGTGCGTGAAGCCAACACCTCTGTGACCACCAGCCGAGTCCCCGCCACCCGTTCGCATAGTGGTCCAGCGGATAAGGGGGGGCGAGGGGTAGTCGCATTCCTTGGATGTCGCCTACCTGTTTCCGCAGCCGGCCTTCAAATCCGTTCACACAGTTCGCAACCTTAAGGTGCATTCCCACGATCTCTTGTAAACGAAGGCGAGACGAGACGGGACGGGACGGGACGCCATGGGAACAGGGCCGCCTCTGCTAGCGGAGACGAGACGCAGCTCCCCACTCTGAGTCGGTATACATCACAGGCGTGTGTAGCGGTGCGCTGTTGTCATCGGTTTGCAGCAGCGGTGCGCTCCCCTTTGTTGCTGTAAAGTGCTCTGTGCCAAACGACACTAGGCAACGTGGTGCGGAGGTGGCGGCAAGGTAAGCTAGGACTAACCTGCGGCCCGCGGTCGTCCCTACACTTCGGCTAATGAGATCCCGTCTCGTCTCGCCTCGCCTGCAAGGGATCGTGGGAATGCACCTTTACGTGGTGCGACTTACTGTATCTGCACACGGCTGTAATGTGTGACATCACAACATATATATATATATATATATATATATATATATATATATTGCCAGCGCTGATTGAAATCGGGTGACAACGTGCTTCTGAAGCAGAGTGATTGCTCGCTGTACCACGGGTCCCTGGATGGTTTCCTAACGTAGAAAGCATTTGAAACGTGTGAACGCAACCGAATATTTCAATACCGATTTTCTTGACAACGACGAAGATGCGCATGTTACTGCTTTACCACATTACACCTCTGGACATGAGCTTTTATCATACTTAATATGAATCCGATCTGAATTTTACAATTGGTGGCCTCCTCTTTTAAGCAGCATATTGGAGGATGCCACGGCAACATAAAATTTTGTCTTTCTGAAATTTGATCACAAGCAAATTTAACAAAAACGTTTTACCAGTTGCTCCCAAATCTTTCATTGTGCCCGTGGAACCTTGCCGATAAGGTCATCTCCAAACCACACAACATTACAGAAGTCACTACTGCAAGCTGCAATATAAATCACCTGTCCTATATCTGTCAATCAGTCGTCTCTATGTTGCTTGTAATACCGCTACATATCGTATTCTTTTTGAAGTGAAAATTTCTATAGGAGCTTTAGGCGATGTTTGGACGGAGGTAAATCAAGTTTTCACTTCTGTCGGCAGTCTGTCTCTTAATGTTTTGTAAGTTCGAGATGGTAGTCTAGCACCTCCAAGCTGCCTTTCGTTCGCCTGCCGACTAAAACTGCACATAAGTTTGTTTGCTACATTACTTTATCCCTCATGAAACACCGCAACCCTTATCTTTTAGTCAAGTGACTAAGTTGACTCTTCACTTGCTACCAGTGTCTGAAATTAATTTCTCAACGTCCCTAGCCCTTATTTTTCTGCTACACTAAACCCTACAATCGTCTGCCCCATGTCTGCCAATAACTTTAGTTGTTGCGTGTTTCCTAAGTATGTTATGCTGCCATTAAAAGTTGCTTCAATCCCCCAATCCTACATCAGTCAGTGTGTACTGCCCATGTTACGTTGATGATTCAGTTGCCTTTGTTTAGCCCACCTACGCACCCATGATGTCTCCCGTCTACAAGTGTGTTGTCTTGCTGATACAACCTACTAAGCGCCTTACATCATACTGTTTTATATTTTTCTGTTATTAGACATCTGTCAATGTGTCCTAAGTTTTGATGCTGCTCGTAGTTAACAACAACTGAAGAAAAAGATTCTCTCGCGTATCTATGTCGAAGTGGGAGAAGCCACTGCCGACAGAAGTGAAAACTTAAAACTATGAATATCATACGCGCAACACATCATACTTATAGCTACAGATATACTAAGTAATAATAATTCCGTTTGGTCGTAATGATATGGCGACTGGGTTTCTACTGGCTGCGTATTCCGTCCCTTAGCCGCCTTAACCTTACCCGGTAGTGCTACCAGGTATAGGGGACCTACAGTTTAACGTCAAATCCGAACCACGGAAGCGCTCTGGCGTACTTAAACATTACACACCAAGTTTGTGTCAGAAGTGATGGTTGGGTTAAGAGTCTACAAAAATCCCCACCGTGACAGGGATTCGAACCGGGGACCCTACCTGTCAAACACCTGAACCCCTGAGCCACAAAATCGCAACAGATGTGCTGTTAACATTATCATGTTGGTGACGTGAACTCAAAAGATTTTTACCCATCCAAAAATTTCCCAACGCGCCTAAAGTAGTTTTGACTTAAAAAACTAAAAATCTAACCTAGTCCACAACCCGAAGTTGGTCGAATCTTCCCGAAGGAGATGTACCACACTATTGTGTCAGAGGCAAGTGCCTACAGTTTAACATGGAATCAGAACCACGAACCGTCCCGCGTAGGTCATATAATTAAACACAACTCCTAAAAGTTCCTGCTCAGGACGGGATTTGAACCCCCCGATCGTAGACAGATACTTTGGGGGCATCCATAAATTGAGGTGTTTTTCCGGATTTCAGGATTTCAGGACCCCGCCTCTGGTGGGACTTCGTGAGATCTGGTCTGACCCTCCCCCCTCTGGTGAGATCTGGTCCGTGAGACCTCCCCTCCCCCTAGAAATCGCCCTCGCAACTTTTTGAGACTTTTTAAAATTTTTTTTTTTTTAGGTCTCCCCCTTCCAAAGCCGGTTATACCCCCACTTTTCGACGAAATACCTCCCTAAAATCGAGTTACGCATTTCTGAAACCTCACGTGAGCTTTCCGTTGAACCCCCTCCCCCTTGGTGTGATTTCGTCTGACCCCCCTCCCCTATTTCACCTCACGTAATTTATGGACGCCTCTTTTCGGAAGTAAGCGCCTTCCATCCGTGGGCTAACTACTGTCAAAATAGGATAAAAACTGTGGGTTTGTGTGAACAACGTTGACAGAAATTAAGGTGAGGTTGTAAATTAAACGGAAACAGTGTTTTTCTATTTGTTTTAAAGTATACGTATGCAAAGTTCAATCAAAATCGGATAAAAACTGTGTGTTTGTATGAATAACATTAGAAAAAAAACAACAACCATTCATTTTTATATATTAGACACAAGCATAATATGTCCAAGCATTTTGGTGACGGGAACTCATAAGCTTTAACCCATCCAATAAGCGTGCAACGCGCATAGCATGTCGGTGACGGGAAGTCGCGAAATCATACATTATCCACGTCCAAACTTTGCCTAACGCGTCTTATAGAAGTTTTCACTTCAAAGTGAATATCTATTGGTTCGGTTGTGATGTAATATTTTTTCAAAGTTCTTCCTTCCAGGTAAGTGTAAAACATTTGATGTACTTGTATCTCGAATCTCAAAACATACGGCAATATGCAACAGAATAAGTGTCTTCGCGTAAGGGACCAGAATCAATGTTTAACGCCTGGTCACAAAATGGTCGGAGAGCCATTTCTAAATCTCCGAGTTTTTCGCATGGGGAAAACGTCATGCAGGGAACAACGAACTGTAGAAGTGAATACTATGCCTGTTCTGATAAATTTACTCGTACATATTAGAATTTCACATTTGTTTTTTTTTAAATTTTCGTTTTGGCACAATAGTTAAATTTCATTGAATATGCCAAAGCAACTATTTTTGTGATGGTCGGATGGCGTTTGCACAGTACTTTAGTTAATTAACGCTTGCACCAGTTAGCGAGAGAAGCAGAATTATTCAGTTCTCAAGCCCGTTGAGAAAGGCAAGGGGGCGTCATTTAATACGTGTGGTATTTTTCCTGAATTTCAGGCCCCCCCCCCTCCCTCTGATGAGAAATGGTGAGATATGGCTGGATCCCCCCCCCCTCCTAGGATGACGTGAGATTTTGTCGGGGCCCCCCCCTCCTCCTGCTGATCGACCTGATACCCTCCACAAAGGCGATCGATATCCGCGTCATTTCTAGACCTATACTCCCCTTCCCCCCCCTAAAGTCGACATCCACGTTGTTTGAGGATTTTTTCACCTCACGTAATTAATGGATGCCCCCGAATGTAATAGCATTTACATGAGTATCTAATAATAAATATGCTAGCTCAATAAAGTCTCAATGAGGAAATGCTATTGAGAGTTGCAGAAAAAAAAGAAATCTGCAGATCGACATTGCATAAAAGAAGTAAAGGAATTGGGTTACAAAACTTTGGTAACCATTGCTTGAATATGGTAGTGTAGTATGGGACCAACATTTTGCGTATCAAATACAGGAGTTGGAGAGGGTGCAAAAAAGGACTGCTAGATTTGTTTCTGGAAATTACCGTAGAATGCAATCATTAACGATACGATAAAAGAGATGGAATGAGATTCATTGGAAGACAGGAGGAGGGTGAAGAGGGTCATGGGACTGTACAAGTCGTATATTGGTGATGAGGCGTGGAAAGATATTGGTGTAAGAATTAAAAGTAATGAATGGAAGGGAAAAGATGACCATGACCACAAGCTGGCACTCGAATTTAGGCACAAGGCTGTGGGAGATTCTCTTTTTTGGGTAAGGGTGTCAGGGAATGGAATAAGTTACCAAGAGAAATGATTAATAATCTACCAAAAAGATTTAAAGAATTTGAAGCTAAAATTTGCAGAGGGCAAATCTAGGTCTGTGCAGGAAAGAAGGAAGATGTGTGTCTAGGGAAATTGCCACCGTAGCGTGCGCTCCATCGCAATTTAATTAAATATTATTGCTAAAAAGAAAAAGATCTGTGTTTTAAGCACAGTTAATGTGGATACCATATCAATAGTACACAAGTTATTTAAGTTGAGATGCTAGGTGCACAATGTTAAAAGAATACCGAAAATAAAGCGTAGTGAAGAAATGAATGAAGACTAAATGCATTTCCTACGAAGTTGTTAAATAATATATAAAATTAAACTGCAGCTACGTTGCTGATGATATCTTGAAGAAAGAGGTAAAAATTATAGAAACGGTTGCGTTGAAATTTCTAGTAAAATTTAATTCATCAGCTGCGTTTACTTCATAAAGTTACACCATACGTCCTTCAAATTTTTGCGGACTTAAGTTTTGAGTAAAGATGATAGAAAACTTATAAGACAAATCTCTCCCTTTTCTCAACAAATAAATACATATTTACACGAGCTATTACATCATTTATTATTTAATTCTTTAAAATACGTAATTTATTGAAGTTCTCCAAAAATTTCAGAAATACTGTCGAAACAATGAAGGAAAAACTTTGATAGCAACAGTCGCCACGAACATTTTCGTGCTGCTTCAATATTGCCTGCAACACGACATCCAGAATCGCGATGTACTGTACACGACGATGGTTGTCTCAGTACCAAGTACGTTACGAACTAATAGTGTATAATGACTATGAGCAGTTTTAAAAAACAAGGATTGCGTTTGACGGAACGAATTTTAAACAAAAACCAGTGAATATGTGAACGAGGTAGAATTTAAAACTCTTGTGAGACCGCACTAGAGATCTGTGGCAGTACGTGGGATTCAATGTCACAAAGGAGTGACTGAAAATATTGAAAAAGTTCCAAAAGGGTTGTGTTCTTTTTTTGGCTGGGCTCAAAAGCGTGTGTAAATTAATACAGCAGCTGAAATAGGACAGTCTAGCGAGGGGCACTGTTAGTGCCCGACTAACACAATTTTCTACCTAATGCAATGCAAGTAAACCTTCACACACGAACATTTTTCGTAGCAGAGGAAAAAGGCTTAAGACTAGCTTTTATAATATGCCGTACATACGACGTTCTGTGTTTGGTATTGCTTATACTATTAAGAGACTGGATTTAACGGAAAGCGTAGGTCTACTTTGCTGTACATGCAACTGTTACCTGCAAAATAAATATAACTGGAGTAATTAACACTTTTACCGCACGTGGTGGGTGAGCGGTTAACGTTCTGTCCTCGCATTTGGGAGGACACCGGTTCGAATCCCTGTCCGGGCATCCAGATTTGGGTTTTCCATGGTTTCTCCAAATCACTCCAGGCGAATGCCAGGATACTTCCTTCATAAGACCGTGGCCGAGTTCCTTCCAGTTCTTTATCCCCGTCCCAGCTAGCCTCTAATGACCTAGATGTCGACGAAGCGTAAAGCCATAAGTAAAAAAAAAAAACACATTATTTGTGATACAAGCTAAAACACATAGTTTTGGTTAGTTCGCACACACTACATTGATTGAGAAGGCTAGAAAAATATTGCTATACGAATAGAGATAACACTTGGTCTACAAGTTCAGATTTATTACACAGTTGTGAAAAATACCAGTTGGCTTTTCGTGTAGCCTGTCAGTAATCTGCGGAATAGGGCAATACTGTGGGGACATGTGTCGATATCTGTCTGCAAACAAAGTAAGCTTCGTTCTGTATGTTGAGCGTTAATTTGTTTATGAAGTTCATGATTTTTGAGTTTGAAATCACGGAGCATCTCATCAGTCACCCAAATCAACACGGCCAATAAACGAGACCTCTTTTTTTTTAACGAAAAAATTTCCTTGCACTGGAAGATTTTTAATTTATTTTAATAGCACTTTGTAGGACGTGTGTGTAACAATGTTTTTGGCTTGTTATAGCCCTTAAAAAATTATGGTATAAAGAGATAAGGCTGGAATGTCCGTAAAGACATAAGAAATAATTTCCGCTTGAATGATTGATCAACATAGAACATCCACTTTAATTTTCGGCTTCAATGAAATGTAGTTTTTTTTTTTCACAATCGTATTTAGTTCGTAATGAATGGAAAGACAAGATCAGGTATCTTCTTCTTCACTGCCTTTTCCAAATGTTTTGGGGTCGGTTGCCTTACATGAGTTTTGCTCATAGTTGGCATTGTAAAAATTTGGAGCTACGACCGCATGTCCTTGTTGACGCCAATCATTTTTTAACTACTGCCAGGTCGTACTAAGTATTAATGGTGGAAGTGAAGCGTTGCCATCTGTCTGTGAAACATGCAACTATGTTTTGTGTGTGATAATTGTATTTATTTTGTATATGTAATGTGTAGTTTATGAAGCGGAGATTGGGGCCGTCCCGGTATTCGCTTTGATGGCTGCGGAAAGCCGTCTAAAAACCGCAGTCAGGACGATAGGTACGCGAGGTCCTGGGCTCGTGCCAGGTCCCGTCGCACCTCCACGATACAGTGTGCGGCGCCTCAGCGCTCTGAGCCACACTGGCGGGTGAATACAAGGCCAGATATGACCACGAGTATTCTTTCTTGCCAAGTGCTGATACATATTGGAATGCAGAGAGAAAAGTTTCTCAAATTTTTTTATGTATTGGCTTTGTTTTTTATTATGTTTTCATATTGATTTTAGGATAATATAATGGAAATAACTTAACGTTTTCCACATGTATCTTTTACTTAATTTTTTCTTATGATACAATCAATTTTTGTTTTCCTCGATTAATAGATTCTGGACGATGTGACTTCACGAATTAGCAGATAAGCAAGGAGCAAATTCTTTTGAAGCTGTTAGCTTCAGAAAATTTCTCTAGGGGCGGAGGCGACACATCTAATTACGCTATTCATTCAATGCTGAACATAATTGAAGGACTTATGATTTCGCTTTCGTACTGTAACTTTCCAGAGCCCTCACCTTTAATACTTCTCGGCTAATTTATTTAATTGTCGGACTTCTGAGATTGACTGCATTCAGTTTTAGCAATAGCAAAGTAGCAGGGGACGGGAACAGTTACCAAAATAAAGTACGTGGATAGATAATGAATCACACAAAATCAAATTATATTCCGTCCACATTGATACAAAGGTCTAGGCTCGAAATAGGAACTCGTATTCAATCAAAATTTTCCAGTAACCAACAGTCACACAAAGGCCGCTATACAATTCGTTTTAACATTCTTAGTTTACTTAGCGACAGTGAGTTCTTTGGCAGACACTGGCACACACACACACACACAGACACACACAGATATTAATCGGCTACATCATACTGGGCAGGCTTGCAGGCAGAACAACTATGTATCACGACTGAGCAACACTGAGGACTGAGAACCCTATTGTATTCGAGTGGGCCTTAAATACTCTTTAGGTAACTGTAGTTTGGATTGTCTGATATCTTTTTGGGAGGAGCACTGCCAACATTGAATTCCTAACCTTCCAGTTGCCGTGTGTACAGTATCTGCCAGATGGGAGAATAGATCGTCTCCCTCAGATACTACCGCTCCAAAATGACGCCTTTTGGTGTTCGTGGTTTGGCGACGGGGCACAACCTTCTCCGCGTCAACGGAGATGGCCGGAAGAGGGTGACTGACCTCTAGGCTTCACCTTGCTGTCAGCAGCCTCCTGAAATTCCTAAATAAAATCTGCTACCTGTCCCACTCTCGCTACAGCAATTTAAAATTCCTAATTCTAATCCTTATTAATTATTTAATCCTACCTCTTAGAGTTGCTGCTTACAGTTTTTAGCACTTTTACCCGATGTACATGTCTTGTGGCATCACATTACGCAGTTATCCAGTCAGCATGCTTCCATGCACACATGCTTCACATTATCAGAGTTAGACGCCCATTATAATCATGTTACCGAGGATTGAGTGCGTGGACAGTGCAAAGAGCAGGCAATTGTTATGCCTTAGATTGATAGACAACAACAACATTACTGACTGGGTCTGAACGAAGGAGAGGGTGAAGCATCACCGACTTTCGTGATACTAACTAAACACATCCACCACCTACCGAGGACGAGCCAGGAAGAACTACCCACCTTTACAACAGGGACGGACTTTCCGAATAATATCTCGTATTACACCATAAGGGTTTTGCCCGCGGGGAGCTACGCGGAGGCGGCGCTGCCACAACCGGGTCGAGGACTCCCAAGTCCCTGGCCGTATAGCCTTAGCTCACTATTGTGCTCAAAGGCACTCTTAGCAGTGTTCTGCGACTGCTTCGGATCAGATGTTCAGCCAGTACATTAACTTGCCCCTTCATACGCTGTTCTATTACTGCGACCTCTTCGCTATGCAGGGTCCGACCAAGCCCACGAAACAGCAGAAGCAACGGGGCTCAGGGGGTGGCCTGCTCTGATTCCAGGAGAGAACTCCTGATGGGGGAGCAGGTGGCTCCAGGGACAAACCGGAGAAGAACGAGACCACTACCTGGAACGTGAAGCTGGCTGACGGCACTTTGTGGTCAGCATGTCAGCAGTCGCCCCGCTGCATCAGCAGAGACAGCTAGCGACCAGAAGTCGACGCAGGCCAGCAGTGGTAAAAGAAGAACGTATACAAATAGACAGTTTATTAATTAGAAGTATGAAAATACAAAGACAATTGCTGATTTTGGTGTGAATTAGTAAGATGGTAGATTAATTAGTAGATTAGTTGGTAGATTAAGTGGTATATTAATTATTAGAATAATTAGTAGATTTACTATTAGAATACTTAAATCAATTAAATCCTTAAAAATAATTATCCAGATATATTATTAACAAAAAATAAAGTAAATTGTTTTAAGAATAAAACTGTAGAAACTAAGGGCCTACTTTAGGTAACAAGGTAGTAGGCTATGTAAAATCAGGAAATAAAATAAAAAAAGAAGCAATGGAACAATGTGCAAGCCGGCAGAAGAGGTACCACCTCCCTATCGGTACTCATGCTCAGTTTTGGTCAACCAGCTACAAAATGAAGACACCCGACACTAGGTTTTACCAACAGCAGAGCCACATCACTTCACCGAACTACCAATACCATACCTTAGTGAACGTAAAAGCAACTATGGGATTGAGTGTCGCAGGGTCCTACCATGACCCATAATTCCAGTATGATCAGGTTGATATACACGCCAGTACTATTCTAAGTCCATGATGACTGGTTGCACTTAGTGGAGCCTTAACACCGTGTGTAACCTGGCGGCAGGGGGGACCACTTCCCAGTCGGGATCGTGACTAGTTTTTCATTCAAACCACACATTGACCACAGCGACCAAGCACTCGCAAAAGGCAGGGCCGCATCAGTCGCCTTGAATTAATCTACAGTTGCGCTGCAGACAGCTACTGTTACTACTACACTCCTGGAAATTGAAATAAGAACACCGTGAGTTCATTGTCCCAGGAATGAGAAACTTTATATACACATTCCTGGGGTCAGATACAACATATGATCACACAGACAGAACCATAGGCACATAGACACAGGCAACAGAGCATGCACAATGTCGGCACTAGTACCGTGTATATCCTCCTTTCGCAGCAATGCAGGCTGCAATTCTCCCATGGAGACGATCGTAGAGGTGCTGGATGTAGTCCTGTGGAACGGCATGCCAAGCCATTTCTACCTGGCGCCTCAGCTGGACCAGCGTTCGTGCTGGACCTGCAGACCGCGTGAGACGACGTTTTATCCAGTCCCAAACATGCTCAATGGGGGACAGATCCGGAGATCTCGCTGGCCAGGGTAGTTGACTTACACCTTCTAGAGCACGTTGGGTGGCACGGGATACATGTGGACGTGCATTGTCCTGTTGGAACAGCATGTTCCCTTGCCGGTCTAGGAATGGTAGAACGATGGGTTCGATGACGGTTTGAATGTACCGTGCACTGTTCAGTGTCCCCTCGACGATCACCAGAGGTGTACGGCCAGTGTAGGAGATCGCTCCCCACACCATGATGCCGGGTGTTGGCCCTGTGTGCCTCGGTCGTATGCAGTCCTGATTGTGGCGCTCACCTGCACGGCGCCAAACACGCATACGACCATCATTGGCACCAAGGCAGAAGCGACTCTCATCACTGAAGACGACACGTCTCCATTCGTCCCTCCATACACGCCTGTCGCGACACCACTGGAGGCGGGCTGCACGATGTTGGGGCGTGAGCGGAAGACGACCTAACGGTGCGCGGGACCGTAGCCCAGCTTCATGGAGACGGTTGCGAATGGTCCTCTCTGATACCCCAGGAGTAACAGTGTCCCTAATTTGCCGGGAAGTGGCGGTGCGGTCCCCTACGGCACTGCGTAGGATGCGACGGTCTTGGCGTGCGTCCGTGCGTCGCTGCTGTCCGGACCCAGGTCGACGGGCACTTGCACCTTCCGCCGACCACTGGCGACAACATCGATGTACTGTGGAGACCTCGCGCCCCACATGTTGAGCAATTCGGCGGTACGTCCACGCGGCCTCCCGCAAGCCCACTATACGCCATCGCTCAAAGTCCGTCAACTGCACATACGGTTCACGTACACGCTGTCGCGGCATGCTACCAGTGTTAAAGACTGAGATGGAGCTCCGTATGCCACGGCAAACTGGCTGACACTGCTGTTCCTGGTGTGTCCGCCGTGCCGTGCGCTTGATCATTGCTTGTACAGCCCTCTCGTAGTGTCCGGAGCAAGTATGGTGGGTCTTACACACCGGCGTCAATGTGTTCTTATTTCAATTTCCAAGAGTGTATTATTATTAATCTGCGATTCGCTAAAAGTGGGTGGCTGAGGGTGTATTGCACCTATCCTGAAGTGTAACCGTTTGCATAGGAAGGGATATACGTGATATGGCAGGAGGCACCCATGGGATATTTTGAGGAACCATCCCGCCATTCGCCTGCAGCGATCTGGGAAATCCATGGAAAACTCAGATCAGGATGGCGGGAGCGGTTTATCGAGACCTACTACTATCATATTCTAAATTTCCTTGCTCGATAAATCCTTCCTATTCCATTCCCTAGTAGCTCGTGGAAAAAATGAGTATAGAAATGAATCGATTCTAGCCCTGATTTCTCTTGTTTCATTTTCTCTGTCACTCCTAGATATCAATGTTGCTGGTAGTAATGTTTTTGCTGTCATCTTGATGTAGGTCAGTCATGTTTCCCAATTACTTTCTGCCGAGAGCAACGTCTTCAATGTTCCAGATCTTCCAAACCTAACTCCTTCAACATCGCACTTACACTTTCCCACCATCTGTATCTACCTGTCACTAATCTGGTGACTCTTCTTTGGACTTTCTGCAGTACCTCCATTAACCCCTTCTGATGGGGGCCTCATACAGAACAACAATATTTTAAGCGAGGACGCACCGCAGCTTTATATACAATCGATTTAGCTTCCGGTGTACAATGTTTTAAATTATGATATGCTTTCCCAGTTACCTTCGCAATATGTTAATTACACCCTATACTCCCCATTAGTGGCCATCAGTGGGTGACCGGGGAGGGGGGGAGGATGGTGATCCCCGGCGCTGCATGTTCCTTCTTGACAGGCAGCCCCTCGCATTCGGGAGGACGGCGGTTCGAATCCCCGTCCGTGCATCCAGATTTGGGTTTTCCATGGTTTCCCCAAATCACTCCAGGCGATTGCCGGGATGCTTCCTTCAAAAGGCCATGGCCGAATTCCTTCCCATTCCCCCCCCCCCCATCCTTTCCCGTCACTAAAGGCCTCGCTGTTAAGAGACGTTAGGCAGTTAAAAATAAAATAAAAAATTGACAAGCAGCCGGTGGCACCAAGCCGGGGGTGGGCTACCGCAAAGTCCGGACGTCATGCCTGAGGAGTTATCATTTCCTCGTTTGAACGACAGAGATCACAGAGAATCATCGGAAAACTGGAGAAGGGGGATGAGCAGCTAGGGCAACCCGGCATCGGTAACCCAGATCGAAAATGGTTTCTTTGTTTGATTTATGAGGTCTAGTAACCAAGAGCAAGTTCCCGTTTTTCACTCATAAAAGCAAACCCTATCCTAAAAATACATAGCTTCCTAACAGCCACCCCATCCTTGGAATTAGGACGAATGGAAGAGCTACCCACTGGTTTAGTGGGGACGGTGTGGACACTTGTGCCCTTGGCCATCTGTAGGTGCTACCGCAAAAGCCACGTGGTGGTTACGCAGCCACAACAGGACAAAAATCCTAACTCCCTCAACTTGCGTAACCATCTTTTCTCTTCGCCCAGCCGGAAGCATGACCCCTGTGCCGACGCCACCCCCCGCTCCCTCCCCCGAGGAGAACCAGCGGAAGCAGAACGCCAGTTCAGTCGAAGGGCACCCCTTCCAATAACACGTCCTCCCGGAACCAGTTTACATTTGTGCACTGTGGAACGAGTATGTTCGCAAAACCCGTCCATACGTCACACACCGCCGTAGCACTCAAAGGCAATGCTGCCACACCAGTCTCATATGTTGGGACACTACAGTAACCACACATACACTGATCAGCCAAAACATTGTGACTACCTACCTAGTATCGATATAAATCCGTGCAGGCGAGAGCAGCGTCACCTGACGAGGAATGACTGCTAGTAATACACACGCACGGTGCATATAGTATCAGCGAGCGTGCTATCCGTGTTTAGAATATGGAAGGCGAGGGATCTATCTGAGTTTGACCGAGGGCAGATTGTGATGGCCCGGAGACTCGGCACGAGCATTTCGGAAACTGCACGACTTGTCGGGTGTTCGAGGAGTTCTGTCGTGAGTGTCTTCAATAAGTGGTGAAACCAAGGCGAAAACACCTCCAAATATAGGGGTTAGGGCGGCCACTCCTCATTACAGATGTCGGACGTCGTAGGCTGGGCAGATTGGTAAAACAGGACAGGCGGTAAACTGTGGAGGTACAACATCAGACTTTAATGCTAGGCAGAGTACAAGTGTGTCTGAACACACAGTGCACTCCTAACGATGGGCCTCCGCAGCCGGCGACACATACATGTGCAAATGTTAACACAACACAACGACATCGGCAACTACGACTGAAATGGGCACTAGACGTTGGCGCAGTGGCAGAGGTAGAACCTTGCATGGTTTGATGCATCGGGATACCCTCTTCATCATGCCGATGGGAGGGTGCGAATCCGACGTTTTCCAGGGGAACAGCTTCCTGACACCTGTACTGTGGCACTGAGACAAGTTGGCGGCTGCCCAAGTATGCTCTGGGGAACATTCACGTGGGCATCCATGGTTCCAGTGGAGCTCGTGCAAGGCACCATGACGGCCAATAAATATCGTACACTCGTTGCAGACCACTTACACGACTTCGTGACGACTGTGTCTCTCAATACCTTTGGCATTTTTCAACAAGATAATGCGCCTTGTCAAAAGGCCAGGAGTGTAACTGAATGGTTCGAGGAACGCAGTGGTGAGTTACAATTGATTTTCTATCCCCCTAAATCGCCAGATCTGAACCCGATCAAATACATCTGGGATGTGGTTGAACGTGGCGTCAGAGCTCATCGCCCCCAACCCCGGAATTTACGGGAATTAGATGACTTGTGAGTGCAGATGTAGTGCCAACTCCCTGCATCGACCTACCAAGGCCTCATTGTTTCCATGCCAAGACGCGTCGCCGCTGTTACCCGTGCCATAGCGACTATTAGGTAGGTGGCCATGATGTTCTGGCCTATCAGTGTACCCCGTCCGGGCATCCAGATTTGGGTTTTCCATTGTTTCCCCAAATAATTACAGGCGAATGCTTCCTGCAAATGGCCATGGCCGAATTCCTGCCCATTCCTTGTCCCCAGTTCCATCCCGCCTCTGACCTCGACTTTGACGAGGCGTAATGCCATTAGGAAAAAAAAAAATGTTCAATGCTATAATGTCTCCAGCTGCCATGCTGTTATTAGGGAAGTAATACAGGTTACATGTCGAACTTAAATTTATGTACTCAGAGATTTTATAAAAGTAAGAATTTATTTTTCATAGTATGTATGTTTACTTGGGATAGGTGCGAGTCTACTACACTTTTAAAGTTTAAATTGTACAAAAAGAACTTTTCACGTAAGTACAACTATTTGGAAACCTAGGTTGAAATCAATCATGTTGAATCATTCTGTTTTAATTTTAATTAAAGTTTGCAAACAATGAGCCTAGTACTGGATCGGCATGGGAAAGGCTTATGTAAATAATATGTTTTATCTGGACGTTTTTTGCAAGAATTCGGCACAGTAGTGGCATTCGTTTTTGGCATTATTACAATTTGTAATGCAAATCCGTTTAGGGCCAGAATTTTCTGCAGTAATAGCAGAATGTAACTTTACAATCCAGGACGAGGATGTAGGAACAGAGATAAAGGAACATTGTGCTTACTGAGAATTTATTGCAAGGTGTACTGGATTTTCTGGTAACTTTTCGTATCCAGCTTGCCCCTTGTATTTTTTGCGTAAAGTTTATGCTGGGCATTCCACAGTTCTGGTAAAGTTTCTTAAAAGATGATGAAGCCTTCTTCTAATTGAGGAAGTGGAGGTGAATTCGTCGGCTCGACCGTAGAGCGCGTGTCATCAGCGTCCGTCTTCAACGAGCGCACAGTGTAGACTGACGCGATCCTGCAATCAATCTTGATCACGATCAGCGGATCATGATCTTGATTTAAAAATATCTAGATATTTTGTGATCAGATGTATCACTCCAACAGTCTATTTCATACACCATCAATTTGGGTCGCGATCATTGATATCGCGATCAAGATTGACAGTTTATAGGCTGCCTACAAAATACGGTCATCTTCGACATGACACTTTTTTTTTTTACTTATGGCTTTACGCCTTGTCGAAGTGAGGCCGGAAGGGACTGGGGACAAGGAACGCGAAGGAATTCGACGATGGCATTTTTGAAGTATGCATCCCGGCAATCGCCTGGAATGATTTGGGGAAACCATGGAAAACCCAAATCTGGATACCCGGACTGGGATTCGAACCGCCGTCCTCCCGAATGCAAGACCAGAGTGTTAGCCAATCCCCGACCATGCTCACTCCGAGATGGCAAATTTCATCAGTGGCGTACCGTGGCACTCTCAGCACCATACGTACTGTTGCCAATTATTTTGAAAAAAAATATAGAATTTTGCGAACGCAGACGTAAAAAATTATAGTTCGTTGCATGAAAATATAATGTGCTGTAGGATTAAGGAAAAAGACATCTCATGTTAACACTTTTCTTCATCTATTCTTCAGAAAAATATGCGCTTAACTTTCAACGTTTTTCAAAAAATTCAATGTGATTAAAAATATTATAGATTTCAGTCATTCCATTCAGATCAGCACTTTTGCAATCGTTTTTCAGTTATACGCTTATTAGTAAGTGTTTCCATAGAATTTCAGTAGCTACGCCATGTTTACACTCATTTTAGAAAACGTTCCAAAATGTGCAGCCCAAAATATGTAAACAAAAAGAGGATTTTGATTCTAGTACCAAAAAATAACATCTTATTGTATTATCGGTGATGCCTAGTTGAGACATGACGTTTGCTTGTGTGTGACTTCAGGATCTTTCAATTCAAATGAAAGTGTTTTCCGTTTCGTCTACTAAGATTTTAAATTACCAGTTGGCACAATGAATTTTTATTGAAAAGATACCATTTAAAAAAATGTAAAAAATTGTTTTGGTTGCTAAGCCAAAATATAGTATTTTTGCGTGCTATAGATTTTTAAGGCATTACGTAGCATACCAAAAGAAAATATGCAATAGTGTATAATATTGTACGTTTTGTAACCCTAACCGTGTGTCTCCTTCCTGTTGGACGATGGTATGTAACCTCATCAAAATCAGAACAGTTATTTATCTAAATGCCTTAAATTTATCACTACACATCAAATTGAAACATACCCTATTTTACTCGTCGGATAAAGGGATATACCTTAATCAAAACAAACCAAATCAAAATTCGATTAGTAGGTTTTGAGTGAATCGCGTTCAACGGAAAAATATTTTTTTTTAAATTTCACAGCTTTACGAAATCTTATTCAAATGAAACATGCCCTATTTTACCCTGGAGGCCGCGGATATTACATTAAACGAAACTCAGTTAAAATCCGAACAGTAGTTTTAACGCGAATGCCGTTGACTCAAACGCAGAAAGACACATTTTTTTTTAAGTGCTGTTTCCATCTCTGTAGCTTCTTCTTTTTTTCCTGGTTACAGTTTTATTATAAGTATAGATTATCACTTGTTAGTTTGATGAATCTCGTTTCATTTGTATATAGTCTGATCTAGGGGGTGAGGAGGCAAACCGGGGCAACACTCTGTGATGACAATGGGGGTGGCAATCCAACAGTTATTGCCCCGGCTCAGAAAATTTCTAGATCTGCCACTGTTGCATATACGTTATAATTTGACCTACGAATCACAATCTAGAGTTACTTTTATGTACGACCGAAGCAATATGCTGATCACACTTCATATTGATTGGTACTGTTACACCAATATTTTATGGTTTAACATTATCAGTTACTGAATATTTTACTTTGTACTCCAGGAAAAGTGGATTCTTTTTGTTCATTATGCGTAGTGCCATATATGTTTTGCAATTTAGTACAAGTAGGCATTTACGTACCATGTTGAAATAACGTGAAGATAGAGTTGTATTTCTAAACACCGAGCGTTGGGGGTGAGCGGTAACGCTCTGCCTTCGAATTCGGGAGGAACCGGGTTCGAATCCCTGTTTTGGGTTTTTCATGGTTTCCCAAAATCACTCCAGATGCCGAAATCCTTCCTTTTTTTTTTGCCTGTCCTTTCCATCGACAAGGCGTATTAAAACCATAAGGAGAGAGCGGGGATTTCACATGATGGTATCATTGCAATGGAACGGACTAGCTACGGTTCACTCAAGTAAGAATTGCAGTAGTGGTTCTGCAATCCTTATATAATTTTTCATAAGTTATTTAACTTGCGGTGTTTAATAAATATCGAACCATCGCAGAGCATGAAGGTGCAAATTGCATATAAAAATCGAATTATAGACTAGTGTCCTCAGGTACACATTAATATTTAAAATATACCGAGCGTAGTGGGGGAGCGGTTACGATCTGTCTCGCATACGGAAGGGGGGTTTCTTCAAAAGGCCACGGCCGAATTCCTTCTCGTTCTTTGCCCCCAAACCTTTCCCACCTCTAATGAGCTCGACGACGGAGAGGCGTAAAACCTTACGCAAAAAAAGGTTAATAAAGTTAAAAGATACCCCTTAGACATTAAACTTATTAATTTCTAACAGGTGATATTTTGTCAACTATGATGGCACCCATTGATTCGAATTCTTTACAATAGAACGGTTATATCCATTTTGAGAATTATATGAATCTCTATGAAAACTTACGTAATAGACAAATTCAAATATATTCGGTTGTTAAACTTCCGTGTACATCAAAATGATATTAAACGTAGTGTTCGATTCCACATCAGGGGTAAACAAAAAGGTTATGAATTTTTATTAAAATTACTGTAAGTATTCGCAACGAAAAGAATTTTATCTCCGTAACGTAACACCAATACACATTTGCTGATAACATTAATTAAAGTAAAAAATATGCTGTAAATGAAATGTCGTAGTAGACCTTAGCATCTTTATTTCCTACTATTTTATTTTAAAAATATTTTTCTGTGTAAGAAAAGGTTCTGCGAAAATTAGTGTAAGTTTTGAGACAAAGTACCGTATCACCTTTACTCTTGTGATTCTATACTCCCTTAAGTTATAATCTCTTACATGTTTATTTTAAATATATGAATAGAAATTTTTGTATATTGAGACCAGAGTTATTACAAAAAGTTAATAATAATCAAACCAGTGCCTGACTTCAGTTTAAATTAAAGAACTAATCCAACAGAAAACATACATGGATCAAGCATACTTGAAATTACATCTTTTTGTGAACTTTGCTATTAACGAAAGATGTTATTACTAACGATTAATTATCGGTGAAAAATATTTTTGTTTAGGCAGCCCCAAATGGGTTTTGCCATTTTTACTCATGCCTAATACAATTAACTGCCAGTTTTTCGTAGAATTATATCGTTCTTTGACGGAGTTTTCAGAAAGAATGTAAGCAACAGCAGGATGTGGATAGTAAATTTTCTTGAAATATATCATGTTCTCTTGAAGTTGATCCACTTTAACTTGGCAGCTTAAAACAAGTTTCATGTAATTGTTACTATTAATAATCGAGATACCATGTTATCAAGAACTGTCATAGAGATCTGACAAAATAATGATCAGATACTTTAAAATCTCGAAAAGGATATTGCAGGGTTACTATAATCTCTTTAAGAATTTTCGTGAAAGTGAAGTTAGTGTTTGTTTCTCGGTAGGCACTCCACCTTATGAGGAAATAAGTTTTTCTGGGTCAGTGCGTTGCAAGCGCCAGCGGGCACAATGTCACGGAGTCTTTTATCTCACACAACTCCACCCCCGCTCTCTCCCCCGTCGTTTCGCCTTCTCCATTCCACACACACACACACACACACACACACACACACACACACACACACACCTACACACCCTTCCGCAGTTCGCCGGCGTATCAGACCATCCATACAGTGTTGACTTCGGGTAGAGTTGGAGTTTCTTAGCTTAAAAGTACACTACACAATATTTATACCGTGTGTTTGGAAACACAGTTTGAACAGTCTACTACGATATTTTTGACAGAAAAAGCCTATATCTTTGATTTTTTGTTTTTTGGACTGAATATTTACGTCGTTTAAACGATTAGGCTCTGGCCTCGCATTCGGGAGGACGTGGGTTCGAATCCCCTTCCGGTCATCTAGCTTTGGATTTTCCGTGGTTTTCCCAAATCACTCCAGGCGAATGCTGGGGTGCTTCCTTGAAAAGTCCATTGGCGAATTCCTTTCCGTTCCTTGCCCCCAATCCCATCCCATCTCCAATGACCTCGACGTCGACGAGGCGTAAAGCCATAAGTTAAAAAAAGGGAAACGATGAGTGTAAGGAACTAGCTGGATTTTTTCACCTTCACTTCTGGAGGCTGACTTACAGCATAGAGTTGGGCTCGTTTTTTTTTGTCTTTTTTTTTTTTTAACTGCGAGGTCTTTAGAGACGGAAAAGGATGGGTGGCAAGGAATGGGAAGTAATTCGGCCATGTCTTTTTGAAGGAAGCATCCCGGCATCCACCTGAAGTGATTTGGGGAAACAATGGAAAACACAGATCTGGATGCCCGGACGGGGATTCGAACCGCCGTCCTCCCGAATGCGAGGCCAGAACGCTAACCGTTACACCACCATTCTCGGTTTGGGCTCTGTTATTGTAAGACGCAGCAGCCAGCAGACAATACCAGAGATAAAAGCAATGAATTTTTGACACTTCAAGCTGTAATGCTAACAGTTTTCCATTGCTGCTCTGTATTCTATTTATCGAAGTGTTTATGGGAATAATAAAACGCTTCTGAAGATGCACAAAAATTTAATTTCGCCGTTGGGCACAGAGTGATTCCGTGATGATGTTACAAACTTTCAAGTACGATGGAGAAGCGTAAATGTATCAATTTTAGGTAATGGGACCAGGTTCGGAAACAACTGAGTCGAAAGTTAAAAGCGAAAATCGTTCTGATACCTCTGACAACGGAAGGCATTACCGGTACTGTTGTTGCTAAGATATCAGGTTCCTGGAAAATATCCCACTTGTCATTCGTCAAAAGAAATGGTTCCAACATGATGGAGCCCCACCTCACTTTGTACTGAGGGTTCGTGAACACCTGGATCAGACATAGTGGATAGGCAGCGGAGGTCCTGTTCCGTGGTCAGCACGTTCACCTGATCTCACCTCACTTGATTTCTTCTTGTGGGGCCATGTGAAAAGTCTTGTGTACGAGACTGAAGAGGATCTCCTGGCAAGAATTCCCGCTACCTGCGACACTGTTCAGTGGACACCGGGAATATTGGAACGGGTACGACAGAATTTTGTGCGACAATGTCATGCCTGTAGTGAAGCTGGCAGACACCATTTTGAACAACTGTTGTAAAGGTAGCAGGTTGTAAAAATCGTGCAGGTGAATTGAATACATTATTAAACTTAGGATTTTCGGTCTCTCTGGCATCTAGTTACTTGCATCTTTACTAATCCATGAACAGGGGAAATCATGTAAGGGTATTGGGGAGTACTCAGCGGGAATTCTGTACGTGATCAGGGTTCGGAAGTTGGGGCCCCTAGTTTGAGCGCTGCGAGAAGCTAAGACAGAATTTGAGCAAATTTTCGTTTATAACTTTCGACTCAGTCGTTACCATACCAGGATCTCTTATTTAAAATTGATACATTTACACATTTCCGTCATTCCTGAAAGTTTCTAACATCAGCACGGAATCACCCTTATATGAGATACTTGTAACATATGCAGGAGGCTGCTCCTGCCTAAATCTTCCAGAGACGTCGGAGCCGCTAACAGAACGAGAGACCTGTACCGAAACCAGGAGCGTGTAAACGGACTAAATACTTTGGATTATTGCTCCTTAGCCGTACTATGAACGACCTTGGCTCATCGTATAAGATTAAGGGAAATGTTTTTCTTAAAGATGTACACTTTCCTTTCACTTGGAAATTTATGAGAAGACCACAGAACCTACACAACTGCAATTATTAGACGCTATATTCTGGAATATGTTTACTCTGATGACAGAAGATGAATAGGTATACATTCGAATCATATTATGTGCTCCCCGCAGGTAAGGACTGAGCAATATAAAATTTTGTCAATCGGTTAAACGATTAACGCTTCTGAATTCAAAGATTTGACCCAACGCAGATTGTACATTACATTCTATTAATACCAACGGAGTCCAGCAGAGACAGCCAATGACCACGGTCTCGTCGTATTGTCATTGGCTCCAGTAATAGGTTTGCTTGATAATGACAACTTAGATGTAGAATATAGTATTACACAGATATTTCATTTACAGTATAAGGTGATGGGAAGATATGTATGTACACATATCGATGTTTTGGTGGGGGGATGTTACTGTTGATAGTCGTTTTTAATCTAAGGAAATAATAGTATACTTTAGAACAATAAAATCTGCTAGAAATGAAAGACCAGATGTACTAATTACATAAACTGAATATTAGATTCTTTTTTTGTTGACGGTCAACTTCACCCTAGAAGCTCATACTAGTATGGCGTGGTTAGCGTTCTGGCGTCGCATTCGGGAGGACGGTGGTTCGAATCCCCGTTCGGGCATCCAGATTTGGGTTTTCCATGGTTTTCCAAATCACTCCAGGCAAATGCCGGGATGATTCCTTCAAAAGGCCATGGCCGAATTCCTTCCCATTCCTTCCACCCCGTCCCCATCCTTTCCCGTCACTAAAGACCTCGCTGTTAAGAGACGTTAAGCAGTTAAAAAAAATTGTATTGCGTATTTATGCTCAGGCTTTATAATCAAAATACTTCCCGGCCTGATTGCAAAGCTGATACGTAACTAAATCACAGGAAGATAATTCAGAGTCAGGGCCGGCAACGCTCTGTCCATATGCCGCCCCATGAATGCTGGCGTACTCCAGGGCTCGATACTAGGACCCGTGCTGCTCAACTTCTGTTCCGCAGACATACCGGCCCCATACAAGGATCCGTACCACTTTATAGCGCTTTATACGGCTTTCTATGCAGCCCACAGGATTAAAGCTATCGCCATCATAAAGCTCCGTCTTACAGCAAACAAAGGCTTGGGAAAGACGCTGAAGAATCACCCTTCACACCACAAAGACTCAGGCGGTTATGCTAAATGTGGCTTCCCACGGTCCGCGCATTTGTCGGCCGCGCTTGTCTAGCTATCAACAGTGGGCTGTTGGAAGGGAGCAGCATCTACTTGCAGGGACGGCACGCCTCTATCCGTCACCCAGTCGGTAAACATCAAACGCCCGGGTAGCTGAAACGACACTAGGTAACGTGGTGGCTGTGAGGTGGCGAGGGATAACCTGTGGCGCGTGCTGATCAGTACAATTCGGCTGCATGGCGCGGCCTACAAAAACACTGGCCATGGGAAGCCACCATAAGAGGAGTCTGGGAAAACGCCACCGTCCGCAAAATCAAACATTAGATCTCTACCTTAATAGGGAAAATACCGCGTGGTCTTCCACCGTGCAGTAACTCGGTTTGAACACATTGAAGAACTGCGTATAAGAGTTGCAGCTAGTCTTCATGAGCTGTACCCTATAATCAACTGGGATAGCTTATTGGCAGCCAGTACCGGAGTCAGTATTTACTGCAGCCTGATTCGTCCAGTAATGGAGCACATATGTCCGGTGAGGGGATACAAATCGATAACTGGCTTGAATAGACTTCAGTTCATGCAAAACAGAGCACTTCCTTACAGCCCACCTGTACCCAGCGGCACGTGTTCCACCGCTCCAACAAAGAATCCGACAGATTACTGAATATTTCTACAGGGCATCGAGGAAGTAAATAAATCTTCCTAAATGGTCAGCACATTCGACAAACACATAGTGCCCCAGTCAATACTGACAAATATGTAAAAACCAAGAGCAAAAATCAGGACACACGTGAAGGAAAGTGATGAAACCTGAAACTTTTGAAGAAAATGTCCAATGGCAACACTTTTCTCAATGAACTGTTACCAGGGGCAAACAGCAAATTCTCTGCTCGTCCTCGTCGTCTATAATTGGCTGTTTCAGTTCTTGACCCCACTCTCGTCTACCGGATTAAGGGGAAGCTTTCTTTTACTGTAGAAAACACTCGTTTGTCAGTGTACCTAGCGTGTTCTGTGGTCTAAATCCACTTGACTGAATGGAATCGAGATAAATTATTATAACCGCTTCCTGTTGCGACGCTTATCTTCAAATGCCAGCCTCGAAGTCTCACGACCTGCGTATCTGTGGCCATTCACGTCCTCTATAATCCCTCGCCGCCAGGGACAGTCGCCCACGCAACATTTTAGTCGTACAGAAAGTGACTCTTATTTATAATCTACTGAGATCTTGGTTCTGTATTTATTTCGTCTTAAGGCACGTACACATCAGAAAAAGGCAACGGACGGACAGGTCCGAGGCGAGGCGAGCATACCAGCCGGTCGACGCGAGGCGGGTCGGACGCCATCCGTATCAGATTAGTACTTCAAAGAGAATTCGGGAATACGCCGCATGGTATGTGGGAGGATATTTCCAGTCTTGCGTCTGCCTGCTTCGTTCACACCGTCACGTTGGCACTCAGTCGTCATTCAGGCACATTGTGAACTGAAATTAAATAAAACAGCTATACTTTAGCTAAGGAGTTTTTCACTACTGTTTTTTTTGTTTTTGTTTTGTTTTGACCATTTTTAATCATGAGTTGGGTCAACGAAAAGGGACTCTCTTTTATTAACGAGTATGAAAAGCATTCCATATTGAAGAAGGACTATAAACTTTTTTTTTTACTGTCATCAGCCTTCATCTCCACATATCCCTTACAACCCAAGTCCTCAATTATCTGCTTCATATATTCTAATATCTGTCTTCCTCTACAGTTCTTACCTTCGACTGTTCCTTCCACCAGCAAATTAACCAATCCAGCATGTCTCAAAATATGACCTACCAGCCTGTCTCTTCTTTCTATAAGCTTCTACGACAAACTTCTTTCCTCAACCATCATTTCCAATACTCGTTCATTTCTGACTTTGTCTGCCCACTTAATTTTCAGCATTCTTCTGCAGAACCACATTTCAAATGCCTCTTTTTCTTTCCGGTATTCCTAAAGTCCATGTTTCGCTACCATAAAGTGCTGTGCACCATACATAGAGTTTTAAAAAGTTCTTAATAATTAGACAAAGGTAGAATGAAGGTGGATCCATCTTCAGGTGACTATGGTATTTACATTTGGATTTGAATTTTCCTTAAGCGAGATTCGTGTGTAGTAAAGTTTGTTCCTTCGCAGAATTGACGAGATGCTGACTAATTAGCTTCGTATATATATTTACTGTGGAGCACTGTACTAGACACGATGTCGTATAAGGTGCACATGTTTATATAAACACAACAAAACCCTTTTTAACTGATGCATGTCTCTCATGATTCTCTACTTTTATTATAGCTACTTGATTCTTATATAGTTTATAAAGTATTCTTCTATCTTAATACTATAGACCTGACTTCTTTAAAATTTTGAACATCTTATCCAATCTTTCATTAACAAAAGCTTTCTCTAATCAACAAACGCCATGAAAGTATATTTGTTTTTCTTGATCCGCCCTTCAAGTATTAATCTTAAAGCAAGAATTGCTTCCCTTGTACCACGATTTATCCTAAACCCAAACTGATCGTCACTTTCTACTACCCTTTCCATCCTTCGGTATCTTATTCTGGTCAGTAATTTTGAAGCATGTGATGTTAGACTAATGGTACGATAATTCTTACATTTGTAGGCTTGTGCTTTCTTCGGGAGTGTGAAAATGATATTTTTATTAAAATCGGTTAGAATTTATCCTGTTTCATAAGTTTTTGATATCAGCTTGAATAATCTTTCGATTCCTCCTTCTTCTAGGGATTTAAGAACTTCTGCAGGGATCTCATCAATTCCAACTGCCTTATTTGCTTTCAAGTCATTAAGAGCTCTATTAAATTTTGCCCTCAAAACAGGATCTCCTAAGATATCAGTGTCAACATCGCCTTCATTTTCCATTACGCTATTATTCAAGTCGTCCGCATCATTCAGTTTCTCAATGTATTCCTTCCATCAGGTAGTTCTATCGTTCGATCTTAAAAGAGGTTTCCCACCGTTAGCTTTAATGTTCATACCTCGTTTCGTCGTTTCTCCAAAATTCTGTTTGATCTTCCTATAGGCAACATGTACTTTACCTACAACCATTTAATTTTCTACTTCTTCATACTTTTCTTCAAGCAATTTTTCTTTTGCTTTTTTTAATTCCTGTTTATTTGATTTCTAAATTGCCTGTATTGCTCTCTTCCTGCTTCATCCTGAACATTTTTGTACCTGCTCCTCTAATTAATCAACTCGAAAATTTCCTCTATGATCCAAGGTTTTCGGGCGGCTTGTTTCTTAAAGCCTAATGTTTCTTTACCAGCTTTAATTATTTTGGTCTTTAATGCATTCCATTCGTCATTGCTTGAGCTCCTTTCAGAGACTTACTTCTTAGACCTAAGTCTACCATTTCTGCAAATTTTTCTCTCGTGCTAGATTGTTTCAGTTTATTCTCTTCCAGCCTTTTCTGCTTATTCTGCTTCCTTATTCGCTTGAATTTCAGCCTGCACTTCATTACTATCAAATTATGGTCAGTGTCTATGTATGCTCCTGGGTACGCTTTTCAGTCTAGAACTTGATTCCTGAATCTCTGTTTGACCATGAAATAATCTAGCTGATATCTGCCTGTATCCCCAGGACGGTTCCAGATGTATACCCTTCTTGCATGGTTCTTAAACGGTGTGTATGCTACAACTAACTTATATCTTTCACAAAATTCTAAAAACCTGCTTCCTTGCTCATTTCTTTTTCTTGTTGCTTTACGCCTCGTCGACGGCTAAGGTCATTAGAGGCGGGTTGTGACTGGAGACCAGGAACAGGAAGGAATTCGGCCATGGCCTTTTGAAGCAAGCATCCCGACATTCGCCTGTAGTGATTTGGGGAAACCATGGAAAACCCAAATCTGGATGCCCGGACGGGGATTCGAACCGGCGTCCTCCCGAATGCGAGGTCCAGAGCGCTAACTGTTCACCCACCGCGCTCGGTACTCCTCGCTTATTTCTTTCTTCTAGACCAAAATTTCCTACAGTATTCCCCTCTTTTCCTTCTCCCACTATCGCATTCCAATCACCCATGATTATTGGATATACCTCCGCCTTCACATATTGGATTAATTCTTTAATTTCAGCGTATATTTTCTCTATTTCTTCGTCATCCTCCTATGACGTTGGTATATACACTTGTTCCAACTTGGTTGGGGCGGGCCTAGTTTCTAACCTTATCGAAATAGTCCTGTCACTAAACTGTTCATAATAACTCATTAGTTTCCCTACTCTCTTAATCATTACAAATCCTACACCAGTGACTCTATTGACAGCTTGTGTGCTAATTATCGTGTGTTCCCCAGACCAGAAATCCTGTAAGTCCTTCCATTTAATCTCACTAAACCCAACAACATCTAACTTAAGTTGTTCCATCTCTCTTTTAAAGTTTTAAAACCTACCTGCCTTATTCAGACTTTTAACATTCCACGATCCTACTCGTATAATATTTTTATCCATTCTAATGACTCCTCCCTTAGCAGTCCCCACCCGTAGATCCGATTGGGGTACTATTTTAGCCTCCGGAATATTTTACCCAGGAAGAAGCCATCAAAGTTTGGATTATAATCGTGTTTGGGATACTAAGAAGTGGACCGAGCGTGGTGGTTGGGCGGTAACGTTCTGACCTCGCATTCCGGACGACTGCGGGTTCGAATCCTCATCCAGCCATTCAGATTTATGTTTTCCATAGTTTCCCCAAATCACTCCAGACTAATGCCAGGATGGTTACTTCAAAAGGCCATGGCCGAATTCCTTCCCTTTTCGTGCCCCTGCCCCCAGTCCTTTTCCGCCTCTAATTAGCTCGAAGTCAACGAGAAGTAAAGCCACAATAAAAACCCATTAAGAACTGAAATGGTGCGTATTTGCACATTTCTACGTAAAAGGGTTCACTAACATGAGGGTCTCATCTTTCATTCAGAAGAGACAGAATTCTAAAAGTACCAAACCTGGATCAGGACCGAGTCAAACCTGTGACCCTTAGTGTAGCGTTTGCTGCATCGGAACATCTTCTGCCACCAATCAGGGCGTTTCTATTAGAATCGAACCGTACAGTATTTCAGTGAGTATGTGTTTAAATGTTGGTCGACAGGTCGTTTGTTGAATCCGTTAAACCGAGCTTGGTGTGTGAGCAGATAACGCTCTTGCCTCGCATTCGGGGGGTCAGCCGGTTCGAATCCCCGCCCGGGCGTCCTATATTTGGGTTTTCCATGGTTTCCTCAAATCATTCCTAGGTGAATGCTGGGATGCTTCCTTCGAAAGGTCATGACCGAATTTCTTCCCGTTCCTTGCCACCAGTCCTTTTCCGTCTCCAATGAACTTTACATCGACGAGTCGTAAAGCCATAAGCAAAAATAAAAATAATTGAATCCTTTAACCTGTATCAAGAGTTGGTTCGACCTTGTGAAGTACTCTACGAACGTGTTAGAGGAAAGGAAAGATAAATTCTTTATACACTGTAGATCTAAAGAAACTGGTATACCTGCCTAATATCGTGCACGGCCGCCGCGAGGACGCAGAAGTGTCGCAACATGACGTAGGCATTGACTCGTCTAATGCCTGAGGTAGTGCCTGGAGGGAATTGACATCATGCATCCTGTAGGGCTCGCAGTTACTTCCTGACCGCCGAAGAGGCAACATCGGCTCGCGAGCGTGAGTGCCGGTGCAACTTGTTTACTTCGAGTGTCGTACGGAAAGTGATTATAACGTCGCGAAATACTTACTTCTAGAATTTACTGAGTACCGTTTCTAGATCAACCGTTTGCGTGATTAGTACGTTCGGGACTTACCGAGTGTAAATCCCACAGTGTAGCCAAAATATGGCAGACCCCCCGGACACAGGTCAAACGAGTAATACGGGACTAGAAGCGTGCTACGCTAATAACATCAACGTCCAGTCAGTGAATTATATGCCGAATGAAGTTATACAACCACAAGTAGTATCTCTTACAAGTGATCAGCGATTCATGCTGTGCGCCACAGAAGGCCTACAGCAGCAACACCCCCATCTGCAACAACAGCCGCAGCAACAACAACAGCAGCAGAAGATTCAACAACAGCAGCAGAACCTGCTGCAGCAGCAACAACAGCTACAACAATTCTCTGAAATGGAAGAAGAATCAGGCAGCAATACATCGCAAGGTCCATGCTCTTCTATGAGTACAGCACTGCATCACACAGCCGACACTGCCACGGGTGAGTCGATCCAGCCAGCCAAGCGACTTTGCTTACAATCACGAGTGGTAGAACAGGATGGGGTTACGCCAGTACAAATAGAGCACACGGAGGAAGTGGTCATGCGCGATCCAGTGGGGACTGTCGAGAATACTCTTCCTCCAGCTCCGGTAGCAGATCATTTCGTTCCTATTAACGCTCAGTCTGAGTCAACTCTAACCTATCGCAGCAAAGGTAACAGATATAGCCGTACAGATTGTGGACCATATTATGTTTTTGTGGAGAGCTTAGATAGAAATGTGGGTAATTTACATCCGATGGCAATTGGCAAACTAATATTTAAGCATAATAATGACTTTAAAAGGGATGTAATCAACATCACACGCAACGGGAAAAATCGTCTCAAAATAGAAACGAACATTGCAGGCTCTGCCAACCTAATAGTACAGCTAGACATCTTCAAAGAAAAACGTTTAGAAGCTTATATCCCAAGCTTCCTGATACATAAACAGGGTATCCTAAGAAACGTTGACACTACTTTAAGTGAGGAGGAGATTCTGGAAGAAATAGTATCCCCATTTCCGGTGGTACGCATTAAAAGATTCACCAGAAGGTCGCAATCAAATCCAGAGTGTGTGATACCAATTCCAGTGTGCTTGGTATCTTTCCGGTCGCAGAAATTACCTTCCCATGTGTCCATACTTGGAACTCGCTGTACTGTCGAACCTTATGTTCCTCCTGTAACTCAGTGCGGTATTTGTTTACGCTTGGGACATCGACAGGGACAATGCAGATCACGTGAGGTTCGGTGCAATAGGTGTGCAGGCCCTCACTTGGAGGCCAACTGCAACAGTCCTACAACGGTGTGTTGCGCGCTTTGTGCAGGCCAACATTTTGCCTCTGATAGAAACTGTCCGGTATATCTTCGGCACCGTCAAACGAAACTAGCAACAGCGCATGGAAACAAGCGCAGTGCTCACCGACAGAGAACTTCAACCTCGAGGCTATGCCCAGGGTGGCATCAATTCCACCAAACGTAAGCAGCCATACGGAGTTTCCGCCTTTATCGGCACCAAATCCACAAAGTCCGACTGCTCATCAGTTGATACAGCACGCAAACATCTTTAGTCCACAAATTCAGCAATTACAACAAACACAGCAGACGCAACAACCTTCTTCATCAGTACAGCAACCAGTGGCTCAGGCCAATGTCTCTCTGCCCAGAGGGCACCCCATACATACGCAGGAGGCACCTCCTTCCAACCCAGCTTTTCCTCCGGCTCACCAACGGTTGTTTATCCCCCAGCAGTTACCTATTTCTCCCATTACTCATAACCCTTACCCACCAAGCCCTCACAATATCCCATCCCACACTCCAACACTCCAACACGGACTGATTTCCTCATAGAAGAAATATTTCAACTGATCATGTCCATTATTACTTCGCCCCAATCAACACTTATCGGAAACCCTCTTGCCATCCGTGAGTCATTATTTGCTCTGTTAAATAGGTTCAATGGCTTTTCGAATACTACAGTGGAATGCTAGATCGGCCATCGCCAACAAGGAAAGTTTAGAATATGAGCTCCATCATAAAGATATAAAGATAGCAGCAATTTCCGAGACGTGGTTTAGAGAAACATCAACAGTGCACTTAGGAACTACGCCACAATCCGTTCGGAAAGGATGGACGGAAAAGGAGGTGCAGCTCTCCTCATTCATCATACACTTCCCTTCAAAGCAGTAAACGTTACAGAGGTGCTAGATCATGACATCCAAATTGTCGCCGCAAGAATCAAAACTCCTACACTAGAGTTCACTTGTGTCTCCGTCTATTGCAAGCCTCTCAGGACCATATCACAGGAGACGTGGAATAAACTCTTAAATCTCCTAAACCCACCTCTACTTATATGCGGAGACCTTAATGCCCACAGCACCGCATGGGGATGTGCCTTTACTGATAGACAAGGACATAATATCTTAGAGATGTGCAACGAGTACGGCCTATCTATCCTTAATGACGGATCACATACACTCGTTCCCTCTTTATACCACCGTCCATCGGCAGTAGACATCTCGCTGTGTTCTCCGTCCATAGCCACCATTGCTCATTGGTCTACATCAAAAGACTCACTCGGCTCCAACCACTACCCAGTAATTATAGACATCGACCATTCCCCTCCAAGCGGCCCTCGACCAATCTCGTCAAGCAAGTGGAATATTAACGCTGCTAATTGGACATTATATGCAAAGGCAATACAGCATGAGGTACGCAATTTTTCGACACCGCGATTCAGCGATGGATGACTATAACCTCTTCATAGAAGCCATGGAGCGCGCAGCCTTCAGCTCTATCCCTCTTAAGAAGAACCGCGTTCAGAAGAAGAGTACTCCATCCGTATGGTGGACCGCAGACTGTTCTAGGCATATCGCTCTCCGACGTGCTGCTCTGCGGGAATACCGAAACCACCCATCCCAAGACTCGTTTCTCCGGTATCAGCAGGTGTCTGCCCGCACTAAGCGGTTCCTAAAAATGACAAAAAGACAGTCTTGGCAAGAATTCTGCTCCTCCTTGAATAGGCAGACCAATAGAAGAGGTATGGCAACGTATAAAAGTACTGCGCAACAGAAAATATAGCCCGCAAGAACGCTCCGATGATACTACTTGGCTGGAGGATTTTGCTGATAGAATTGCTCCACCTTCTACAGCCCCTCCTCCATATGACTTCACCGAAGAAGACTCAAAACCATTTTCTGTGCACTCCTTTCACCCTTAACGAACTTCGAGCAGCCCTCAAGAACTCCAGCAACACCTCACCAGGCACAGATGACATACGATATCCCATGCTACAGCATTTACCTGAAGAAGCCCTAAACCTCTTGCTCAACATCATTAATAAACTATGGTTAAGAAAGCTGATACCAGAAACTTGGAAGACTCAGATAATAGTCCCGGTATTGAAACCTGGAAAAGTTCCAGGAGTTGTTACGTCGTATCGTCCGGTAGCCTTATCTTCCTGCATAGGCAAAACCGTGGAAAGGATGATGAAAAACAGATTAGAATGGTGGCTGGAAGCTCAATCCCTGTTACCCACCACACAATACGGATGCCGCAAAGGAAGAAGTACCTATGACAACCACAGCATCCTAGTTACGGCGATTCAGTCAACCTTTATGAAAAACCAATACCTTACGGCGTTGTTCATGGACATATCCGCGGCCTATGACAACGTCCAAATACCAATCCTGATTGATAAGCTCATAGCACTAGGCCTCCCCAGGACTTTGTAGCCGTAATTTATCAACTACTACTATCAAGAAAGCTGTTCTTCAGATATAAACACGTGCTATTAGGTCCACGACTTACCAGCAAGGACTCCCGCAGGGAGCGGTATTAAGCCCACTATTGTACGCATCTATATGTGCGGGACCTGGAGAAAATTCTTCCCCCCGAGGTGCAGATCATCCAATATGTCGATTGATGTATGTATATTCGCCTCTGCAGCTACTATCGCGATAACCAAGCTCATCCTTAAACAAGCCATCATCATAGTCATCCACTGGCTCCAGCAACACGGACTAGAATTCTCGACTAGCAAATCCACTGCTGTCATATTTACAAGAAGAAGAATGCACCCCCCGATCTACAATCTAGTTTTGGGTACATGCAGCGTACTGGTCAAATCGAATGTCAAATTCCTCGGCCTAGTCTACGACTCACGATTAACTTGGGCAGCACACGCTCACCAACTCATCCCTAAACTAGAACAAGGACTCAAACATTCTACGAACCCTGACACGAGTATGGTGGGGAGCCCACCCATCGATATTACTAATATTGTACCGCGCTATAATCCGATCTAAAATTGAATACGGGAGCATGTTCTATTTCAGTGGCAACAAAAGGAACATAGATAAATTGGAGAGCATACAGAATCAATGTCTCCGCACATGTCTGGGGGCTATGAAATCAACACCGATAAATGCCCTCTACCTGGAAGCCGCAGAAATGAACCTGAAATTCCGAACCCAGTTGCTATCTAACAAATTTTTACTAGCTCGAATACAAGATAAAAAATTCAACTACTCTCCAACAAATAACCAACCTCCAGCAGCTGGTGGAAGAACAAGGACCTCGCTCTTACAACCAAAGATACCCACTGCTACAAAGCCTCGATCTTCTGACAACTCTCCTCCCCGAACGGCAATTGCAGGAAGCAGCAACAATACACGACATTCCCTACCAAGAATGCGTGAGGCCAATGTCGGTAAGCTGTATTCCGGCACACCCGAGATCCGGCCAGCCAATCCAACAATTTTGTCAGGGGTATTTAACAGAGCATTGGCCAACTTCAATCCATATCTACACTGACGGATCGAAGATACCCTCAGAGGGAGTAGGGTGCGCCATCTACTGCCCCGAGACGCAGCACGAGCAAAAATTCAGACTACCAAATCATCTTCCAGTTTATTCAGCTGAAGCGGTTGCTATTATTCAAGCCTTTCATATGCGAGAGAGTTTCCTCGGCGGAACGTCTTAATCCTAACGGACTCTCTGAGTGTACTTCGCACTTTAACAACTCCGGCCATCCTACACCGCTCCAATGTATACCATATTAGCATAATACAGAAAACCTACGAACTTGCGCAAGCGGGTTCCTTTGTGAACTATATATGGATCCCGGCCCATACTGGTATAATATTTAATGAACATGCAGATAAGTTAGCCAAGGAAGCATGCAATTCGGGCCAAGTTCTCATCCCTCCATTCAACACCAAAGATTATCATGCAGCAATATCCAATCACATACATCAACAATGGGCAATGCTCTGGGAGGAAACAAAAAGATTCAAAGGACGGCAATACGCAAAGATACAGCCACAACCATCTCGTCGACCTTGGTTTACAAATTGGAACACGCACGCAACTTCATACATCCATCACTCGTATGAGGTTTAACCATGGTGCGTTTCGGGATCATCTATATCGCATCCACGCAGCAGATACACCGCTCTGCCAATGTGATGGGCAATCAACGCAAGATGTCAACCATATGTTCTTCAGGTGCCCCCTATACCGACAGCAGCAGCAATCATTCATCAACTCCCTAGTGAGAGCAGGACAGCCGCTACCAACAAGTATCACCGAACTACTTGCATCTAACAACAGGAAAATATATACTATTATTAGAGACTTTATAAAAAGTACAGAAATATACATTTAATGTAATAATACATGTAATATACACGTAATGTAAGGTAATGTAATGAAACAAAACGAGTGTTTATGTATATTAAGCTGGCTGTATGGTACATCAAATCCTAAAGCCAATAAACAAAAAAAAAAAAAACAAAAAAAAAAAAAAAACAAAAAAAAAAAATCCTGTAGGGCTGTCCATAAATCCGTAACAGTACGAGGGGTGGAGATCTCTTCTGAACGGCACGTTGCAAGGCATCACAGATATGCTCAATAATGTTCATATCTTGGGAGTTTGGTGGCCAGCGGAGGTGTTTAAAATCAGAGGAGTGTTCCTGGAGCCACTCTGTAGCAATTCTGGACGTGTGGGGTGTCGCATTGTCCTGCTGGAATTGCCCAAGTCCGTCGGAATGCACAATGGACATGAATGGATGCAGGTGATCAGCCAGGATGCGTACATACGTGTCATGTGTCAGAGTCGTATCTAGACTTATGAGGGATCCCATGTCACTCCAACTGCACACGACCCACACCATTACAGAGCCTCCACCAGCTTGAACACTTCCCTGCTGACATGCAGGGTTCATGAATTCATGAGGTTGTCTCTATACCCGTACACGTCCATCCGCTCGATATAATTGGAAACGAGACTCGTCAAACCGGGCAACATGTTTCCAATCATCAACAGTCCAATGTCGGTGTTGACAAGCCCAGTCGAGGCGTAAAGCTTTGTGTCGTGCACTCAGAAAGAGTACACGAGTGGGCCTTCGGCTCCTAAAGCCCATATCGATGATATTTCGTTGAATGCTTCGCACGCTGACACTTCTTGTTGTCCCAGCATTGAAATCCGCAGAAATTTGCAGAAGGGATGCACTTCTGTCACGTTGAACGATTGTCTTCAGTCGTTGTTGGTCCCGTTCTTGCAGGATCTTTTTTCCGGCCGCAGCGATGTCGGAGATTTGATGTTTTACCGGATTCCCGATATTCACGGTGCACTCGTGAAATGGTCATACGGGAAAATCCCCACCCCATCGCTACCTCGGAGATGCTGTGTCCCATCTTTCGTGCGCCGTCTATAACACCACATTCAAACTCACTTAAATCTAACGCCTGCGCCAGACACCTGTTGTCTTATATAGGCGTTGCCTACTGCAGCGCAGTTTACATACGCATTCCTATACCTGTTTCTTTGGTTCTTCTGTGTATTATTATGTTAATACAACAATCTTGCAAGTTTCTCAGGAATCGATACGAATTATTTTGTAATTGTCATTTATCACTAGCCATCAGGTCGTTCCGCGGTAGGCGACTAACTGATATAGAATATTTCAGAAACGTATACATAAATTTGAGATGTTATATAGGTTTGCCTGCTCCGACACGGTGATCTGATTCGATACGAGTGGCAGATCCAGCTTGTTTATTTATTGGTACTCGGCGAATCTCCTGGTCATCTCCAAGCTGTCACTCTCGATCGACTGCGCAAGCCTCCTGACACGTTTGCGGATTGGAGTTCCGATTTCTTTGGTTCCTCTCGCTGCGACGTATATTCCTCAGGTAGTATGCTAACACAAAAAATTTCTTCCATTGAAGCAGTGTAGATAACAGTCACCCAACCAACAGTCGGTCTCGGTAATATCGTTAATTTGAAGGTCCATGTATCAAACAGCTAGTATTTATAAGCCTTCATTTTTTTTTTTTTTTTTTTTTTTTTTTGTTTTTTTTTTTTGAGACAACCTCTTCATATCAGCACACCTATTACAGCCCACACATCAATTATCCGAAAAAACAACCGGTGACTAATTCCACATTTATTGGTCTTATTGGTCCATTATAGTCTTTTCTTTCTGTGAAAGTTTACTACAAATTTATTTTATTGACTATCATTTACAATTCATTTTCATATAGTAGTTTATCTGTTCACTTAATATTCAACAACCTTTTATAGCACCACATTACAAATGCTTAAATTTTCATTCTTTCTGATTTCCTGAGGCTTCACTTCCATAAAGTGATATACTTCATCCAGATGTATTTGAAATTTATTTCTGAGTTCTAGAACAATTTTTGATACTTTTCGTTAGTGTTGTTCTGCTTGAGACCCAGTATTTACTTCGGCCATCAGTTTCAATCCTCCATCTTTTCCTATCTTGCGCCAACCTCTTCATTTCATCATACCACCTATAACCCAAGTTCTCAGTTATCTCCTTCACATATTATAATCTCCATCCTCCTCTACAGCTCTTATCTTCGACTGTTCTCTCCATAAACAAATTAATCAATCCTGCACATCTCAAAATGTGATTCAACCTCGTGTCTTCTTCTTTCTGTAACACTCTTCCACAAATTTCTTTCCTCACCCATCATTTCAAAAAATCGTTCATTCACTACCAAAAGGTTCTGTGCTCCATACATAGATTTTAATTTTTAAATGAATTATATATTAATATTTGAAACTCTTTTTCATGACGACTCTTGCCGCTAACGCTACTCTTCTGTTAACAACCTTCCTGCTTCTGGAATCAATTGTAATATTACATCCTAAGTGACAGATTTCACTTACTTCTCCTATTACATCTGATCCTATTTTTATATTTATTATACTTATTATGGTTATCATTTATGCTCATCACTTTAGTATTTCTTTGATTTATATCTAAGCCACATTCTTCTCCCAGTATTTTCTTCATGCAATTCAATAATTTCTCAATACGTATCCTCAGTCTGTTCTACCAACTGGACATCTTCATCAGCAAATCGTAGCATACTAATTTTTTTCTAGCTGAACATTTATGCCACTTTCAAGTCTTTCTTTGACAATCTTTATCGCTTCCTCTACATACTATTTAAATATTAATGGGAATAGACTACACACCTTTAACCGACACATATCTCTCGTGGTGCTTTACTTTTCTTACAGCCGCTTGTTTCTTATATAGAATATAAAGTAATCTTCTATCTCTACATTTTAGACCTGACTTCTTTAAAATTTTAAACATTATCAAAAGCTTTTCCTAACTCAACAAACGCCATAAAAGTATCCTTGTTTTTCTCGATCCTTCAAGTATTAATCTTAACGCCACAATTGTACTTGTATCTTGGCCTTTTCTAAACCCAAACTGACCTTCACCTATAATCTCGTATGCTAACGTTTCTGTTCTTCTGCATATTTTTTTAGTTAATAATTTTGAAGCATGTGAGCTCATTTGTTAGCTTGTGTTTTCTACTGATGAATGAAGGTGTAATTTTATTACAATCAGTTGGAATATCTCCTGCTTCTTAACTTTTTGATATCAGTTTGAATAATCTTTAGATTCCTTCTTCTCCTAAAGTTCTGCAGGAATCTTATCAATTCAAGTCAATTGATTTTAAACCTGTCAAAGCTTCGTCAAATCCTGTCCTTCAAATAGTATCTCCTAAATCATCAATATCAACATCGTTTTCTCCTTCCAGAACACTGATGTTCAAATTATCCCCATAACACAGTTTCTCTACATATTCTTCCCATCGGTTATCTAGCCTCTGAGCTTAATAGAGGTTTCCCACCAGCGGCTTTGATCTTTATACATGTTTTGTGTATTTCTCTACAATTTTGTTTGAATCTCCTATTGGCCTCATCTACTTTACCTACGACATTTCATTTTCAACTTCTTCGCGCTTTTCTTGTTGCAATTTTTTATTTGCTTTTTTCGCACTTGATGATTATCTGATTTCTATAATACCTGTACTTCTCTCTTCCTGTTTCATCCCGATAACTTCACTTCCTATCAATTTCGGTTTTCCATTGTTTCTCGTAATAACTCCAGGCGGATGCCGACATTGTTCTTTAAAAATCCATGGCTAAATTCCTGCCAGTTCCTTGCCTTTAATTCCTCCCAGCCCCGTTTTTAATGACGTTGACGAGGCATAAAACCCTAAGTAATAAAATGCTTTTACATCTGATCCTATTCTATTATCGGCAAATAGCTCCTTGAACGCTTATTCCCGATTCAAAATTTTCTTTTAGTTCCTCGATTTCTTTCTCTTCATTTAAGTTGAATATTAATACGGATAGACTACATACTTGTCTCATACCCTTTTCATCTGATGACTGACTGTGATGATTCTCTAATTTCATTACAGCCACGTGAGTTGTCTGTTGATATAGAGCTGCTAACGAAAGAAAATATCAACAGACGTAGTTTGAATTATTTTTTAAGGATTTTGGTCCAGACAATATATGGCGCATATGATGTATTTTGTCCTGTCACTGGACAAGCCATATGGTGCAACTGGCTGAGTTATATCCGGTATTACACTTGTTAGCTCTTGATCGTCAACCGAAGATTAAAATTTCGAGAAACAACGTGACTCTTGTAAACCGGTTCTAAATTTTGATCTTACGGTCGCCAGTAAACTTTCGATTAACACGTGTAACAGTCCTCAAACCTAAACTTAAATGGAATGGTATTTTATGAAGCACTTATAATAAACTAGAATTTGGTTGAATATGATTTGGTAGGTTTGTATCGCAATTTCCTGTAAATTAATGTATATAGACTTTGTTTTATCAAAAGAAATTATTTAAAGTCCATTCAATATGTTTAAGAACAGAATTGTGCAAGATAATTGCTTAAATGTTCGTAATTTCAAGTATTAATGCAAGTTACGATGTCTAAAGAACAACTTTCTACAGTTTAAAATGATTTATGTGAATAATTTTGTGTTTAAGTATCTTTAATTTCCATTTCTGACCATTTTATATTGATTGTAAATGATTATGTATTAATTCTGATTGTTTTTAATATGTTTCAATTGTTTAAGTACTGTTAATATTCGAGAAATATCTGTCGAATCTACTGAGGTGTTCTAGAAATTTGGATAGAGCTTATATAAAGCGAACATCCGAGACAGAGAAACAGTTTAAACAGACTCATTATACGACGGCGAAGGACTGTATTGTCTGTGGAAGGAGTGTTGTATGCAATCTCTGGATTGTATGTATGCATGTAAACAGTATCGTTGACGTCGTGTTTATGAAAATAAAATCAAGTTTAAACTGAGCTGTATCGTGGACTAGTTATTTATCATATTAATTAAACCAGGAACAATCTAATGCACAGTTCTCAATTACTTGGCAGTTAGTTCATAAAATGGAAGTCTGATATGATTTGTTAACAGCCACGTTTAATGTCACTGAGTTATGTTTTCTCGACAACACAGAGTACAAATTATTGGTTTACTAAAAATTCGGCTTGCTCATGAAATAACACGGAGTTGTTTAGTGCATTCTTTCACACACTTAGCACACCCCCGTGTTATGTTACTCATTCAAGCTTTGCTACAAGATGCGGCATCAAACATACCAAATAGGCCAGTCAGGTAAGACCTCACGCATGGCTTAAATGAATACAACATGAATTTAATCAGAAATACCGTCCTATAACTCTAGTGATATTAGAATAATTAAACATCAATAACTGAAAACAAATATAAAGGGTTAAGCAAATTATGAGCAACTAGCTACACTCCCTCTAAAGCTGTACAGTAAATTCCTAATAATCAGTTAAAATAATAGTAATAATAATAAAAACTCAGTTATCACCTTAAACGCATTTACTTCTTTCATAACAAATTATCAAACTAAAATGAAGTATTAATTATTACAGACTCTATTTTTTTATCTGATTATTTAAAAAATATTAAAGAAAATGATCATTGTTATGCTTGATCCTTTTTAAACCAGGATTACTGAAACTGTGGATTAAAATGAGCTATATATTTCTGCTATGTATGGGCTTCAGTTAAGTTATATTAGATTATTGTGCCGCAATAATATTATGATAGTAACAAATGATTATATGTCAGTTATTCAACATTTCAAAACTACTTAATTTCTAAACTAAAATTTAAAAATTATTTCTAAAGTCTTTTGCCAGTTTCTGTGTTAGCGCATATATTAATCAGCCAGAGTATTATGACTAGTTTCCTGACTATAGATATAAACACGTCCAAGCGATACAAGCGTCACCTGACGAGGAATGACTGCTAGTCAGACACACGCATGATGCGTGTAGTATCAGTGAGCTTGCTATCCGCGTTTAGAATGGTGAAGGCACGCTATCTATCTGAGTTTGACCGAGGGTAGATTGTGATGGCCCGGAGGCTCGGCACGAGCATTTTGGAAACTGCACGACTTGTCGGGTGTTCGGGGAGTGCTGTGGAGAGTGTCTTTAACAGGACCGGCGGTGAACTGTGGCAGAACAAACATCAGACTTTAATGCTGGGTAGGGTACAAGTATCTGAACACACAGTGCACCGAACACTCCTAATGATAGGCCACTGCAGCTGACGACCCATGCATGTGCCAATGTTAAAACCACGATATCGACAACTACGACTCAAATGGGCATGTGAACATCATCACGTTGGCGCAGTGGCGCAGTGGCAGAGCGTTGCGTGGTCTGACGAATACCGATACCTTCTTCATCATGCCGATGGGAGGGTGCAAATCCGTCGTTTTCCAGGGGAATAGCTTCTTAACACCTGTACTGCTGGTCGGAGAGAAGCTGGCGGCGGCTCAATTATGCTCTGGGGAACATTCGGGTGGGAATACATGGGTGCAGTGGAGCTCGTGCAAGGCACCATGTTGGCCAATATGTATCGTACACTGGTTGTAGATTACGTATACCCCTTCATGACGACCATGTTTTCCAATGGCATTGGTATTTTTCATCAAGATAATACGCCATGTCACAAGGCCAGGAATGTTTTGGAGTGGTTCGAGGAACACAGTGGCGAGTTGCAATTAATGTGCTGGCCCCCTCTGAACCCGATCGAACACAACTGGGATGTGATTGAACGTGGCGTCAGAGCTCATCGACCCCCTTTACCGAGCGTGGTGGTGTAACGGATAGCGTTCTGGCCTCGCATTCGGGAGGACGGTGGTTCGAATCCCCGTCCGGGCATCCAGATTTGGGTTTTCCATGGTTTCCCCAAATCACTCCAGGTGAATGCCGGGATGCTTCCTTCAAAAGGCCATGGCCGAATTCCTTCCCATTCCTTGCCCCCATCCTGTCCCGTCTCTAAAGACCACGTTGTTAAAAAGGGACGTTAAACTGTTAAAAAAAAAAAAAAAAAAAATCGACCCCCTTCCCGGAATTTACGGGAATTAGGTGACTTGTGCGTGCAGATGTGGTGCCAATTCCCTTCAGCAACCTACCAAGCACTTATTGCTTCCATACAAAGACGCGTCGCCACTGTTACCATATCAGTGCCAAAGGTGAACATACCGGCTATTAGGTAGGTGGTCGTAATGTTCTGGCTGATCAGTGTAGCTTCCTAAAACTCTGTTATCACATCACTTGGTGTGATAATCGTTTCTAGCTTCACCTGCTTGTAGGAATATTACAGCATCAATACCGGTTAGTTCCAAAATTCCAAAAAGACACATATTTCACCAAGAAAATTGGGTTTTATACAAATCTTCCCAGTGTGTACTCAAAACCATCAGGTCTTTGTAGAGCGACCTTAAACAAATGGGTCACAGAAAAATTTTATGCATCTCATTATCTTTTATTGCAAGATATAACCATTGTGTATGTTATAATTGATCCTAGTTTTACGGCTAAGGATGTCAGCATTGAGATCGGGATCTTTCTAAAAAAACACAGCAAAGGTATGTGAACTGTAATGGTGCCCCTATATTTCTAAACTGATGTCGTAGATTTAAAATTCAAATAATTTCTACTGCTCGTTTTATTCACTTAGATACCATCTGGGCATCTGAAGAACCTTTCCAGGAGATGCCGAAGTGAATGGAACATAAAAATAGTAATAATGTAACAATGTCCTCATTTTCATATATTATTCTTACAGAGACTTTTTTAGAACTAAGTTTTTTTTATATTTTTTTAAGAAGCCGAAAGAACTCGTTCAAATTAAACTGCTACTTTCGTTTACAACCAGAAATTTCTTGCAACGCCTTGAGTTGAGTATTTTCATCTCAGGGATCGCATTGTAGCTTTTTTATTTTATTATCATTTTTTTTTATTTTCGTTATAAATTGAATTAATTGTATATTTTCTACAGTAAGTATTAATTTGCACTAAACCAAGGGTTTATGTGCTTTAAGTGTATTAGTTGCTGTGTCTTATATCTTTATATATAAAGATGAATGTTTGTTTGTTTGTTGTTTGGTTGATTTCTTGTTCTTCATACAAATCCACGTTTTCATCCTGATCTCGATGAAAACTTTGCACACTTATCCTTTGAAACAAGGAGAAAAATACTGTCTACATTTGGTTGAAAAATTATCTGTATAAATAACACATGTTGTAGTCCATACCTTCGAAATACGGCGATAGACAGACACTGTTGGATGTGGCGTCTCCGTACCGTGTTTCCATGTAGTGAACTGGTCAGCTCAGTGGCTAGAGAGCTTGCTTACGAACGTCGTGGTCTCCGGTTCAAAGTCTCCGAGGAAGCCTAAGATGTTTAAAAATTGTTTTCATCGTAAGAGTCAGGCCTGGGCCGTAGGTTATTTGGATTGAATGTTAAACTGCAGATATTATAAAGTTAGGGGTACAATGCGAGGCAAATCGTAGGTAGTCTTGCAATTTTGTAGGGGTACCACTTTTTTACGTTATAATGATCCCTCAGGTGTTGTTCGCAGTCAGTGTGTGAGTGTGAACCACAGTAATACTAACATAAATACGGAAGTAAGTCTCTGTCTTTTTGTTACGTTTTGACGACTATATGGCTATATCGTTGTGATGGAATTTTATAAGGAAAGCTGTATGAAGGGCACAGGATATTTTTTCCAGTATGATTAACAGTTGTAGTCACGAAATTTTGAAATCTTATCTGAATAGTGACAGAAATATGTTGGAAATTGATTCTCTTCAAGAGGCAGGTTCGACGGTAGAATTATATAGTGATAGCTTTACTGTCATATTATGCCCGACTCGATATTGTTTTGGGACCAATCCTTCGTTACCAATAACTTTTATATTTAATTCTGGCAAAAAAATTCTTAATCCACGCGTACGAAGTCGCGGATACGAGGCTAGTATTTTCTAATAATGGGTATTTTGAAGACATGCTACTGTCATGTGTAAATCAAATATTACTGACTGAGAGTAATTTACTGCTACTTAGATTTCAGGCGACCAGAAATACCTATTACGTGCTTCGTCATTAGTTGAAAGGTAGAGAAAGAAACCATTAACTGGAGTAGCAGAATGGGCGACCGCATTGAAACACAATACAAGAGACACAAAATGAAATTTTGTCAACGAAGGCCCCACTGCAGCAAGAAAGGAGTTGTGATGCTTGACATATCTGTTTTTGCGTCGTGGCTTACGCTGAAGTGGTATTTGATGGATTCTTTCCCTGCTCCTATCAAAATGACGCTAACAAGCGTTCTTTCTATCCTATGTATCATCTTTCGTTTTTATATTATTTTACATTTTTATTATGCTTTTTGGCTCGTCGACGTCGTGGTTATTATGGCCGGGAAAGGATGGAAGGCAAGGCTGTTTTAAAGTGAAAACACACACAGTTTGATAGTGGTTAGCACACGTATACTGCAAATAAAGCGGTCTGGTAGCTAAATGGTTAAGGCGCTTGCTTCCGAAAGTTTCTCTCGCCGGTCGCGGGTTCAAATCCCGTGATGAAGAGGAATTTTTAGGAGTTGTGTTTGATTACATGAGCTACGACGGGACGTTCTGTAGTTCCGATTCCACGTTAAACTGTAGGCTCCTGAGGGAAGGTTTTGATCTTCCAGTCTCTGACATAATTGCTTGGTACATCTCCTTCGGGAAAATTCGACCAACCTTCAGGTGGTTGACTAAGTTAGATTGAAGTGAAAACTTCTATAGGCGCACTGGGAGATTTTTGGATGGGTAAAACCTTATGAGTCCGCGTCACCGACATGCTCCTCTTCACACTAAATGTGTTGTGGTATGGTGGCTCTGTGGTTAAGGTGTCTGACTTGGGAACAAAAGTTCATCGGTTTGAATCCCAGTTTCGGCGGAGATTTTCATAGATCTTTTACCCAACCTCCACCTCTGGCACAGTTTGCTGTGTAATGTGAAGTACGTCAGAACGCTTCAGTGGTTCGCATTACACGTTGAACTGTAGGTCCCCTGCACCTGGTAGCACTACTGGGTTAGGCTAAGGCGGCTAAGTCAGAGTCGGATTGCCCGGCCAAGAGAAAAACCTGTCACCAGGTCATTACAACCACACAGAATAATTATTATTTAGTATATCTGTAGCTATAAGTGTGAGGAGCTGTGCGTATGATATTCGTAGTTTTGAGTTTTCACACGTGTCGGCAGTCCCCATTTTTTTCTTATGGTTTTAGGCCTCGTCGACGTTGAGGTCATTAGAGGCGGGAAAGGGTTGGGGACAGCGAACGAGAATTAATTCGGTAATGGCTTTCTGAAGGAAGTATCCCCGTATTTGTGTGGAGGGATTTGGGGAAACCATGGAAAACCAAAACCTGGATGCCCGGCCGGGGATTCGAACCGGCGTCCTCCCGAATGTGGGGCCAGAGCCTTAACCGCTCACCCATCACGCTGGTAACGCTCTGTCGTCGCAGAAGAACGCGGCTGTTCTGATTTTGATTTTCCATGGTTTCCCCAAATAATTCTAGGATGATTAATTGAAAAGGACATGGCCGAATTCCTTCCCATTCCTTACCCCCATGACCTCGACGTCAACGAGGTTTAAAGCCAAAAAAAGGACCTTAACTTACAGTACGCCCACTGAATTGCCTGCATAGCTAATATTATTTGTGAACTATGTTCAGATATTTAATTTATTTCTTTCGAAACTGTTGACAGGAAATTAGACATGAAAGAAATATTGCAAGAGCTATCCCGACATTAGCCTAGCATAACTTCCGGAAACCACGAAGAAGTAAAATACAATTGGTCACAAGGGGATTAAAACTTGCATGCTCTCAGATCTGAAAAAATGTTATTCTATTACTTTCTAATGTAGCAATTTTGCCGAATGGTTATGGTCGCTAAAGCATATGACCCAGTTGTGTCTTGGACAGCAACAATGCATTGAAGTAAAAGAAAGTTTTGCTTGTTGTTGTTGTGTTGTTGTTGTGTGCTGTTGTTGTGTTGCGTTGTTGTGTTGTGTTGTGTTGTGTTGTGTTGTGTTGTTGGTTTTTTTTTTACGGTTTCTATTTTAGAATTAACAATCCAGACTATAGGATTCGATCTATGTGCATGTTTATGATAGTCTGTTTAGTATGTAGTTTTAAACAGTATAAATGATACAACACTTAATCGAACTGGCCTCCTTGCTACGGGAGATTAGCTTGCTAGCCGACTTCGCACCATTTAAAATTGAATTTTCCATTGTAATAGGTATATAGTGATTTGTTTCCGCGGAATTAGGAAATAGTGGAAGGCAATTTTAAACCAAGCGTGGTGGGAATCACCGTCCAGGCATCCAGGTTTAGGTTTTCCATGGTTTCCCCAAATCATTCCAGACGAAGACCAGGATGCTTCTTTCAAAAGGCATGGGCGAATTCCTTCCCGTTAATTGTCCCCCAATCCCATACCGCCTCTAATGACCTTGACGTCGGCGAGGCGTAAAGCCATAAATAAAAAAACTTAAATTGAAACACATTATCTAATAATACAATAAACATTTTAAGCATTTTTTTTTCTAACTATTCCCGCGTTACTTCATCCGTTTATAAATGAAAAAGTTTTGTCACACCATCTAAACTGAATAATATTTAGAAAAAAATAAGGACGCAGGTCTGTATAAAATCATATGCTCACAAAAAGAGATGCCATACTGTTTAAAGAACCTAACATGATAATAATTCTATAGCAGAAAATTTTGTTATAATAACTAAATGTAGACTACCTTTCTTTTAGTTCACCGGCAAGTGTTGAAGAATAGTAGTGAGGTACATAGGAACAATAAAAAGTAACTCCGATAGGAAAAAAAGTTTAGAATAAAATGAAAAGCTTTTTTTTTTAAATTTTTTTATTTAAAAAGTTAACTCTTTGAATGCTTCCAGTTCTCGACTATATTTCAGAGACAATTTCATGGATCTGAGATTCGTTCATGTGGAGGTTAGGAACGATGTAGATGTGAATAATATCCTGTTCTTACAGATTATCCTATCAAATAATGCAGGGAAGCCATGACACACCGAAAATGGAGTTCCGAACTATTATTACCCAGAACGATAGTCTATCATTGTAAGTACCATATCAGACAATAGAGTCATTTGGCGAAGTACTGCGGAATCTATTCAGGCAACTTCTATATATTTATTCTCTAAGAACACTAATCTAACAAATATTTATTGCATGCCCTCGCTTGGTAGATTTATGTATTATGTGTTTCTTAATAAAGCTTACAGTGTGCATCAGGTAATTTATGTTATTCTACCGAGCGTGGTGTGTGAGCGGTAACGCTCTGGAGTCGCATTCTGGAGGACCCGGGTTCGAATCCCCTTCCGGTCATCCATTGGTTTCCCCAAATCGCTCCTGGCGAATACCGGTATACTTCCTTTCAAAAAGGCCATGGCAGAATTTATCTCCCGTTCCTTGCTCCCCATTATTTCCCGCCACTAATGACCTCAACATCGACGAGGCGTAAAGCCATAAGAAAAAAAATTGTCAGTTTGATCCTTTATACGATTTATTATCGTAAAATACGGTGAATGTTCAATAAAAATTATTGATCATAGTGACAGACATTTCCTCCGCTTCGAACACCCTTACCGCATCGATTTTGATACTATCTGCACCTGTTCATCGTCTTTCGTTAGTTTCTAATAGTGCTGGGGTGACTCGACAGTTTGCCGTTGTGGTGGCTTTTGGTTAACGGAAGACCCAGAAGTCCCACGACTGCAGGTCCTACGACAAGATGGTTTAGGACACACCATAATGGTTTTAATTCAAGGAAATTAATCTAAGCTTTTGTGTGTGCGATACACTGTTCTGTTGAAATATCGAAATGTTCAGATTATCAAAAAGTTCCATAATTGTCAATCGCGTGTTTGATGGAATCATTTCTCGGGTAATATCAAGATGGGGATACCGCTGCGGCCACGCGTAGTAAACACACAGATTACGTGGCATATATGACATCATCGTGAAGTTTGGTCCAGACTGCATTACAACATAAACTCAAATGATGATTGACGAAATCATATTTTATAAATATGCGTTTCGGTCGTAATACAGCCTGGACCAAAGTGAAACGTAACCATAACGCACGATATTGCAGATATCCAATTTACGGATCATATCTATAGCTGTTACTGTGTCGGTAGGGGCAGACTGAATGTGATGTCATATATACCACTTGTTCTGTGTGTTTACTACACGAGGCCGCAGCGGTATCCCCATCTTGATATTACCCAATTTCTCTTACTCGTTTAAAATTTACCTCTGTTTTTGATGCTGAAGGGTGTCCGGTTCATTCCTCGTCAAGTGCTTCACAACCATTGAGTAATAGTTTGAAACGCTTGTAAACGATCCTCCACATAACCATACACTAAATGTAACATTACTTATGTTTCTTTAGCACCTTTTTCAGTTTGAAGGAAAATTTGAAATTATTGCATCGTTCGCGATCCATGATTTAGGACACACCGAGCGTGGTGAGTGAGCTGTTAACGTTCTGGCCTCCCATTCGGGAGGACGGCGGTTCGAATCCCTGTGCGGGCATCCAGATTTGGGTTTTCCATGGTTTCCACAAATCACTCCAGTAAAGTGCTGGGGTGCTTCATTCTAAAAGGCCTTGGCCGATTTTCTTCCTGTTCCTTGTAACCAGTACTATCCCGCCTCTAATGACCTCGACGTCGACGAGCAGTGAAGCCATAAGTAAAAGAAAAGGACACATTGGAAACACGTCTCTAACTGCGCGGAACGTCATGAACCTTGTCACACACTGTTATTAAGCCCGCACATTAAAATTCGATGCTATGCCACTGGCGTATCTCGTACGTTATGTCATCACTACAAAACCTAATGTAGTTTTAAGTGGTTTTAGCGTGAACTTGACGGTGAAATATATTCTAAGCTTTCGATTGTGTCGGTTTCTGATGCGCTTTATTTAAATCTAGCTGTCAATTTCCCAGGAATAGCACTCAACAGTTGTTTCATAATTTTCTGTAAAAATAGTTATTATTTTTGCCTGACAGCGATAATCAATTAAAATTAGATTGCGACTACACATTGCAACTCTATGTGATACCATATTGATATGTGTCTACTGATGCATTGGCCGTAAATGATATCTGTAAAATATCCCACATTATGGTACTAAATTGCTTTTAAATATCATTTACATTAAATTATTTGCCTTAGACATCTTGCATTAAACCCAACGAATTTTGGAAGCACTTGTAAAAGATCATGTAAAACTGAGTTATCAATATGAGCACTATTAAAACGAGTTTGAACCAACTTATGCTACGTTTTATGAGATAAGATTAATTATATAACAATTAATTATTTAATGGGCTTAGAAACGGTCTACAATTAGTAAAAATATAGGCGAGAGCTAGCTAGATCTACAATCAGTTGACAACGTTGTATAACCATTTATCTACGTATGGTTAAGGAACCTGACTGGAGAGATGTCACCATTTGAATCTCTCTCTCTCTCTCTGTTGAAATTTTTAAAACTGACCTCCATCCTTGGAAAAGCTTTGCTTTGTTAATTTGAAGATGCTAGGACGCTCCATGGCTCGGATTCCACATTAAACTGTAGGTCTACATTAGCTGGTAAGATTGCCAGGTTAGGTTAGGCGGGTACGATAGAGGCGAAATGCGCAATGCTAAGAGCTCTTGTTAGCAAGACCTTCAAACCACACGAAATTATTGAACCATCTGCCTTGATTTTATGGTTCGTTTTATTGTAGAGTGATAGATATAGTGTGTTGTGACCGAAGAGTATTTCATCCTGCATTCGATTTGCAAGCCGCAAAACTCATCACTGCGAAAGAAACAAAATGCACAAACCGTCCCTTACGAAAATCAACCAGAGACTTTCATACCACTGCTTTTTGCTGAAATGTTCCATTAAAGTAGTAAGAAGGTGAGTGGTAACGCTCTGGCCTCGCATTAGGGAGGACGCGGGTCTGAATCCCCGTCCGGCCATCCAGATTTCGGTTTTCCATGGTTTCTCAAAATCACTCGACGCGAATGTCGTGATGTTTGCTTCAAAATGCCAAATTCCTTCCCGTTCCTTGTCTGCAATCTCACATCACCTCTAATGACGTCGACGCGGCGCAAGGCCGTACGCAAAAAAATAAATAAATAAAGAAATAAAAAAATAAATAAAAAATAATAAAAATAAAAAAATAAAATAAAAAAAAATCCTTGCCGCGCAGTCCATTCCCGCCTCTAATGACCTCGACGCAAAGAAAAAAGGCGGTTCACAACATAGATAAAAATGTGAAGTCAGTTTACGAAACTTTGTTACATATGGTACGTGAACTTTGAAACTTAGTACTGAAATGAAAGTCAGAACTGACCTTGCAACTGCTGTCGATCAAACGGCAGAACTTGTCGTTCAGAGAAAGGAATGCTAGCTGGTATTTGCTTGAAGTTGATTTGCTGCTACTCGTGGAAACTGCATTCTCATTTGCGTTGCTTCAGTAGATCTTGAAATATCGACAAGCCACCTAGCCAACAATTTCTCATAGAACTGAAGAGACCGAGAAGACAAAACAATTTTTTTCTATTTTTTTTTTTTTTTTGTGAATCAAGTAACACAAAGAGAGGTAGTACAATATGTGACTTTTGCTGTGAGACAGTCGGTAGATGACGCTGTAATTGATTGGGATTTTAAGCCACTAACAAAATAAATGGGATCTAATTACTGTAGTAGATTTTACGACTAGCCACCATCGAGGTCATTAGAACGGGAAAATAATTACGGGCAAGGAACGCAAAGACTTTGTTTTGCTCTTGCCTTTACGTTTCGTGGACGTCTAGGTCATTAGATGCGGGAAAGGACTGCGCGCAAGGAATGGCAAGGAATTCGGCCATGGATCTTTGAAGGAAACATCCCGGCATTCGTCTGGAGTGCTTTGGGAAAACCATGGGAAACTCAAACATGGGCGCCCGGACTGGGATTCGAACCCACGTCATCCTGAACGCGAGGTCAGAGCGTTACCGCTCACCCATCACGTTCGATTTGTTCTTAGAAGCATTCACCTGAGTGATTCCTGGATATCGTAATGTGGAAGGCAGGACGGGATAGCCAAGTCCGACTGTTTGCCCCCGTATTCGGGAGGACGCGGGTTCGGATCCCGGTTCGGCAATCCAGATTTGTGTTTTCCATGATTTTCCCAAATGAGTCCAGGCGAATGCAGGGATGGTTCCTTCATAGGGCTATGGCTGAATCCCTTCCCGTTCCTAGCCCCCAATCCTTTCCCTCCTCTAATGACATGACTTCGACGAAGCTTAAAGCCATAACCATAACCGAATGTTACCGCTCCCATGGTTATATATACGAGTTATTTCGTGAAAACTAACGCTGACGCAGGTTCTAACGAACAGGTGGCATCAATGTGTGTTTTCAGGAGAAGTTCTGAAATTTTATGGGGGAATACTGGGATGTTACCACTTTTGTTTCTGAAAAACGTGCAATTTGACCTGTTCGTAGATATACAGATATTCTCATTTTCTTGCCTGGTACTACTTTTAATGAGAACGTTAAACTAAACTAGGTTTCGGAAGTCAAACTGCGTGCCAGGCGTTGGCAGTTACCATGGAGGGGGTCCCCCCCTTCCCCCCACAGCAAAGCACAGAGGTAATTTATCTGGGGCGACTTCTCATGGCTTCTTACAGCATGGTTTGCGTTATTGTATGTGTATACGACAGTGTTTGGCATGGGTTCAGTGCGCGGCTAAGAGGTTAAAGAAGATAGCGGAGCACCGAGCATTGTAGGTGAGCTTAACGCTCTGGCCTTGCATTCCGGAGGACGCGGGTTCGAATCCCCGTGCTGCTATCCAGATTTCGATTTTCCATGGTTACCTTAAAAACCTCCAGACGAAATCCTGGATGGTTATCAACATGGGAAAGGCCGATGCTGCGAAACACAATTTGCACTAATAATTCACACTTGTGCCGTATTATAGATGAGCAATCCCAGGTTGACTTAGTTCTATTAGATTTAAAAAAAATCTTTCGACACTGTGCCTCACAATAGGTTACTTAGGAAACTTCGTGGTTGAGGTATATCTAGACAAATATGCGACTGAACTTCAGACTTTCTGAAGGACAGAACAGATTGTGTAGTTTTCGACAGTGAGCGTTCATTACTTAGGGATTGTCCATAAACCACGTAGCTACATTTTTTTCTCTTGTGAACTTCCCTAACACCCCCCGCCCCCCCCTCTACCCGCCTCCTCCCCCCGTAGCCTTATCAATGAAACGGAAGGTTTTTTTTTTGCTTCCAGCTTTACACCTCGTTGACGTCGACGTCATTAGAGGCGGGAATGGATTCGGCCGTGACGTATTTGTAGGAACCATCACGGTATTCGCCTAGAGTGATTTGAGGAAACCATGTAAAACCCAAATGTGAATGGCCGGACGGGGACTCGAACCCGGGTGATTCCGAATGCGAGGCCAGGACGTTAACTGTTCACCGGCCATGATCGGTACATTTTTTTACTTATGGCTTTACATCTCGACGAAGTCGATGTCATTAGAGGCGGGATGGGACTGGGGACAAGGAACGGGAAGGAATTCGGCAATGGCCTTTTGAGGGAAGCATCCCGGCACTTCGGTACGGAATGTCAGTAGGAATGTGTTTAGAGAAACAGATCGGACTTGTTGGCTAAGCACATTAATTCCATATACGATAGTAGACTGAATGTGGTTTACTGGAACATCATTTTAGGAGCTATGATCCCATTTTTTTGAGAATATGGACCCTTGAATTAGCTGACCACATTGCAATATCTGTTTTTATTTCTGAATAAGTATTTGTATTTACACCATTTTACTTTACAAAGTTTCTTTTATAGTCTTATTAAAACGTGAATAATAGATATCAAATTTTACAGTATGTAAAATAAATTTTTTCATTATAAATGCAAAATTTGTTCAATGATTATCGAGCCAGCATCAATTCTATTGTAGAGTGTGTTTAAATTAATTTCTTAAGAATTTCAAGGGTTAAGTAGGAGAATAGAGTGATATCAGATCATAATGCATGTAAACATTTTCAATATAATGCATTTGGCTTATTTTGTATTAGAAAACGTTGCATTCATTTTCAGAGGTACTTTAGGTAACAACAAGTAAAACGGGGTATGATACTTGGTAGGTAGAAATTTGCACTGACGAGATATTTACATTTTGAAATTTGATTGACCTGACGATTTCAGAAAACAAATAAAAAATTCCTGTAGTCATATGGAAATGATTCGTAGCTCAAAAGATGCGTAAATTTTCATTACACACTATATAAAATTTTGAGAAACATAATTAAAAGTTAAATATTGTTTTTGGAAGATTTAATGAAAATCATTAAACATGTGCCTGTTAGTTGAGTATTTATCAGGAAATTCGGAAAGGGGTATATTCATAAGAAAGGAGAATTTTTCCTTAGCATAAAACACTATTTTTTTTTTTATCACAATCCATGTTGTAATTTGGTCGGAATGAAGAAAAAGTTAATTAATCATAGTTTCAACAGTAATGGTTCCTGAAAACTAGCTCGACTAAAAAAATCGACCTAAACTGACACTACATGAAGAAGGCTAGGTAGCGACTACATAACTTTATATTATGTAGGACTTTTGATGAAGAATCATTTAAAACACATTTCAGCTCGGTATCTTTAATATTGCAGGAGATATCGATGTTATCAATTCCACATTTTGCATTCCACCAAGTAAGAAATTTGTAACGGGGCAGATTTATACATCAGAAGATAGAGAGAATTAAAAAGATAATTTTAAAAGCTAGTTTCAGATCAATAGCTTAAAAACTCTGAACGTGAGAGACATATCAAAATTCACCAGGAAAATAATTTCTTACGGCGAAAATTTTAGAGATATGAAAATTTTGACTAGGAGTGATTTTGACATTTAGATCTTTGATTACACACCATAAAAATTTCAAGTCGATTGGGAGTAAAACTATGCCAAAAAGGATCCGAGATTTCATGGGAACCTTGGAAGCGAGTGGTTCCCAGACCTCGGCTATAAAAGAACTCCCAGAGTAGGGAAAGGGGCCAGTCAGTTGGGAGCATTTGGACCAGAAGCCACGCAAGGCTTACCCGTGATTTGGCGCATTATGTAGAGGTACCGGAAGTGAACTTGTTTAGGCATCCATACTTGAAATTTTGAAAGTGTTTGTTCGGTAGACGCTTCACTCCCATGTAGCTGACTTCAGTTAAGGGGTTATGGGAATTGACCGTGCTTGTTTCACTAATCAAAACTTGCAATCAATATTTTGGAAAAGAAGTACAGGGTACCGATAATTGTAGATTGTTCAACAGACATTGTAAATTTTCCTGAAGAATATAGTGATGTTAAAATTATTTTGAGGCTACAGCGACTTTATTTTGAAACATCTACCTTTTCAAGTTAAGGTTAATAACTGGATGGCGACCGATGATCATTAGTAACAATCTACTCCATTAGGCTACATCAACGGCTAGAGATCAGACGTAGCTATTTATACAACCCCGATGAACAGTTGGTTCCTAACAGGTAACCTGTGATTAATCAAGACTGAGATTTGCTATTTGCTTGTTAACATCATCAAGTGAATCAAAATTCACATTTATCGTTTTTATCGCAATGTTTTAGACTTGATTATGGTTTGTACTTGATAAGAAATTTTGGTTTCCTAAACTGTTACTAGCAATAAATGCCGAAAAAACTTTTTAATAAGGCTATAACTGTCACCGAGCGTGGCGGTGTAACGGTTAGCGTTCTCTCCTCGCATTCGGGAGGACGGCGGTTCGAATCCCCGTCCGGGCATCCAGATTTGGGTTTTCCATGGTTTCCCAAATAACTCCAGGCAAATGGCGGGATGCTACCTTCTAAAGGCCATGGCCGAATTCCTTCCCATTCCTTGCCCCCATCCTTGCCCATCCTTACCCGTCTCTAAAGACCTCGCTGTTGAGAGACGTAAAGCAGTTAAAAAAAAAGCTATAACTGTCATAGGAGTAGCTGTTGTTTGACACTAGGATTTTGGAGTCCAGAACTAAATTTCACACGCGTACTCCAATACATCTATACTGAAATTATAAATGCTATTGTAACTCTGACTCTCTGTCTTCTATTTGTTACGTTTTCAGGGTTAAACGACTAATCTGATGGTGATGAAATTTGACAATTAGCTGCTATTTGCCATTAGGAAGGACATAGTCGAGTCAACGGCGGCACTGCCTACCCTTTTCTCGAAGCGATTCGGGCAATTTTTGAACCTCAATTTCTGCGAGCATATTTATGCTACATGTCTCAAATTTCTGTTATGCATAGATATCAGCGATCTTGGGAAACGTACTTAATTTTATTTTATTACTGTTCTTGTTCGTAAGTTATTCGTATGCAAACTTCAGAGATTTTGTCACTCACTGACTGACTGACTAAATGATGATCATCAAAATTCTAAGGCACTTCCCGTAGCCGTACTAAGCTCAAATTTGGTACACAGATAAAATTTTACCCACTTATTATAAGAAAAGTCTGAAACTCGTAAATTTTCGTATACCTACCCCCTTTCCTACCCCTAACGTGAAATCGCTTTCTACCCTAATTACTTTATAAAGCTCTAATTTTCACTGTAGAGTGAGTTTAATATGTTTAACTAAACTGTTTAATTATACTTCATTCCTTTTCTTACTTTTGAAGTTATTGAAATTCAAAATTTTATTTCGGCACAACACCCCGATATCAAAATTCCACTGTATTTACAGTAATCCTAGAAACAAGTTATTTGGTACACATATATGGTTTCATCCCAAAATCATAAGAAAAATCTGATATTGGAGTTTTTCCCCGTATTTATCTATATATAAAAAGATGAATGTTTTGTTTGTTTATTCTTCATACAAATCCACAGTTTTCATCCGATTTCGATGAAACTTTGCACACTTATTCTTTGAAACATGGAGAAAAATACTGTTTACATTTGGTTGAACAATTTCCTGTCATATTGTCACATAATTTTGAAAAATTACCGAAACGAACATAGACCGACGTTTAGGATGTGGAAGACTCTGTAGTTCCTTACACAATTGTGGGCTGGTGGCCCACTGGTTAACGCGCTTGCTTACCAATGTGTATACCTGCCGGATCAAATCCCAAGGTAGGCAAAGTTTTTTAAAAATTGTTTTTGATCGTAAGAGTCACGCCTGGACCGTCGGTTATTCGGATTGAATGATAAACTGTAGGTATCACAAATTTAGGGGTGCAATGCGAGGAAAATCGTAAGTAGTCTTGCAATGCTTTAAGTGTACACTTCTTTACGTTATATTGACCGCACAGGGGTGATTCGCAGCCAGTGTGCGTGTGCTCTGCAGTAATAATACTATAAATGCGGAAGTAGGTCTCTTTCTTTTTGTTACGTTTTGACTACTAAATGACTATTCCGGTATTGAGGAAATTGAACAAGAAAATCTGTAGGCAGAGCACAGAACATTTTTTTTGGTATGATTGACAGTTGTAGTCACGAAATTTTGAGAAATTGTCGAATGGTGACAGAGAGACAGATGTGTGTGTTAATCTGAAATGTTACGTCGGTTGCTCAAGGTGTGTTTCTCGCGCATTATGTTAGTGAATAATTTCTCAATAAATTGCGTTTAGAGAAAAAAACGTAATATTTAGTATAGATGTAGATTTTCTCTGTCCTCTTACTTTGCGTCTGTTTAAATGTTTCTGGCACCAGTTTATTTTGTCCTTCTTTTTTGACATGCCTTGCGGGCGTAAACTGGCCTTAGTTGTAGCTCTAGCAGAGCACGAGCAGCTAAAGTTATTAGAACCCAAGAATCGGATGCTCATGCTGAAAAAAGAAGAAAAGACCTATCTGAAATAAACCTGCCCTTGGTTAACACCCCCTCCCCCCCAATCCCAACACCTTCGTTTGTTTCTCTGTTTTTTTGTTTTTAAATATATTGGGAACTTTTTCTCCTCAAGTGACAGGTTCGACGGTAGAATAATATAGTGATGGCTTTCCTGTCATATTATGCCGATTTGGTGTTGTTTGGGACCAATCCTTCGTTACTAAAACTTTCTATATTCAATTCTGGCAAAGAAATTCTTAATCCACGCGTACGAAGTCGCAGGTATCAGCTAATTGAATTATAATCCCAAACATGAAAAATTCTGGCACATATTTGCGGCTTAATTACTTTGCTCCGGATGACGCTATAAACCTGAAAATTCTATACTATATAGTATAGAATTTTCAGGCAAACAAATTATAAAAAAAGCTTTAAATTTTACTTTGTTCCTATGGTTAGTTTGGAAGTTACTCGCTATTTATTTGAGGTGGTAGATAAACCAGCGGCGATGCTCATTGCTAGGCTACGACGTACATTAATTGTTTCCAGAGATTGGGGAATGGTTGGAAATGATGTTGCTGATTTTCCTTGTATTTATTCAAGGAAAACCCAAACGTGAAACGTTCCGGTACATATTTGCAGGTTAATTGCTTTGTTCTGGATGAATCAGTATGTTCAAACTGTCGAACGTATCTCATGAAGAGAATCAATTTCCAACATATTTAAAAACAGAAAAACAAAAGAAGGTGTGGCGGAGGTTGTGCGGGGATCTGTCTGTGTGTGTGTGTGTGTGTGTGTGTGTGTGTGTGTGTGTGTGTGTGGGAGGCGGGGGGAGGGGTGTTTAACTAAGGGCAGCTTTATTTCAACTTGGTCTTTTCTTCTTTCTTTAATATGAGCATCCAATTCGTGGGTTCTAATAACTTTAGCTGCTCGCGTTCTGCTAGAGCTACACTATAGGCTAGGTCTAAGCCAGCAAGCAATGTCAAAAAAGAAGACAAAATAAACTGGTGCCAGAAACTTTTAAGCAGACACAAAATAATTGTACAGTGCAGAGCAAATCGAGCTCTAAACTAAATAATACGATTTATCTCTAAACGAAATTTAATAACAAATCATACACTAACAAATCGCGCAGAGAAGTACAGCTTGAGCAACCGATGTAACATTGCAAACTAACACACGTCACCATTCGATAAGTTCTAAAAATTTCGTGAATACAACTGTATTCATACCGAACAAATATTTCCGGTTTCCTTCTTACAGATACATAGTATTTCCTTGTAAAATTCCATCATTATTAGTATAGCCATTTAGTCGTCAAAACGTAACAAAAAGACAGACACGACCTTCCGCATTTATAATTTGGGTCCACGGCAGTGCACCTGACAAGTCGAGTCAACGGCGGCACTGCCTACCCTTTTCTCGAAGCGATTCGGGCCATTTTTGAACCTCAATTTCTTCGGTCGTATTTATGCTACATGTATCAAATTACTGTTGTGCATAGATATCAGCAATCTTAGCAAACGTACTAAATTTTTTTTTCGATAGTGTTCTTAGTTCGGTTGTTGTTAGGATTCAAACTACAGCGATTTTGTCACTCATTCACTCACTGACTGACTGATGATCATCAAAACTCTAATCCAGTTCGCTGATAGCTACGGTCGTGTGCACTCCTGCAGCGCTCTACCCTACCAGCTCGCCTGTGCTAGCAAGTGTTTACTTCCGTGCATCGCTACAGTTAAAGTCGTTTCTATACTTCGGAGTGTTAATCAAAAACGCATATCAAATCTTTATTTTTCAAGTTCTCATCACTCAAGGTTCTCGAGGAGCTCGACACAGGGCAATTAGTTCGCTCTGCACTGAATCTTGTTCACAACGCGAACGAAATACAAGAGCCACCTTCACAACAACCTACGCTTCAATCAACTATCTCACCGACGCCAGCTACTGCATCCTGGGCACAATTCACCATGCCAACTACATCAGACATCCCGATGGAAACCACCACTCCTCCTTCAGCTTCATTTTCCAAGGTAAACGCCAAACGAACAGCTGCTCCCATAGACTCCGATCCCAATCATCTCGAATTCCGACAACCCCGCAAAAAGCATATTGTTCCTGCCTCCTCTGTTAATCGTAAATACCAAGTTAACCTTACGGCTGTGCATAACAAGTTCTCAGTGTTAGACTCCACGGGAGATCAGTGTGATGCCACTGATGCCGCATCTGACGCGGCAGTCAATGTAGTGATCTCCCCAATCTTTCTACATGATGTTAACAATTACCAGCAAATTCTGAAAGAACTGTCCACCTTAGCGAAGGATGACTTCACGACTCAACAACGTGGATCGATGATCAAAATTAATACTAGTTCTACCACTGACTATCGCGCTGTCACGAAATTCCTAGACGAAGCCCAGCTCACTTACCACACCTTCAAAGATCCTCAAAACAAGAAGCTAGAGGTAGTCCTGCGCAACGTCCCATTCTCATTAACTGATGCTGAAATACTATAAGAGCTTCATGCTCGGCAGTTACCAGCTACAAAAGTAACAAGACTTCTGTATAAAAATAAAATGCCAATGCCCCTGTGCGTCGTTGAATTAGATGACAACCAGCAAGCAAAAGAAATTTTCCAATTAACTAGTCTTTTCCATGCTATCATCTCAGTAGAATACCGTAGGAAATCTCCCACATCCTACAATGTACTAAATGTCAACGTTTCGGACATACAAAAAATTTCTGTCATCTTCCTCCCAGATGTGTAAAATGTCCGGAAAACCACCACTACTCAGAATGCCCAAAATCTAAACAAACCGACCCACAATGTGTCAACTGTGGTGGTAAGCATTCTGCTAATTACCGAGGCTGTGACTATTACCTCGCCATTAAAAGAAGCAAGCAATCTACCCTGCCACCTTTGAACAATACATCTTCCACTGCCCCATCACCTTCACAACTATCTCAGGCACCGCTCCTCGACGAACGCAATTTTCCTGCAATCCCAGGCAGCTCCCGCAAACAACAGACTGTACCACAATGGCCTCCCAAACATTCCTATCACCACAAAGAATCCTCCAACCGCACCAACCCTTCCTCTTCTGCAACACTGGAAGGACTGCTAACCTCGCTCTTGCACTCCATCCTTCACATTATTCAACCATTTTTTCCTCGCTTTAAATCATTACTATTTAACTTCGTCACGGAGCTACTGCGTAATGACTAATAATGCGCATCCAGCGTTTTCTTCTCTCAAATTCTTAAACTGGAATGCCAACGGAATTAAATCTAAGCGACAGGGTCTTCTTGAATTTCTGTCCAGACACAATATAGACATTGCTTGTATTTCCGAAACACATCTACTTTCACAAGAGCGCTTCACCATGCCAGGATATTCTATATATAGGGAAGATCGTATTGCCGCTACCGCCTCCGGCGGAGTTGCACTATTTATCAAAAGGAACATCTCCCACCATCCCATCTTTCTGGCAACATTGACAAACTTAGAAGCTTGCGCAGTCAAGCTCTCTATGCGCAACGGCCAATCCCTAACTATCATAGCAGCGTACAAACCGCCATCGAAACGTTTCTTCCAACACCAAGACTTCAGTACATTATTCACAACGACGTCTCCCACTATACTAATGGGAGATCTGAATAGTAAACACGCCATATGGGGATGTAGAGTTACCACACCTAATGGTCGTCGCCTTCTACAGGCAGCAAATGACTGCGCATTCCATATCCTCAGCCCAGACCAGCCAACCTATTATTCCTATAATCCTCATGTACTCCCAGACATTCTCGATCTAATACTAGTGAAACAAATTTCCCATCCTATTTATACGCAAGTGCTACCTGAACTCGATTCTGATCATAGCCCAGTAGTAGCCACCTTCGAAATAAATACCCCCACCTATTCACATAGACCCTCACTTCTCATGGGGCGCATTGACTGGGCTAAATTCCAACGTCATCTCGGAGAAGATCTTCGACCTAATACTCCTCTACGAAATACAACCGACGTTGACACGGCAATTTCACAGTTCACCGCAAGTATAATATCCTCTCTAAAGGCAGCCTCCTCAACCCCTCCACGGCCAGCTAGACCAATTTCTTACCACAAAACTCTACCGTTGGAAATCGTGAACCTGCTCCAAGCCAAGCATCGCATGAGAAGGCTGTGGCAAAACCAACGACTACAGTGGCAACGTAATCGTCTCAACCAACTAAACCGCCAAGTCAAGCAAGCTCTGGACTCATACCGTTTCCATACTTATCAGCGCCATCTCTCAAGTATCTCCCCTCACGACGGCACTCTGTGGAAGGATACTAAAAGGATCCTTCGCGAACCCCTCACTATACCCCCGCTCCGACAAGGAGCCAGCTACTTCACCAGCCATGAAGAAAAATGTGAACTGCTTGCTGATTACTTCCAATCATCATTCACACCAAATACAGCGCACGACGACCAATCGGCAACTGAAATAGAGAATCTTCCTCATTTTTACCCCACCGCTCCCCTACCAATCTCGTTTACCTCACCCCGAGAAATTCGATTCTTTCTACACTCGCTTGTTTCCAAAAAAGCCCCCGGCCACGATCAAATTCCTAACGTGGCCCTCAAACATTTACCTGATAAAGCTATAGCCTTCCTTGCATCCATATTCAACGCACTACTCCGCCTTGGTTATTTCCCATCTTCCTGGAAACACGAGGAAATAATTGTTTTCCCCAAACCCGGCAAACCTACCAACCCACCAGCCAGTTACCGACCAATAAGTTTACTTCCGGCTCTATCTAAAATATTCGAAAAAATCATCAAGAAACGCATATGCAAATTCCTCAGACAAGCCTCAGTCATACCCATGTATCAGTTTGGATTTCAAACACATCACTCCACCACCCACCAACTCCTCCGCATCACCGAAATCATAGCACGAGCTTATGAAACTAAACAGCACACGGCCGCCGCCTTTCTAGATTTTACTCAAGCTTTCGACAGAGTGTGGCACGCAGGGCTATTGTATAAACTGCGCAACATTGGAGTCCCCGATTACTTGTACAGAATCCTCCACAGCTTCCTACTCCGACGCACATTCTCAGTAAAAATTGATTCAGTCAAATCCACTCCCCGTCCTGTCCTAGCTGGTGTTCCTCAAGGCTCTGTCCTCGGACCAACACTCTTCAATATTTATGTCTCTGATTGCCCCGATCTAACCACTTCAGCCATAGCAATGTACGCCGACGACACAGCACTGTTCACCTCCCACGAAGATATTCAAACAACTGTTCGCAACCTTCAAGTGGCCCTTACTGCCTTAACCAACTGGTTGAACATGTGGCGCATCGCACTGAATCCAACTAAGTGCGAAGCAATGATCTTCACTCTCCGACGCCCGGCTCAACCAACTCCGATTGTTATCAGTGGCACACATGTACCTTGGAAACGTCCTGACGAGACCGTCAAATACCTGGGAGTTCATCTGGACCGCCGACTGACCTGGAACGCTCACATAAACTCCAAACTCAACCTCGCATACTCCCGGCTCACTAAATTATATCCCATTATCAACCGGAAGTCTTCACTCAAAAGCAACATCACTATCCTACTATATACCTCCTTAATCCGACCTCTACTGACCTATGCCTGTCCAGTCTGGGGAGGTGCCGCTGCCAGCAAAATCAAGAAGTTACAGTCACTCCAAAACAAAATCTTACGGATCGCCGTCGACGCTCCATGGTTCGTCCGCAACTCCCAGCGAACTCGCACTGCCTACCATCACGCAGTTTATACAAGAGCAAGCACGACGATTCTACCAACATCTTTCCAGAGTGCCAGGAGCCGCATATTACTCCCTGGGCACCAGATCCGACAGACCAACCAGAATCACCAGCCGCTGACTCCAGGATCTTCTCTTCCAGATAAACGCTTAGAATTACATCTATTCAAACATCATTTTATAATGTTCTTACAAAAACTGTTATGTTTAATGTTATTATGTTTAACGATATTATGTTTAATGTTATTGAGGGACTCGATGAGTTAACCTCACTCAAAGTGCCGCACCGTTAATTTATTCATGTCCTTTTTCAATACATAATTGATTTCAACCAATCTGTAAAGCGCAAATACGCTGAACGGTTGAAATAAAGAAATTAAAAAAAACTCTAAGGTTCTTCCTGTAGTTGTGGAAAGCTGAAATTTGCTACACAGATAAAATTTTACTCACATACATACCCACAAACTCGTAAATTTCCATATATCTACCTCTTACTTACCCTTAACGTGAAATCGCTTCCTACCCTAATAACTTTATACACTTCAGATTTCAATTGTAGAGTGAGCTTACTAAGTTCAACTAATGTGTTAAATTTTACTATTTGCTTTTCTTATTCTGGAAGTTACTGAAATTCAAAATTTTATTTCGACCACGAAACCCCGATATCAAAATTCCACTGTACCTCCAGTCATCCCAGAAACAATTAATTTGGTATACATATATGATTTCATCCCAATATCATGAGAAAATTCTAATATTGGAGTTTTCTCCCGTATTTATTTAATTAAAATCCCAAACATGGAAAATTCTGGCACATATTTGTGGCTTAATTGCTTTGCTCCCGATGAAGCTACATGGCTGAGAATTTTTTAATGCTAAGAGATAAAAAGTTTAAGTGATATCTTAAATTTTACTTTGGTCTTATCTATAGTTTGAAAGTTACTAGTAATTTATTTATGGTGGTAGTAAAGCCAGCGGCAATCTGCATTGCTCCACTATCGGGCACATCAATTGTTTTCAGTGATTGGGTCATTGTTGGTAAACGTATATTTATGTCTTAAAATCTGAAATGTTCTTAATAACCGATTTTCAAGTGGAATCATTACATTTGATCGGTGATTCAGGATAAGCGATAAACTTACAAAAAGAAATGAGATCCCACAAAAACAATTCTTGTAAAAATAGGCCAAGTCTCGTGTTCATGCACTGACAAAAAGTTATAAGATCTTCTTCTGAGCCAAGTCTACACTTTACAGTGTGTATTCACTTCACTTTATGAAACAGAATGGTTTTTTTTCGGTATCATAGATCGTTTATTTAAGATAAAAAATCTGATGACTTGGCCATTATGCACGCCATGTTTTAGCTAACCTACACAAACTTATAAAAACGTAAAAGCCAAGATTTCCCTCGCTATTATTCGAATTTGACAAGTATATATATTATTCCCTCAATTTAAGTTCAAATTATGACATGCATATGGCCAAGTCATCAGATTTTTTATCTTAAATAAACGATCTATGATACCGAAAAAAAAACATTCTGTTTCATAAAGTGAAGTGAATACACACTGTAAAGTGTAGACTTGGCTCAAAGGAAGATCTCATAACTTCTTGTCAGTGCACGAACACGCCTGTTTTTACAAGAATTGGTTTTCTGGTATACTATTTTCTGTATGGATAATACATATTGTCATGGAATTATGAAAAACTAACTGAACTGTGAAAGTCAGACGAATAGCACGTATACGTCTATGTAATACTTACTAACAAAGTTGGCTGGTAGCACTGTGGATTAGGTGCTTGCTTTCTAAAGCTCTTAGTGTGCACTCTGGCTCAAATCCAGCTGGGAGCAAAGTATTTAAGAGTTGTTTTTTTATCGAATGAGCCAAGCCTGGAAGTTCTGTCTTAAGTATTCCAGGTTAAAATGTAGGTCCCATAAATTCAGGGGTGGAATGCGTGGCAAATCGTAGGCGGCCGAACAGTACCATAGACGTTTAATTTAATTACGCTATACTGGCCCCTCATGCTTTGTTTCTCTCACAGGCAGTTGTGTGTGATCTACACTAATAAAGTAAGAAATTCGAAAGCAAGTCTCTGTCTTTCTGTTATATTTTGACGACTAAATGGGTATACCGATATTGATGGAATTTGACAAGGAAATACTTTGTATATTTAGGAAGGACTTAGGATACATTTTTCCGGTATGAATAACAGTTTTAGTCTTGAAGTTTTGTTAACTTATCAAATGGTGACAGACAGACGATGCGCATGTAATGTTAAATTGATTGCTCCGGCTGTGCTTCTCTCGCAGTCAGTTAGTGTATGATCTGTTAGTAAATTTCATTTGCAGACCAAACGTATTATTTAGTATAGATGTTGAACTACGCTGCACTGAACTATTACTTACCGCCTGTCTAAAAGTTTCTGGTATCGGTTTATTTGGCTACTTTTTTGACATGCCTCGCAGGCGTAACCAACATGAGGTGTAGCTCTAACAGAGCACGAGCAGTTAAAGTTATTAGAACCCAAGAATCTGCTGGTCATGCTGAAGAAAGAAGACAAAGCTGAAATTGAAGGTGCTCTCATTTAAAAGCCTGGCACACAAACTCATGCTTGTCGATCGTTTTGCTTGTAACAGTCTCAAGTTGTAATGCAAGACGGAGTGTGTGTGATCCGTCAATTGTTTGGCTTGAAGGCATGAAGAGTGCTCTTGATTTTCCGTGCGTGTTCCTACTTGCCGTCCAGCAAAATGGTGTGTGTGCGTACTTCCGTAGTCTTGCATTACGTCCTCTTAGTAGAAAATGACTCATATTAGACTACTGTCGCTTGAATTTCTAACTGAATTTATTGATTTATACTGACAAAATGAATGTCTGTGGAAAATCAAAATTAAAGATTAGTTAAACAAACAGAAAGAAAGTGTTGCATATGATATTTTTATTTATAAATTGATAGACGTTGATGAACACGAAACTAAAGAATCTGTTATTAAAAAAGTGAATTAATTAAGAAATATAATGAATCGCTTACATCTGGGTAATTAAACCAATCTTCAGGTTTCTAGCCTCAATTCATTTAGTAAATTGATGTGACTAAATTAAGCTCGCTTCAGTGGCCACTGTTTTGACCGTTTCTGTCTAATTATGTTCCTTTTTTTCTTTCTAATCATCAGAACAACAGCCGCAGCAACAACTAGTTTCTGTGTGTCAGCCATATTGACATTTAGCAACCGACAGCAAAATGAAGTAGTAGACGGAGTGTGTGTGGGTTCAACTACGTTCCGTCAATTGTTCCGTCTTGCATTACAACTTGATACTGCACAAGCAAAACGATCGAGAAGCATGAGTGTGTGTGCCCGGCTAAACCCCCCTCCCCATCTCCCCGTACCTTCGTTTCTTATCTGTTTTTAAACATATTGGGGACTGCTTTTCTTCATGAGACAGGTTCGACGGTAGAATGGTTTAGTGATGGCTTTCCCGTCATATTAAGCCGACTCAATGTTGATTGGGACAAAGCTTACGTAACTTACAGCTTCTAGCAATGGAATCCCAAGTCCACGACCATGATATTGCAGGTAATAGCTAGTTGCTTATAATTATGTGTGAATGTAGATTTTTCAGGGTTTTATGACGAAATTTAATCTAAATGGATGTCCAATCGGATGGGGTCGAAAAACACAACGTTCAGACAAGTAGCTACCTTGTGTGTACATTAGCCATTTTTTTTTGGCCTATTGTTTTACGCCTCGTCGACGTCGAGGCCATTAGTGTCGGGAAAGCGTTGGAGACAAGGAACGGGAAGGAAGTCGGCCAGACCTTTTAAAGGAAGTATCACAGCGATTGCTTCGAGTGATCTGGGAAACCATCGAAAACCCAAATCTGGATGCTTGGACGGGGATTCGAACCTGCGTCCTCCCGAATGCGAGACCAGAGTCTTATCGCTCACCCACCACGCTCGGGCCACATTAGATGACAATTAGAGTTGCCAACTTATTTAGGAAAAGGAAAAGTATGTTTATCTTTTGAAGAGGAAATATAAAGTATATGAAAAAAAAAATGTTTTAATTTTAGGTATTTATTGCCTTAAATAAATTTTTTCTTGCTCTTACGGGAGTACCTATTGATTTTTTTGTTTCATTTCAAAGTGTTATAGCTGGTAACACATTCTAAATCTAAAATTATAAATAAATGAACAACTGATTTTTAATTTCTCATCCCACCATTTTGGATTCATTTCGTTTCGTCATAAATTAATAACGTTACTTGAATTGTATACTTTACCAGAAATGTAGCATTTCCGCATACTTTACGGTGAGGATAAAGTATATCGACCAAAAATAAGTTTCATACTTTATATTAAAGTATGGTTAGCAAACCTACGCCTGTGGCTATAGTTGCATAGTTTTCTCATTAAATTAGGCCAACAATTTATTCAACAAAAGATTATGCTCACAATATTCTGAAAATTTTTAAATATCTGTATTAACTGACGTACCTGTCTATTCCTTACTGATACAATGATAAAACTCATTGCGCATAGAATTCGGGAAGAATTTAGTTTGAGGATCCCTTCTTATCCAGTTACATGTTTTACCCTACAGGTTTTTACAATTTTGTAAATGTTTTCTTCAATTCGCCTTCTTTAGAATTACTGGCGTATCACTTATTACTATCAGAAACAGAATCTGAATTACTTGCCGTTTTAAGCAATATAAAAGACTCCCACCTTACAACGAAGAGAAACAAAAGAAACCACGAATTTTCTTCTTGTCAATCATATGATTGACATCCAACGTTCCGTTCAGCAAAAAATGGTGATCGGATACCAGTCAACACGAATGCAACAATCTGGATGGTCCGCTCTAATTGCCTCGGTTCCCTAATGGTTAAGTATACAAATCAAATGACGCTAGAGGACGAAAAATGCCTGGCCGCACAATGTTGTGGTAACATGTATTTTATACTTTACTAGAAATAAAGTATACTTCATTGGTAACAAAAAGTATAAATTATAACAAACAGAGATAAAGTATGATACTATATAATAAAGTATAACTGGAAATCATAGTGATAAGCATAATAAATGTCACACTAAGTTTGTTAACGAACGAGGCTATACTACACACAACATAGTCACTTGTTATAATTTTGATTCTACAACTTATCCCACTGGAAACCTGTTACAATTACATTGCAGTTGTTACATTGCAGTTGTATTCGCTAGCTCCGTCTGCCACATGTATTTATGTTTTGATAGTCAACTATTTATTCATGGTTTACGATATGCTACTTGAGATTTGTGACAATTTTGTCCAAATTTTCTCCAACTCCTGTGCTAGTATATTTTTACGTCATTCAGTAATTTCTCTATACTGTATATGCTAATACGACTCATGCTAGTGCATATGGAAATTACAGACTGAACAATATTTAAACTATCCATTCAGACGGTAAAGCTGGTCTCATTACCTTGTTTAGAAGCAGGCTGTTAGGAGATTAGAAGTGTGGTATGCTTTCTGACCAACGTTTTGTTGATTTTCAACATCTGTTTAGACGAGTGCCTGGCGGGCATCCCGTTCCCGCCTCAAAAATATACAGAACGACGCAACAATCTTTACAAAAAGTCTGCTTGGTTCACGCTCTTCCTCTAGGCTGTAATGAATTCTCGTATTCGTCGAAGCGAATGAATTCTAGAATCAACCACTGTATGATTTCGCCAATAGATTATACGTGTAAACTAAATTGCATGGTGTTCCTAAACAGATAATAGATGGATGCAAATAACAATTGTAATCAGCCAATAAGTTATGTGAAATAATATTTATTTAATATTAAATTAAATTGAATTTAATTTCGATGGAGCGCCTGATCCGGGGGCAACGTCCCTAGTCATCGAATTACCCCTTTCTTATTTTTTTATTATTATTTTATATATTAAACAGTCAAATGAAGCAAAAACTGAGAACTGCCCAGCGAAGTATCGAAAGAGCAATGCAAGGGTTTACAAGAAGAAATAGGAAAATTGCCGTCTGCATTCGTTCGGTAACCAAAGTGTCAGACATCTGGGAAAGAGTGACGACCCAAAAATGGGAATGTGCTGGTCATATTGCTCGAAAAAGAGACGTCAGATGAACTACGGCAGTTCTGGACTGGATACCAAGGAAACTGAAAAGAGCAGGTGGAAGACCCCCGGATCAGACATACGACGAGTAACAGGCAACTGGAAGATAGTTGCTCAAGATCGATCAGCCTGGAAGGAATTCGAACCAAATTATGTAACATTAAATTGTAAAATATAGGTCATCTGGCTTAAAGAGGCTGCATCCTGAAACAAGGATCGATAAAGCTGTAAAAATAAAAATAAAAACACTTTGAGTGTTAAATTCCTCCACCCGTCTATTTTTGTTATCCTTAAATTCTTTCAACGTTTTTTTGTAAATTATTCATTACTTTCCTTAGTATTATTCCAATTGCTGACTCCTTTACCCACATAGGAAATTTTCCCACTCTCTTGTGCATGAAATCGAGTGCACTATTACCAACATACACCTCATATTTTCATTTCCATGCACTATTCCTAATTTTCGGACTAATATCCCTTAAGACCCTGTTACCTACATACACCTTGAAGGTCTACACTCCCAGCATTCTCTTCAGTAAAATAGGACACCACTCCATGTGACTAAATTTTGATATTATCTAGTCTGGTGAGTTAGTGGTTAAGTTTGGACCCCGCTTTGTGTGGAAGTTTCGATTTCCGCAGGGCCTTTTACATTTCGATTTTTCGTGGTCAGCTCAAATAAATTAAGTCGAATGCCGGGAGATTCCTTCATGAGGTACTGGCCAGTTGGCTTCCTGTTCGAAAAATCTTATTCTTTCTCTCAGCTAAGCTTGGTTTACAACCAGACATTAACGAAGGAAGGTATACTAATAATGGTGTTGGAGGTATGGTGGCCAGTTACTTTCATGCTTACTTAATCTAACCCGGTAATCCTAACGGGTAAAGGGGACCAGCAGTTTAACTGGGTATCGGAACCACGGAAGCATTCTGGTACAATTCACATACACAAAGCAAGTTTCGTAAGAGGTGAACGTCGGTATAAGGCCCTATAAAAATCCCTCTGAAACAAGGATTCGAAACGGGATCGTTTTGATCTTGTCAGACGCCTTAACCAACGAGCCACCAGACCACTCATTTCCTTCTCTAACGACCCATACAAAAAATTCCTCATTGGTTTTTTTGTTTATTTCTTGCTTTACACAACGTCGACGTCGGGGTCATTAGAGGCGGGATGGGACCGGGGAGAAGGAGCGAGAAGAAATTCGACCATGGCCTTTTTTTGAAGGAAGAACCGGGCACTCACCCGGAATGATTTGGGGAAATCATGTAAAACCCAAATATAGATGCCCGAATGGTGGTTCGAACCGCCGTCCTCCCGAATGCGAGGTCAGTGCGTTAACCACTCACCCACCACTCTCGGTCTCTATAGGCAGGAAAAGAGCGGGAAGGAATTCGGTTATAGCATTGTGAAGGAAGCTTTTTCTTTTTTCTTTATGGCTTTACTCCTCGTCGATATCGAAGTCATTAGAGGTGGGATGGGACTGGCGAGAAGGAACGGAAAGGAATTCGGGCATGGCCTTCTGGAGGAAGCATCTCGGTATTCGCCGGGAATGAAACCAAGGAATGCCCGGACTGGGTTTCGAACCGGCGTCCTCCCACATTTTTTTTTACTTATGACATTACGCCTCGTCGAAGTCGAGGTCACTAGAGGCGGGAAAGGACTGGTCACAAGGAATGGGAAGGAATTCGGCCATGGCGTTCTGAAGGAAGCATCCCGGAATTCGCCTGGATTGATTTGGGGAAACCATGGAGAATACAAATCTTGATGGCCGAACGGGGATCCACGGGAAGAAATTACCAAGCGTTGTAGGTGAGCGGTATCGCCTTAGTCTCGCATTCGGAAGACCGCGGGTTCGAATCCCCATACGGCCATCGAGATTAGGGTTATTCATGGTTTCGTGAAATCACTCCAGGCAAATGCCGGGATGGTTTCTTCAGAAGATCTTGGCTGAATTCGTTCCTGTTCCTTGGCCCCTGCCTTTGCCGCTTTCAATGAACTCGTCATCGACGAAGCGTAAAGCCATAAGGAAAATATATCCTCTGCTCATTAATTATTTTGTTGCAGATTTACTGTATGACTGAAATGATAGGAATGTAAAACTGAGTAGATGGTTCCGGTACTAATGTGAGGAGGCGGTGAGTTTGCGTATCTCGTGCGCAGTCGTTGTCTGAGCAGCTAGGCGGCGCTTCAGTTGGCGTCGCACTGCCTCACTGAAAGCACGCTTACGGTAAGTCTCTCCGCGCAACAATACATAACCTACAACTAACACAGTCAACAACTTCCTTCAATGTCCTAAAATTAAGCAACGAATCGCTTACATATAAACCAATTACAAACAGCGATTATCGTATTTGATATAATGCGTAAGAAAATGGTGCAGCATCCATATTTGTTCCGTTTGACCATCGACAGCGGAATATTCAAAAAGTTAATCCATAATCGGCTAGCATAAAATTGAAACGAATAAGCATTATTAAATACTTGTACTATACAGAAGGTTGACAAGTATTAATAATTAACTGATAATTTCATTTTTGCGTTTCTATCAGTCAATTTTATTAATAACCTCGTAGTGGATGAAGTAAGTCATCTTTACTGAAAGTATTAAAACTCCTAATCATTCATAGCAACTGTTCTAAAGCGATAGCATAGTACTATAAGTATTTAAATACGATTAACATGATTCTTTAAAAATATACGACTATCTATTGCAAGAATTTTTTTTAATGTTTTTCCTGACAATGACTGCTTCGCTCAACGAGTTGGTGCATTCTCAAGGAATGCACACAAAGTACCCCCCTCACCGCCCACAGATTTAAATTATTTATAATTTTTCTGGTATGCCCATTAGACTAAGGTAAAAAGTTTTTTTTTTATCGGCATATGAACATATTTAGGTGTTAAATTAAAGTTGTAAGTGCTAATTGCCCATACAGTTATTATAGAAAAAAAATTTCTAAGGAAATAATCCGCTAACCCCTTACACGTGTTTAAAATATATTTTAAGTTTTAGGGGATTAAGCCTTATTATTTTAGGCTGCGATACTTAAATTTTTGAAGGTGGTTTAAAATCTTGAAATTAATTAATTAAGAGGTGTTTTATATAGCTTCTTATAATGATTATCGTCGATCCGGTTTTGTTTTATATGATTCTTTTTTTTCTGCAAAGGACAACCAAATTGGCAGTATATACCGTCAACAATAAGGTATTATTTCACTTTTTTTCTTTTTGCTGTCGTCAGTCTTGATGCAATCATCCATCCCTTCCTATCCTATGCTAACCTTTTCATTTCTACATACCCCTTACAACCCACGTCCTCAATTATCTGCTTCATATATTCTAATCTCTGTCTTCCTCTACAGTTCTTAGCTTCGACTGTTCCCTCCACTAACAAATTAACCAATCCAGCATGTCTCAAAATATGACCTACCAGCCTGTCTCTTCTTTCTGTAAGCTTCTCCAACAAACTTTTTTCCTCAACCATCATTTCCAAAACTTGTTCATTTCTTACTTTGTCTGTCCACCTAATTTTCAACATTCTTCTGTAGCACCACATTTCAAATGATTCAATTTTCTTTCTTTCATGTAGTCCATGTTTCGTTTCCGTAAAGTGCTGTGCTCCAGACATAGAGTTTTAAAAAGTTCTTTCTTTTTCCCAGATAAATATTTGAAACTAAAAGGTTACTCTTTTTCATGAAGGCTCTTTTTGCTAGTGCTATTCTGCTTTTAACATCATTCCTACTTCTGCCATCGGTTGTAATTTTGCTTCCCAAGTAACAGAACTAACTTACTTCTCCTATTGCATCCGATCCTATTTTTATATTTAATCTAGTAGTATTGGTATCATTTCTGCTACATTTCATCACTTTTGTCTTGCTTTGATTTATATTCAGTCCAAAATCTTCCTTCAGTATTTTGTGCATGCCGTTCAGTAACTTCTCAATATCCTCAGCCATCTCTGCTAACAAGACAATGTCTATAGCAAATCGTAGCATACTGATTTTTTTCTCCCTGAAAACTTATGCCACATGGAAATTTTTCTTTGACTTTCTTCATTGCTTCTTCGTCAAACAAGTTGAATATTATCGGGGATAGACTTCAACCTTGTCTCACAAACTTTTAAACTGATGCTTGTCTCTCGTGATTCTCTACTTTTATTATAGCCACTTGATTCTTATATAGTTTATAGAGTATTCTTCTATCTCGATACTTTAGACCTGACTTCTTTAAAATTTTGAACATATTGTCCAACCTAACATTATCAAAACTTTTTCTAAATCAACATATCCCATAAATGTATCTTTGTTTTTCTTGATCCACCATTCAAGTATTAATCTTAATGCCAGAAATGCTTCCCTTGTACCGCGATTTTTCCTAAATCCAAACTGATCTTCACCTACTATCTCTTCTACTACCCTTTCCATCCTTTTGTATATTATTCTGGTCAGTAATTTTGAAGCATGTGATGTTAGACTAATGGTGTGATAATTCTCACATTTGTCGGCTTGTGCTTTGTTTGTAAGTGTGAAGAAGATATTTTTTTATTAAAATCGGTTAGAATTTCTCCTGTTTCATAACTTTTTGATATCAGCATGAATAATCTTTCTACTTCCTTCCTCTCCTAGTGATTTAAGAAGTACTGCAGGGATCTCATCAACTCCAACTGCCTAATTTGCTTTCAAGTCATTCAGAGCTTTATTAAATTCTGTCCTCAAAACAGGATCTCCTAAGTCATCAATGTCGACATCACCTTCCTTTTCCATTACACTATTGTTCAAGTCGTCCCCAACATACAGCTTCTCAATGTATTCTTTCCATCGGTTAGCTCTATCTTCTGAGCTTAAAAAAGGTTTCCCATCGGCAGCTTTAATGTTCATACCTCTTTTCTTCATTTCTGCAAAATTCTGTTTGATCTTTCTATATGCAACATCTACTTTTCCTACGACCATTTCCTTTTCTACTTCTTCACACTTTTCTTGTAGCCATTTTTCTTTTGCTATTTTGTATTTCCTATTTATTTGATTTCTAAATTGCCTGTACTGCTCTCTTCCTGCTTCATCCTGCAAATTTTTGTACCGTCTCCTCTGATTCATCAGCTACAAAATTTCTTCTGTGATCCAAGGTTTTTCGGGCAGTTTGTTCCCTAAAGCCTAATGTTTCTTATCCAGCTTTCATTATTTTCGTCTTTAATGCATTCCATTCGTCCTCGATTGAGCTCCTTTCACAGTTATTTCTTGGGCGAAGTCTACCATTTCTGCAAATTTTTCTCTCGTGCTTGATTGTTTCAGTTTTTTTCACTTCCAGTCTGTTTTGTTTATGCAGATTCCTTATTCGGTTTCAGCCTGCATTTCATTATTATCAAATTATGGTCAGAGTCTATGTCTGCTCCTGTGTACGTTTTACAGTCTAGAACTTGATTCCTGAATCTCTGTTTGACCATGATATAATCTAGCTGATATCTGCCTGTATCCCCAGGACGTATCCAGGTGTATATTCTTCTTGCATGGTTCTTAAACAGTGTGTTTGCCACTATTAGCTTATAACTTCCACAAAATTCTATCAATTTGCTTCCCCGCTCATTTCTTTCTACTAGACCAAAACTTCCTACAGTATTCCCCTCTTTTCCTTCTCCCACTATTGCATTCCAACCACCCATGATTATTATATTTTCCTCCCCCTTCACGTATTAAATTAATTCTTCAATTTCAGCGTTTTTTTTTTCTATTTCTTCATTATCTTCCTGTGACGTTTGCATATACACTTGTACTAATGTGGTTAGGATGGGCTTAGTTTCTAACCTCATCAAAATAATCCTATCACTAAACTGTTAATAATAACTCACACGTTTCCCTACTTTCTTGTTCGTTACAAATCCTACACCAGTGACTCCATTGACAGCTTGTGTGCTAATTATCCCGTGTTCCCCAGACCAGAAATCCTGTGCGTCCTTCCATTTAATCTCGCCAATCCCAACAACATCTAACCTAAGATGTTCCATATCACTTTTTAGATTTTATAGTCAACCAGCCCTATTCAGACTTCTAACATTCCACGCTCCAACTTGTAGAATGTTTATATCCATTCTGATGACTCTTCCCTGAGCAGTCCCCACCCGGAAATCTGATTGGGGGACTATTTTACCTCCGGAATATTTTACCCAGGAAGAAGCCATCATGATATATGTAATTTGAGAGGATTACATGTCCTCGGGATACCCTTTGGGTCTTTAATGCAGTGGTTTCCCGTTGCCTTCTTCAACCCCAAGCCGTTGATCTTTTCTGATTCATCCGCCTTTAGGGGCCGTTTCCAACCCCAAGGGCAGGTGGGTGCCCTGAGCCGCTCCCCGCTCTTCCGCCCTCCTTTTAGAGGCCGTTGTCAAGCAGGGGGAGATTCCTCATCCCGGGAATCTTTCAGTCGCCAGAGCCTCGTCCATGCAAACAGGGTGCACGACGTGAAGGAGAGGTTGACATTTGGTTGGAAAAGGTTAGCATAGTATCTCCCAAACCCTTACACCTCTTGTCTTCACCGTGAAGACCAAAAAAAACCTTAATCATTGTTTTATAGTATTGAAATTAGGGAAATGAAATTAAGGTGCCTTCCTTGGTGGGTTATGGTCAGATATTCGTACGTGGCCGTGTTTTACTATAGTTCTTCGTATATAAAAATGTAGGAAGATAAACAAGAACACTATTATTTGGTTTGCAGTGAGGCCACAGAAAATGTTACTTTTTAATTAAAACGTTTAAAACAATATTACGGTTGCAAACGGGTCACAGCACATTGTTACTGTCATTTACACCAAACTGAGCGTGGTGGGTGAGCGGTAACGCTATGTCATGGCATTCGGGAGGATGCACGTTCAAATCCCCCTCCGGACATACAGATTTCGGTTTTCCATGGTGAATGCCGGGATGTTTCCTTTAAAATGCCATGGCTGGACTCCTTCTCGTTCCTTTCCCCAATTCCTTATCGTCTCTAATGACCTCGACGTGGAAGAGGCGTAGTGCCATAAAGAAAAACAATGTAATAATACCCTGCATGATTCGTCCTATCAGTTTAAATGAGTTATCTTTCTGTACAGTAACTAAAGTAAAATGACCATCGCATTGAAAAGTATTTAGTGTTGTTACCTACTAAGTCGAAGGGTTCGAATACCTCGCTGATTAGAACAACTGGCAAGAAATAACTGAAGGATGTCGGTATATACAAGTGAACTGTATATATCATGTTCGCCTTACTTTCTTCCCGTCCAGTAGCGTTCTTTCATGTTGTGCTAGAGATACCAAACTATGGAGCTCTATGTATTCAACTCTATCAAAGATAAATGACCGCAAGCGTGGCCTAAATATCATTGTAATTTTTAAGACTAATGCAGTATACTGATTCATAATTACAATTCCAAGTGCTCTGAGCCTCATTACATCGTCGAAGACATAATTGGAGGTGCATAATTATCCCTTTTTTTTTGCTTATGACTTTTCGCCTCGTCGAAGTCGAGGTAATCGGAGGCTGAAAATGATTGTGGGCAAGGAACTGATAGTAATTTGGCCACGGCGTTTTGAAGGAACCATCCCGCCATTCGCCTGGAGTGATTTTGGGAAACCTTAGTAAACAGAAGTCTAGATGATCGGACCGGGATTCGAACCAGCGTCCTCCCGAATGCGAGGCCGGAGCGTTACACTCACCCACCACTCGGTCGTAATTATTACTGGATTGATAAGTAATGTGGAATACATTAAGGAACGTTTCGTCTGGAGTATAATCGGTTTGACGGTAGCACAGGCCAGTCATGTATCTTGGAGGATGCGGCTACGATGCCCTGCACAGAAAACCCGATTTCGATTTTGGCGATTCTCCGAAATAGCTCCAAGTGAATCCCTGGATGACAAGGCCTTTGACGAATACGTGCTACCCGTTCGTTATTCACAGTCCTCGCTCGTGGTAGAGGCGCCGTGAAGCACAAAGCAGAGAAAGAGAAGAAGAAAAACAGATCTCAATGCTTCAGAATGACTGTCCAAGAAAACAGTATTATTCGGTCTTTACGTTAAACTACAATGTTAACTACAATTAGCAGCTTTAATGATGACGCCTCAGGTACACATTTTCATTTGTTAGCTGGTAGGGTTCACCCCAAGGGTAGAGATGTAACCTTTATAGAGTCTTTTCATTTTTAACGTTTTTCCATTCGGAAAGTACGCTCTAAAGCTAACAAGGGTAGAGAATTTTACCATCCGTCCATCAATCGTCTACTCTAACTGTGCAACTTGTGCTTAAAAATTCTGGTATTCATAAACTAGAAGTTGTTGACTGTCTATTTAAAATAAACAGGTATAAAAAAACAAGTATTAGCCTTATTATGATTTACTACAAGCAAATATTCTCTACTTGTTCTAAAAGATACTCTGCAAACCACAATTCACAAATTTTTGATAAATTCACATATAACTGATTAGATAGATAGATTGATAGATAGATATGTTCACTTTGATCCTATGTGAGAATAATATCGGGATGTTGAACAGTACATACACTTATTAGTAATGTCAATATTACTATATAATTGATAATATTATTATATATTGACAACAAGTTAGCAAAACCCATTATATAACCAATATCTCCTGTAATCTACAAATACAATCCCGAGTTAATTAATACTTATTATGTGGAATAGTGTATACAGTAGTTACCAGCATCAAATAACCAGTTATTTTCTTACCAACCAGTTACCATGATAAGTTTCACTGTAATTTGTGACTACATATTATATTATGTTATTTGCTATTTATGTGGAACAGAGCACACACCTATTAGCAATATCAATTATATTACCAACAACTCATAAGCAATCAATTACTTAAAACCTGTTAGTATGATAATCTTTCACAGCAGTTTTTGAGTGCATGCTATCCCATGTTAGTTTACTATATATGAGTGAAATTTTGTAAACAGTGTCATTAGTTCATTTGTCAAAAGTTTCAACAGAAAGAAAAACCATATATCATTTTAGTAATTGTGGATAATTTTGTCACATTCCCTTTCCATACACCATATATACTATTTTATCAGTCATTCTTAGTTACCAAATTCCAAGAAGAAAATTCTTTCACAGTAAAATGGGTTCTGAAGCAGAAACTCTTTCAGTTTGGACTTAAAGTAGTTGGGTTTATGTAGATAACATTTAATTTCTGTTGGTAATACACTGAATAAGGAAGCTCCAGTAAATGTTAACCCTTTCTGTACAATTGACAGTGATTTGTAATCCTTGTGAATATATATATTTATTCCTAGTATTATGGCTATGTATGTCAGCATTAAGATAGAGGTGTTCTGGATTTTCCACTACAAATGATATCACGGAGTAGCTGGCATTGTTAGTACACCCAGGTTTTTAAATAGATTTCTGCACGACGTTTGTGGGCTTGCTCCACAAATAGTTCTTATAGCACGCTTTTGCAATTTAAATACCCTCTGTGCTTGTGACGAGTTTCCCCAGAATGAGATGCCATAAGTGAGCAGGCAATGAAGATATGCAAAATATACTATATTAGCTATTCCAGATATTACCCTCAGTGAAAATGTTGCAGAATTCAGTTTTTTAAGAAGTTGTTGAATATGCTGTTTCCAGTTCAATTTGTTATCTATATATACACCCAGGAATTTTGTGAAACTGCTTTAATTGATTGCTTTTCCTTCTGATATCACATTATAGCTGTCCTTTGTTTTATTTTTTGTAACAAACTGAAGTAACTGTGTCTTTTCTACAATAAGTATTAGTTTGTTGGCATTAAACCACCTGTTAATTTTCTTTGACAGAAAACATATCAATATCCATATTTGCTGGAACTATGTGCTATTTATTGTCAATGTGGTGTATCGCCTTTCCCTTGATGTGTATCCGGATGTTTCTATTTCGCTACACATTTAAAGTTTGGTATGTTTGTTGTTGATCATTTTCTTGCATTTTTTCTTAAAAATTTTTTTTTATTTTTCTTTAGTTGCAGCCTGGTAACAATACCCATTAACAAGTGGAAGGTGTTTCTTGAGGTAAAATTACCAGTACATCAACGATAGTTTGAAGATTTTTGCATTCGGGAAGACGGCGGTTCCAATACCCGTCCGGGCATCCAGATTTGGGTTTTCCATGGTTTCCCGAATCACTCCAGGCAAATGCCGGGATGCTTCCTTCAATATGCCATGGCCGAATTCCTTGCCCCCCATCCTTTCCCGTCTCTAATACCTCGCTGTTAGAGAGACGTTAAGCAGATTTAAAAAAAGAAAAGTAGTTTTCTTGCGTAGTATTTATTGGATTTCCTCCAACTTCTTTTAATCGAACGTATAATTTTGTTTTTGACACGTCACCAAAATTTTCTATGAATTGTAGGCTTTGAATTATAGAAGTAGATAAGAATAGACAGATAACGTTAGATAACAGCAGATGTCATTGAAATCGAATGGTATTATTTCTAAGCGTTTAACTAGAAGCAAAAAAAAATAAAACGATTGAAAATAGGTATGCAGGGATTATAGTCAGCCGAAATCGTTTTCTCTGGCTTTATTTCATCTACATATACGTCTATACTTGCAAATCACAAATACCGTGGGTGGCAGAGTGTGTTAAGCACCAATCCTAATTCAGTTCATTCCAATCCCGAACAGAACGAGGAAAGAAGGAATACGTAAATGTATCAGTGGGCATCTTATTTCTCCAATCTTATCGCTCCTGTAATTGCGACCTAAATAGGTTGGCGGCAGAAGTATTTCATTGCACTCGTAAATTAAAGTTTTTGGCATATTCTCCAACAAATTCAAAGGAAAACGACGTCGTCTGTCCGCCAAACAATCCCAGCCCAACCCACGTATCAGCACTGTGACACTTATGTAAGGACTGTAACTAGCAGTCACGAATCGTGCGGCTCTCCTCTGTACTTTCTCTAACGTGTCAATCAATCCTTTGCGATACGGATCCCAAATTCCACAACAGTATTCCAAATGCGTGCGCACTAGTGTTTTGTACGCTATTTCCTTTGTACGAGCATTACAACTTCTCAAAATACGGCTTATAAATGGTAGGTTAGAATTAGCTTTGCCTACGACGGATGTTATGTGTAGTCCCATTTCATGTTGCTTTGTACTGTTACGCCCAGATACTTCAGGGAATCCACAGTGTCAACAACTGAATTCTTAACTTTGTACTCGTGAGCAAACGGGGTTTTTATTACTTATTTGCATTGCCTTGCACTTTTTGCAGTTAAGTGTAAGCTGCCATTTACAGTACCATTCCGAAATAACATCCAGATCGCGCTGAATTTCTAAGCAATCGTTTGAGCACCCCACTTCCCTATAAATTCGTGCATCATCAGCAAAAAATCGCATCGGGTAATTAACGTTGTCACCGAGATCGTTTATAAAAATTAAGAAATGAATTGGTCCTATTACACTTCCTTGAGGAACGCCAGAAGTAACATGTAGCTTAGAAGAGGCTTCCCCGTCAACAACGACATACTGTGACCGACCAGTTAGAAAATCGCGTATCCATTCGCAAATCTGTTCAGATAAACCGTACGCTTGAATCTTCGCTAAAAGTCGGTTGTGTGGTACAGAATCAAAAGCTTTCTGAAAATCGAGGAAAATATCATCAACTTGTGATCCTGCATCAATATCTTTCATTACGTCATGCGCAAATACAGCCAGTTGTGTTTCACACTTTCAGTTCTTCCGAAATCCGTGGTGGTTTGCTGTAAGTAACTCGTTTTCATCTAGAAACTTCACAACGTTAGAGCATATGACATGCTCCAGAATTCTACTGCAAACAGATGTTAGAGATATGGGTCGATAAATCCTAGGATCTCTCCGATCTCCTTTCTTGAAAACGGGAATCACCTGCGCTATTTTCCAGTCAGAAGGTACTTTTCTTTCTTCTAAACATTTACGAAATATATCCCCATCTACATCTATACTCTTCAAATCACAAATACTGTGGGTGGCAGAGGGTGCTAAGCACCAATCCTAATTCAATGCATTCCAATCCCGAACAGAACGAGTAAAGAAGGAATACATAAATGTATCAGTACGGCATCTTATTTCTCGAATCTTATCCCTCCTGTCATTGGGACCTAAATAGGATGGCGAAGAAGTATTTCGTTGCACTCGTAAATTAAAGATTTTCGCCTATTCTCCCGCAAATTCAAACGAAAACGACGTCTTCTGTCTGACAGAAATGGTTCTATTTCTTCCGCGTATTCCGATAATACTCTTACTGGTATACCATCGGTACCCGGAGCATTCCCCCACTTCAGGAGAGTAGGTAAAAGGGCGGAGCGATCTCACCAGCCCCCTAGTGGCGAATTCGGAACTAATGTTAGCCACGCCCCCTTCTATTGTCCACTTGAGTTCACACCTAATGTTCTATTGTTATGCTAATTAGGCCACTTGGGTTGAGGGCCGCTTGACTTGAGGCCACTTGACTAACCTCAGTTTACCCCTATTGTTCTATTGTTATGCTAATTAGGCCACTTGCCTTGAGGGCCTTACCTCCCCTCCTTGTAACCTGACACCATTCCGCTGACCTTAAAACCTCAGTTTTGTAACCTGATACCCCCTCCCCTCCCCTCCTTGTAACCTGACACTATCCCGCTGACCTTGAAACCTCAGTTTCCCCTCTTCGTAACCTGATACCTGTGCAGTGTTCCTTCCATGTAACCTGATATCCTAACGTTGACCTTGAAATCTGCAGGTGTTCCTTCCTTGTAACCTGATACCCGTGAGCTGCAAACCTGTTTGTAACCTGATACGCTACCGCCGACCTTGAATTCGAACCGCGGGCAGGTACATACCTGTTGTAACCTGATACCCTGCCTCTGACCTTGAATTCGAAACCCCTCGCCGGCAACCGGATAGTAATCGATACGCCGCGCAAGAAACCGGTTTGTAGAGCGGGCAGGCAGGTACAAACCTGTTGTAACCTGATACCCCGCGCCGAGAACCAGTTTTTGTAGAGCGGGCGGGCGAACAAAAACCGGTTCACGCTACCTGGGGTAAGACGTTCACGTATTTACGCTTGCCTGGGACATTCAAGAATTGAAGTTTAATAATAATAAATAAAATACATTGTATTTAATTTGATTTGTTTTTTTTATTTCACCAGCATTGGGCAATTAAAAATACATTTTAACGGCACATACAGCATTACAAAATATCTGTCCTTTACAAAGTTTTATCAAATTATTTTTCTTGGGTTCTCGTAGAGGTGGACATCCCAGATCTTCAACCTTTTAGTTTTTGGATGCTCAGACGGGGATTCGAACCAGCGCCCTCCTGAATGCGTGGTCATAGCGTACCAGTATGGCTTTACACCTCGTCGTCATTAGAGGTAGGGAAAGGAAACGGCGACCTGGAGTAATTTGGGGGGGGGGGAACCAGAATATTGATGCCAAACGGGGATTCGAACCAGAGCTTCCTGAATGCGTGGTCAGAGCGTTCAAACGATCGCTGCATTCGCCTGGAGTGATTTGAGGAAAACCAGAATATAGATGCTCAGACGGGGATTCAAACCAGCACCCTCCTGAATGTGTGGTCAGCGCGTTACCACTCACCCACCACGCTCAGTAATTATCGCTGGGCAAGGTGTATAATGAAAGAAAA
>CM061921.1:76624361-76650866 GCA_031002005.1 Vandiemenella viatica | reverse complement strand
TTGAATCATTTGAAATGTGGTGCTACAGAAGAATGTTGAAAATTAGGTGGACAGACAAAGTAAGAAATGAACAAGTTTTGGAAAATGATGGTTGAGGAAAAAAGTTTGTTGGAGAAGCTTACAGAAGAAGAGACAGGCTGGTAGGTCATATTTTGAGACATGCTGGATTGTTAATTTGTTAGTGGAGGGACAGTCGAAGCTAAGAACTGTAGAGGAAGACAGAGATTAGAATTATGAAGCAGATAATTGAGGACGTGGGTTGTAAGGGGTATGTAGAATGAAAAGGTTAGCACAGGATAGGAAGGGATGGATGATTGCATCAAGACTGACGACAGCAAAAAAAAAAAAAGCTGAAATAATACCTTATTGTTGACGGTATATACTGCCAATTTGGTTGTCCTTTGCAGAAAAAAAAGAATCATATAAAACAAAACCGGATCGACGATAATCATTATAAGAAGCTATATAAAACACCTCTTAATTAATTAATTTCAAGATTTTAAACCCACCTTCAAAAAATTTAAGTATCGCAGCCTAAAATAATAAGGCTTAATCCCCTAAAACTTAAAATATATTTTAAACACGTGTAATGGGTTAGCGGGATTATTTCCTTAGTATAATATACTGTATGGGCATTAGCACTTACAAACTTTATATTTAACACCTAAATATGTTCATATGCCGATAAAAAAAACTTTTACCTTAGTCCTAATGGGCATACAGAAAAATTATAAATAATTTAAATCTATGGGCGGTTGAGGGAGGGGTACTTTGTGTGCATTCCTTGAGAATGCACCAACTCGTTGAGCGAAGCAGTCATTGTCAGGAAAAAAATAAAAAAATTCTTGCAATAGATAGTCGTATATTTTTAAAGAATCATGTTAATCGTATTTAAATACTTATAGTACTATGCTATCGCTTTAGAACAGTTGCTATGAATGATTAGGAGTTTTAATACTTTCAGTAAAGATGACTTACTTCATCCACTACGAGGTTATTAATAAAATTGACTGATAGAAACGCAAAAATGAAATTATTAATACTTGTCAACCTTCTGTATAGTACAAGTATTTAATAATGCTTATTCGTTTCAATTTATGCTAGCCGATTATGGATTAAACTTTTTGAATATTCCGCTGTCGATGGTCAAACGGAACAAATATGGATGCTGCACCATTTTCTTACGCATTATATCAAATACGATAATCGCTGTTTGTAATTGGTTTATATGTAAGCGATTCGTTGCTTAATTTTAGGACATTGAAGGAAGTTGTTGACTGTGTTAGTTGTAGGTTATGTATTGTTGCGCGGAGAGACTTACCGTAAGCGTGCTTTCAGTGAGGCAGTGCGACGCCAACTGAAGCGCCGCCTAGCTGCTCAGACAACGACTGCGCACGAGATACGCAAACTCACCGCCTCCTCACATTAGTACCGGAACCATCTACTCAGTTTTACATTCCTATCATTTCAGTCATACAGTAAATCTGCAACAAAATAATTAATGAGCAGAGGATATATTTTCCTTATGGCTTTACGCTTCGTCGATGACGAGTTCATTGAAAGCGGCAAAGGCAGGGGCCAAGGAACAGGAACGAATTCAGCCAAGATCTTCTGAAGAAACCATCCCGGCATTTGCCTGGAGTGATTTCACGAAACCATGAATAACCCTAATCTCGATGGCCGTATGGGGATTCGAACCCGCGGTCTTCCGAATGCGAGACTAAGGCGATACCGCTCACCTACAACGCTTGGTAATTTCTTCCCGTGGATCCCCGTTCGGCCATCAAGATTTGTATTCTCCATGGTTTCCCCAAATCAATCCAGGCGAATTCCGGGATGCTTCCTTCAGAACGCCATGGCCGAATTCCTTCCCATTCCTTGTGACCAGTCCTTTCCCGCCTCTAGTGACCTCGACGTCGACGAGGCGTAATGTCATAAGTAAAAAAAAATGTGGGAGGACGCCGGTTCGAAACCCAGTCCGGGCATTCCTTGGTTTCATTCCCGGCGAATACCGAGATGCTTCCTCCAGAAGGCCATGCCCGAATTCCTTTCCGTTCCTTCTCGCCAGTCCCATCCCACCTCTAATGACTTCGATATCGACGAGGAGTAAAGCCATAAAGAAAAAAGAAAAAGCTTCCTTCACAATCCTATAACCGAATTCCTTCCCGCTCTTTTCCTGCCTATAGAGACCGAGAGTGGTGGGTGAGTGGTTAACGCACTGACCTCGCATTCGGGAGGACGGCGGTTCGAACCACCATTCGGGCATCTATATTTGGGTTTTACATGATTTCCCCAAATCATTCCGGGTGAATGCCCGGTTCTTCCTTCAAAAAAAGGCCATGGTCGAATTCTTCTCGCTCCTTCTCCCCGGTCCCATCCCGCCTCTAATGACCCCGACGTCGACGTTGTGTAAAGCAAGAAACAACAAAAAAAAAAATGAGGAATTTTTTGTATGAGGTCGTTAGAGAAGGAAATGAGTGGTCTGGTGGCTCGTTGGTTAAGGCGTCTGACAAGATCAAAACGATCCCGTTCGAATCCTTGTTTCAGAGGGATTTTTATAGGGCCTTATACCGACGTTCACCTCTTACGAAACTTGCTTTGTGTATGTGAATTGTACCAGAATGCTTCCGTGGTTCCGATACCCAGTTAAACTGCTGGTCCCCTTTACCCGTTAGGATACCGGGTTAGATTAGGTAAGCTTGAAAGTAACTGGCCACCATACCTCCAACACCAGTATTAGTATACCTCCTTCGTTAATGTCTGGTTGTAAACCAAGCTTAGCTGAGAGAAAGAATAAGATTTTTCGAACAGGAAGCCAACTGGCCAGTACCTCATGAAGGAATCTCCCGGCATTCGACTTAATTTATTTGAGCTGACCACGAAAAATCGAAATGTAAAAGGCCCTGCGGAAATCGAAACTTCCACACAAAGCGGGGTCCAAACTTTACCACTAACTCACCAGACTAGATAATATCAAAATTTAGTCACATGGAGTGGTGTCCTATTTTACTGAAGAGAATGCTGGGAGTGTAGACCTTCAAGGTGTATGTAGGTAACAGGGTCTTAAGGGATATTAGTCCGAAAATTAGGAATAGTCCATGGAAATGAAAATATGAGGTGTATGTGGTAATAGTGCACTCGATTTCATGCACAAGAGAGTGGGAAAATTTCCTATGTGGGTAAAGGAGTCAGCAATTGGAATAATACTAAGGAAAGTAATGAATAATTTACAAAAAAACGTTGAAAGAATTTAAGGATAACAAAAATAGACGGGTGGAGGAATTTAACACTCAAAGTGTTTTATTTTTATTTTTACAGCTTTATCGATCCTTGTTTCAGGATGCAGCCTCTTTAAGCCAGATGACCTATATTTTACAATTTAATGTTACATAATTTGGTTCGAATTCCTTCCAGGCTGATCGATCTTGAGCAACTATCTTCCAGTTGCCTGTTACTCGTCGTATGTCTGATCCGGGGGTCTTCCACCTGCTCTTTTCAGGTTCCTTGGTATCCAGTCCAGAACTGCCGTAGTTCATCTGACGTCTCTTTTTCGAGCAATATGACCAGCACATTCCCATTTTTGGGTCGTCACTCTTTCCCAGATGTCTGACACTTTGGTTACCGAACGAATGCAGACGGCAATTTTCCTATTTCTTCTTGTAAACCCTTGCATTGCTCTTTCGATACTTCGCTGGGCAGTTCTCAGTTTTTGCTTCATTTGACTGTTTAATATATAAAATAATAATAAAAAAATAAGAAAGGGGTAATTCGATGACTAGGGACGTTGCCCCCGGATCAGGCGCTCCATCGAAATTAAATTCAATTTAATTTAATATTAAATAAATATTATTTCACATAACTTATTGGCTGATTACAATTGTTATTTGCATCCATCTATTATCTGTTTAGGAACACCATGCAATTTAGTTTACACAGTATAATCTATTGGCGAAATCATACAGTGGTTGATTCTAGAATTCATTCGCTTCGACGAATACGAGAATTCATTACAGCCTAGAGGAAGAGCGTGAACCAAGCAGACTTTTTGTAAAGATTGTTGCGTCGTTCTGTATATTTTTGAGGCGGGAACGGGATGCCCGCCAGGCACTCGTCTAAACAGATGTTGAAAATCAACAAAACGTCGGTCAGAAAGCATACCACACTTCTAATCTCCTAACAGCCTGCTTCTAAACAAGGTAATTAGACCAGCTTTACCGTCTGAATGGATAGTTTAAATAGTGTTCAGTCTGTAATTTCCATATGCACTAGCATGAGTCGTATTAGCATATACAGTATAGAGAAATTACTGAATGACGTAAAAATATACTAGCACAGGAGTTGGAGAAAATTTGGACAAAATTGTCACAAATCTCAAGTAGCATATCGTAAACCATGAATAAATAGTTGACTATCAAAACATAAATACATGTGGCAGACGGAGCTAGCGAATACAACTGCAATGTAACAACTGCAATGTAATTGTAACAGGTTTCCAGTGGGATAAGTTGTAGAATCAAAATTCAAACAAGTGACTATGTTGTGTGTAGTATAGCCTCGTTCGTTAACAAACTTAGTGTGACATTTATTATGCTTATCACTATGATTTCCAGTTATACTTTATTATATAGTATCATACTTTATCTCTGCTTGTTATAATTTATACTTTTTGTTACCAATGAAGTATACTTTATTTCTAGTAAAGTATAAAATACATGTTACCACAACATTGTGCGGCCAGGAATTTTTCGTCCTCTAGCGTCATTTGATTTGTATACTTAACCATTAGGGAACCAAGGCAATTAGAGCGGACCATCCAGATTGTTGCATTCGTGTTGACTGGTATCCGATCACCATTTTTTGCTGAACGGAACGTTGGATGTCAATCATATGATTGACAAGATGAAAATTCGTGGTTTCTTTTGTTTCTCTTCGTTGTAAGGTGGGAGTCTTTTATATTGCTTAAAACGGCAAGTAATTCAGATTCTGTTTGTGATAGTAATTCTAAAGAAGGCGAATTGAAGAAAACATTTACAAAATTCTAAACACCTGTAGGGTATAAAACATGTAACTGGATAAGAAGGGATCCTTAAAATAAATTCTCCAGAATTCTATGCGCAATGAGTTTTATCATTGTATCAGTAAGGAATAGGCAGGTACGTCAGTTAATATAGATATTTAATAATTTTCAGAATATTGTGAGCATAATCTTTTGTTGAATAAATTGTTGGCCTAATTTAAATAGAAACTATGCAACAATAGCCACAGGCGTAGGTTTGCTAACCATACTTTGATATAAAGTATGAAACTTATTTTTGGTCGATATGCTTTATCCTCACCGTAAAGTATGCGGAAATGCTTCATTTCTGGTAAAGTATACAATTCAAGTAACGTTATTAATTTATGACGAAACGAAATGAATCCAAAATGGTGGGATGAGAAATTAAAAATCAGTTGTTCATTTATTTATAATTTTAGATTTAGAATGTGATACCAGCTATAACACTTTGAAATGAAACAAAAAATCAATAGGTAGTCCCGTAAGAGCAAGAAAAAATTTATTTAAGGCAATAAATACCTAAAATTAAAATACTTTTTTTCATATGCTTTATAATTTCCTCTTCAAAAGACAAATATACTTTCCTTTTTCTCTAAATAAGTTGGCAACTCTAATTGTCATCTAATGTGGCCCGAGCGTGGTGGGTGAGCGATAAGACTCTGGTCTCTCATTCGGGAGGACGCAGGTTCGAATCCCCGTCCAAGCATCCAGATTTGGGTTTTCGATGGTTTCCCAGATCACTCCAAGCGATCGCTGTGATACTTCCTTTAAAAGGTCTGGCCGACTTCCTTCCCATTCCTTGCCTCCAACGCTTTCCCGACACTAATGGCCTCGACGTCGACGAGGCGGAAAACAATAGCCAAAAAAGAAATTATTGTGGTAGCTACTTGTCTGAACGTTGTGTTTTTCGACCCCATCCGATTGGACATCCATTTAGATTAAATTTCGTCATAAAACCATGAAAAATCTACATTCACACATAATTATAAGCAACTAGCTATTACCTGCAATATCATGGTCGTGGACTTGGGATTTCCATTGCTAGAAGCTGTAAGTTACGTAAGCTTTGTCCCAATCAACATTGAGTGTGCTTAATATGACGGGAAAGCCATCACTATACCATTCTATCGTCGAACCTGTCTCATGAAGAAAAGCAGTCCCCAATATGTTTAAAAACAGATAAGAAACGAAGGTACGGGGAGATGGGGAGGGGCGTTTAGCCGGGCACACACACTCATGCTTCTTGATCGTTTTGTTTGTGCAGTATCAAGTTGTAATGCAAGACGGAACAATGGACGGAACACAGTTGAACCCACACACACTCCGTCTACTACTTCATTTTGCTGTCGGTTGCTAAATGTCAATATGGCTGACACACAGAAACTAGTTGTTGCTGCGGCTGTTGTTCTGATGATTAGAAAGAAAAAAAGGAACATAATTAGACAGAAACGGTCAAAACAGTGGCTATTGAAGCAAGCTTAATTTAGTCACATCAATTTACTAAATGAATTGAGGCTAGAAACCTGAAGATTGGTTTAATTACCCAGATGTAAGTGATTCATTATATCTCTTAATGAATTCGCTTTTTTAATAACAGATTCTTTAGTTGCGTGTTCATCAACGTCTTTCAATTTATAAATAAAAATATCATATGCGACACTTTCTTTCTGTTTGTTTAACTAATCTTTAATTTTGATTTTCCACAGAAATTTATTTTGTCTGTATAAATCAATAAATTCAGTTAGAAATTCACGCGACAGTAGTCTAATATCAGTCATTCTCTACTAAGAAGACGTAATGCAAGACGAGGGCTTTTAAATGAGAGCACATTCAATTTCAGCTTTGTTTTCTTACTTCAGCATGTGCAGCAGTTCTTGGGTTCTAATAGCTTTAGCTGCGCGTGCTCTGTTAGAGCTACACCTCATGTTGGTTACGCCTGCGAGGCATTTCAAAATGTTGACAAAATAAATAGATACCAGAAACTTTTAGACAGGCAGAAAGTAATAGTTCAGTGCAGCGTAGTTCAACATCTATACTAAATAATACATTTTGTCTGCAAATGAAATTTATTAACAGATCATACACTAACTGACTGCAAGAGAAGCACAGTTGGAGCAATCAATTTAACATTACACGCGCATCGTTAAATTACTAAATTAGTGATATGTGCTTTGTATATTTATTGCATACTGTTGATATATTTATTCATTGTTGTAGGTGCTAAATTAAAAAAAATGTCCAACGTCGCGTTGCCGCATATTGAACTCCAGTCACTCGGTGAAAGCGCAATGACGATGATAGTAGGCAATCTGCGCCACACGTCTGATGCCTATTTACTGAACATTCCTAATGTATTGAAAAACAACCTGGCTCAAAATTTCATTACATTTAAATGGGACAAAAAAACTATGGAATTTAATCCATATGTTTTTATAAACCAACATGGTGTTAGCATAACCTTGAAGAAGAGGGTTAATGGAATGCTGGATTCGATGGACAAACTAACGTGTGAAGCATTTGCAACATTTAGCTATGATTATATTGTGTTTTTTCTGATGTATAGACAGTGCGACCACAGCAGAAACATTTTCACAATTGCACCCAAATACTATAAAACAAAAAATTTTTATAACTGGTAATTATGTGAATATTTGCGAAGTGTGTCTATGACGTAAGTTTCATGTATATTTTTTCCAGTTAGTAAAATATGTTAGCTGTCTTTTGTATATTCAAACTCTGTTCATGGCAGGAATAAAAATCATTATATTGAAATTCCATTTTGTTTTGCATTAAATATACTCTATCATATAACCTCCTCATCTTTATAATGCAAGCTTCATGTATGTTTTTCTAGTTAATAAAATATATATTCTCCATTATAACATAAGTTTCATGTATGTTTTTCCAGTTAGTAAAATATGTTAGCTGTCTTTTGTATATTCAAACGCTGTTCATTATATTGAAATTTCATTTTGTTTTTGCATTAAATATACCCTATCATATATCCTCCGATTCCTGGTGTGAAAAAAAAAAAAAAAAAAAAATCATGACATATTATTTATAATTACATGTAATATTATGGGTTTTCCCCATGGTTTTCACAAATTACTCCAGGTGAATGAACGGTAACTTCCTTAATGTTACCACAACGGAATTCAGTCATGACATTTTGAATGCTGCATCCCCGGCTTTCTCCTGGAGTAATTTGTGGAAACCACGGAAAACCCAAATCTATTGATTTTGGTATAATTTCATGATTGCTTTCATTTTACAACAAACGACTTGTCATTGGATCAACCTAATATATTCCGTGAAAGTTCTTTTAAATAAACGTTTTACAGTACAAAGGTGGATTAATTCTCGAGTCTACTTTGACGTTAATAAGTACAACCCGGGTGACTAGATACATAGTCATCTTAGTCACCGTAGTTTGCCCTTAAAGATTTACACTGCCAACCACTGATGGGAAATCCTCCAGTTAACTCTCGTAATCGTATATTTGGATGAGGGTCACTTGACTTGAGGCCACTTGAATAACCTCAGTTACACACCTATTGTTCCCTCCCCCTCCCACCTGTCAGTCTGAAGCCTCGCGCAACGGTCTTTGCTTGTAGGACCGGTTTGAACATGCTCCGCCTGCCCGGTCAAAAGGTGTATGAAGCCTGGGTCAGCCATCCGAGAATATTACGTGAAATGGGCTTTCAGATATTTGTATAAATACTTTAATTCATATCTTAAGAAAGAAACATCATTGGTTTAAATCGTATTATATTATTTTATCAATATAGAGTATATAGTTTATTTCCGTCCATATATAGAGTCGAATGCCGTCAAACAACGATTTTTTTTTTCTTTCATTATACACCTTGCCCCAGCGATAATTACTGAGCGTGGTGGGTGAGTGGTAACGCGCTGACCACACATTCAGGAGGGTGCTGGTTTGAATCCCCGTCTGAGCATCTATATTCTGGTTTTCCTCAAATCACTCCAGGCGAATGCAGCGATCGTTTGAACGCTCTGACCACGCATTCAGGAGAGCTCTGGTTCGAATCCCCGTTTGTGCATCAATATTCTGGTTCCCCCCCCCCAAATTACTCCAGGTCGCCGTTTCCTTTCCCTACCTCTAATGACGACGAGGTGTAAAGCCATACTGGTACGCTATGACCACGCATTCAGGAGGGCGCTGGTTCGAATCCCCGTCTGAGCATCCAAAAACTAAAAGGTTGAAGATCTGGGATGTCCACCTCTACGAGAACCCAAGAAAAATAATTTGATAAAACTTTGTAAAGGACAGATATTTTGTAATGCTGTATGTGCCGTTAAATATGTATTTTTAATTGCCCAATGCTGGGTGAAATAAAAAAAACAAATCAAATTAAATACAATGTATTTTTATTTATTATTATTAAACTTCAATTCTTGAATGTCCCAGGCAAGCGTAAATACGTGAACGTCTTACCCCATAGCGTGAACCGGTTTTTGTTCGCCCGCCCGCTCTACAAAAACTGGTTCTCGGCGCGGGGTATCAGGTTACAACAGGTTTGTACCTGCCTGCCCGCTCTACAAACCGGTTTCTTGCGCGGCGTATCGATTACTATCCGGTTGCCGGCGAGGGGTTTCGAATTCAAGGTCAGAGGCAGGGTATCAGGTTACAACAGGTATGTACCTGCCCGCGGTTTCGAATTCAAGGTCGGCGGTAGCGTATCAGGTTACAACAGGTTTGCAGCTTCACGGGGTATCAGGTTACAAGGAAGGAACACCTGCAGATTTCAAGGTCAACGTTAGGATATCAGGTTACATGGAAGGAACACTTGCACAGGGTATCAGGTTACGAAGAGGGGAAACTGAGGTTTCAAGGTCAGCGGGATAGTGTCAGGTACAAAGGGGGGGGGGGGAGGGGAGGGGGGGGGAGGGGGTATCAGGTTACATGGAGGGGAAACTGAGGTTTTAAGGTCAGCGGAATGGTGTCAGGTTACAAGGAGGGGAGGTAAGGCCCTCAAGGCAAGTGGCCTAATTAGCATAACAATAGAACAATAGGGGTGAAACTGAGGTTAGTCAAGTGGCCTCAAGTCAAGCGGCCCTCAACCCAAGTGGCCTAATTAGCATAACAATAGAACATTAGGTGTGAACTCAAGTGGACAATAGAAGGGGGCGTGGCTAACATTAGTTCCGAATTCGCCACTAGGGGGCTGGTGAGATCGCTCCGCCCTTTTACCACTACTCTCCTGAAGTGGGGGAATGCTCCGGGTACCGATGGTATACCAGTAAGAGTATTATCGGAATACGCGGAAGAAATAGAACCATTTCTGTCAGACAGAAGACGTCGTTTTCGTTTGAATTTGCGGGAGAATAGGCGAAAATCTTTAATTTACGAGTGCAACGAAATACTTCTTCGCCATCCTATTTAGGTCCCAATGACAGGAGGGATAAGATTCGAGAAATAAGATGCCGTACTGATACATTTATGTATTCCTTCTTTACTCGTTCTGTTCGGGATTGGAATGCATTGAATTAGGATTGGTGCTTAGCACCCTCTGCCACCCACAGTATTTGTGATTTGAAGAGTATAGATGTAGATGGGGATATATTTCGTAAATGTTTAGAAGAAAGAAAAGTACCTTCTGACTGGAAAATAGCGCAGGTGATTCCCGTTTTCAAGAAAGGAGATCGGAGAGATCCTAGGATTTATCGACCCATATCTCTAACATCTGTTTGCAGTAGAATTCTGGAGCATGTCATATGCTCTAACGTTGTGAAGTTTCTAGATGAAAACGAGTTACTTACAGCAAACCACCACGGATTTCGGAAGAACTGAAAGTGTGAAACACAACTGGCTGTATTTGCGCATGACGTAATGAAAGATATTGATGCAGGATCACAAGTTGATGATATTTTCCTCGATTTTCAGAAAGCTTTTGATTCTGTACCACACAACCGACTTTTAGCGAAGATTCAAGCGTACGGTTTATCTGAACAGATTTGCGAATGGATACGCGATTTTCTAACTGGTCGGTCACAGTATGTCGTTGTTGACGGGGAAGCCTCTTCTAAGCTACATGTTACTTCTGGCGTTCCTCAAGGAAGTGTAATAGGACCAATTCATTTCTTAATTTTTATAAACGATCTCGGTGACAACGTTAATTACCCGATGCGATTTTTTGCTGATGATGCACGAATTTATAGGGAAGTGGGGTGCTCAAACGATTGCTTAGAAATTCAGCGCGATCTGGATGTTATTTCGGAATGGTACTGTAAATGGCAGCTTACACTTAACTGCAAAAAGTGCAAGGCAATGCAAATAAGTAATAAAAAGACCCCGTTTGCTCACGAGTACAAAGTTAAGAATTCAGTTGTTGACACTGTGGATTCCCTGAAGTATCTGGGCGTAACAGTACAAAGCAACATGAAATGGGACTTACACATAACATCCGTCGTAGGCAAAGCTAATTCTAACCTACGATTTATAAGCCGTATTTTGAGAAGTTGTAATGCTCGTACAAAGGAAATAGCGTACAAAACACTAGTGCGCACGCATTTGGAATACTGTTGTGGAATTTGGGATCCGTATCGCAAAGGATTGATTGACACGTTAGAGAAAGTACAGAGGAGAGCCGCACGATTCGTGACTGCTAGTTACAGTCCTTACATAAGTGTCACAGTGCTGATACGTGGGTTGGGCTGGGATTGTTTGGCGGACAGACGACGTCGTTTTCCTTTGAATTTGTTGGAGAATATGCCAAAAACTTTAATTTACGAGTGCAATGAAATACTTCTGCCGCCAACCTATTTAGGTCGCAATTACAGGAGCGATAAGATTGGAGAAATAAGATGCCCACTGATACATTTACGTATTCCTTCTTTCCTCGTTCTGTTCGGGATTGGAATGAACTGAATTAGGATTGGTGCTTAACACACTCTGCCACCCACGGTATTTGTGATTTGCAAAGTATAGACGTATATGTAGATGAAATAAAGCCAGAGAAAACGATTTCGGCTGACTATAATCCCTGCATACCTATTTTCAATCGTTTTATTTTTCTTCTGGTTAAACGCTTAGAAATAATACCATTCGATTTCAATGACATCTGCTGTTATCTAACGTTATCTGTCTATTCTTATCTACTTCTATAATTCAAAGCCTACAATTCATAGAAAATTTTGGTGACGTGTCAAAAACAAAATTATACGTTGATTAAAAGAAGTTGGGGAAATCCAATAAATACTACGCAAAAAACTTCTTTTTTTAAATCTGCTTAACGTCTCTCTAACAGCGAGGTATTAGAGACGGGAAAGGATGGGGGGCAAGGAATTCGGCCATGGCATATTGAAGGAAGCATCCCGGCATTTGCCTGGAGTGATTCGGGAAACCATGGAAAACCCAAATCTGGATGCCCGGACGGGTATTGGAACCGCCGTCTTCCCGAATGCAAAAATCTTCAAACTATCGTTGATGTACTGGTAATTTTACCTCAAGAAACACCTTCCACTTGTTAATGGGTATTGTTACCAGGCTGCAACTAAAGAAAAATAAAAAAGATTAATTTTTAAGAAAAAATGCAAGAAAATGATCAACAACAAAACATACCAAACTTTAAATGTGTAGCGAAATAGAAACATCCGGATACACATCAAGGGAAAGGCGATACACCACATTGACAATAAATAGCACATAGTTCCAGCAAATATGGATATTGATATGTTTTCTGTCAAAGAAAATTAACAGGTGGTTTAATGCCAACAAACTAATACTTATTGTAGAAAAGACACAGTTACTTCAGTTTGTTACAAAAAATAAAACAAAGGACAGCTATAATGTGATATCAGAAGGAAAAGCAATCAATTAAAGCAGTTTCACAAAATTCATGGGTGTATATATAGATAACAAATTGAACTGGAAACCAGCATATTCAACAACTTCTTAAAAAACTGAATTCTGCAACATTTTCACTGAGGGTAATATCTGGAATAGCTAATATAGTATATTTTGCATATCTTCATTGCCTGCTCACTTATGGCATCTCATTCTGGGGAAACTCGTCACAAGCACAGAGGGTATTTAAATTGCAAAAGCGTGCTATAAGAACTATTTGTGGAGCAAGCCCACAAACGTCGTGCAGAAATCTATTTAAAAACCTGGGTGTACTAACAATGCCAGCTACTCCGTGATATCATTTGTAGTGGAAAATCCAGAACAGCCTCTATCTTAATGCTGACATACATAGCCATAATACTAGGAATAAATATATATATTCACAAGGATTACAAATCACTGTCAATTGTACAGAAAGGGTTAACATTTACTGGAGCTTCCTTATTCAGTGTATTACCAACAGAAATTAAATGTTATCTACATAAACCCAACTACTTTAAGTCCAAACTGAAAGAGTTTCTGCTTCAGAACCCATTTTATTCTGTGAAAGAATTTTCTTCTTGGAATTTGGTAACTAAGAATGACTGATAAAATAGTATATATGGTGTATAGAAAGGGAATGTGACAAAATTATCCACAATTACTAAAATGATATATGGTTTTTCTTTCTGTTGAAACTTTTGACAAATGAACTAATGACACTGTTTACAAAATTTCACTCATATATAGTAAACTAACATGGGATAGCATGCACTCAAAAACTGCTGTGAAAGATTATCATACTAACAGGTTTTTAAGTAATTGATTGCTTATGAGTTGTTGGTAATATAATTGATATTGCTAATAGGTGTGTGCTCTGTTCCACATAAATAGCAAATAACATAATATAATATGTAGTCACAAATTACAGTGAAACTTATCATGGTAACTGGTTGGTAAGAAAATAACTGGTTATTTGATGCTGGTAACTACTGTATACACTATTCCACATAATACGTATTAATTAACTCGGGATTGTATTTGTAGATTACAGGAGATATTGGTTATACTAATGGGTTGTTGCTAACTTGTTGTCAATATATAATAATATTATCAATTATATAGTAATATTGACATTACTAATAAGTGTATGTACTGTTCAACATCCACGATATTATTCTCACATAGGATCAAAGTGAACATATCTATCTATCAATCTATCTATCTAATCAGTTATATGTGAATTTATCAAAAATTTGTGAATTGTGGTTTGCAGAGTATCTTTTAGAGAATATTTGCTTGTAGTAAATCATAATAAGGCTAATACTTGTTTTTTTTATACCTGTTTATTTTCAAATAGACAGTCAACAACTTCTAGTTTATGAATACCAGAATTTTTAAGCACAAGTTGCACAGTTAGAGTAGACGATTGATGGACGGATGGTAAAATTCTCTACCCTTGTTAGCTTTAGAGCGTACTTTCCGAATGGAAAAACGTTAAAAATGAAAAGACTCTATAAAGGTTACATCTCTACCCTTGGGGTGAACCCCTACCAGCTAACAAATGAAAATGTGTACCTGAGGCGTCATCATTAAAGCTGCTAATTGTAGTTAACATTGTAGTTTAACGTAAAGACCGAATAATACTGTTTTCTTGGACAGTCATTCTGAAGCATTGAGATCTGTTTTTCTTCTTCTCTTTCTCTGCTTTGTGCTTCACGGCGCCTCTACCACGAGCGAGGACTGTGAATAACGAACGGGTAGCACGTATTCGTCAAAGGCCTTGTCATCCAGGGATTCACTTGGAGCTATTTCGGAGAATCGCCAAAATCGAAATCGGGTTTTCCGTGCAGGGCATCGTAGCCGCATCCTCCAAGATACATGACTGGCCTGTGCTACCGTCAAACCGATTATACTCCAGACGAAACGTTCCTTAATGTATTCCACATTACTTATCAATCCAGTAATAATTACGACCGAGTGGTGGGTGAGTGTAACGCTCCGGCCTCGCATTCGGGAGGACGCTGGTTCGAATCCCGGTCCGATCATCTAGACTTCTGTTTACTATGGTTTCCCAAAATCACTCCAGGCGAATGGCGGGATGGTTCCTTCAAAACGCCGTGGCCAAATTACTATCAGTTCCTTGCCCACAATCATTTTCCGCCTCCGATTACCTCGACTTCGACGAGGCGAAAAGTCATAAGCAAAAAAAAAGGAATAATTATGCACCTCCAATTATGTCTTCGACAATGTAATGAGGCTCAGAGCACTTGGAATTGTAATTATGAATCAGTATACTGAATTAGTCTTAAAAACTACAATGATATTTAGGCCACAAAGCTTGCGGTCATTTATCATTGATAGAGTTGAATACATGGAGCTCCATATTTTGGTATCTGTAGTACAACATGAAAGAACGCTACTGGACGTGAAGAAAGTAAGGCTAACATGATATATACAGTTCGCTTGTATACACCGACATCCTTCAGTTATTTCGTGCCAGTTGTTCTCATCAGCGAGGTATTCGAACCCTTCGACTTAGTAGGTAACAACACTAGATACTTTTCATTGCGATGGTCATTTTACTTTAGTTACTGTACAGAAAGATAACTCATTTAAACTGATAGGACGAATGAGGCGGGGTATTATTACATTTTTTTTCTTTATGGCCCTACGCCTCTTCCTACGTCGAGGTCATTAAAGACGATAAGGAATTGGGGAAAGGAACGGGAAGGAATTCAGCCATGGCCTTTTAAAGGAACCATCCCGGCATTCACCATGGAAAACCGAAATCTGTATGTCCGGAGGGGGATATTGAACGTGCATCCTCCCGAATGCGATGACATAGCGTTACCGCTCACCCACCACGCTCAGTTTGATGTAAATGACAGTAACAATGTGCTGTGACGCGTTAGCAACCGTAATATTGTTTTAAACTTTTTAATTAAAAAGTAACATTTTCTGTGGCCTCACTGCAAACCAAATAATCGTGTTATTGTTTATCTTCCTGCATTTTTATATACGAAGACTATAGTGGAACACGGCCACGTACGAATGAATATCTGACCATAACCCACCAAGGAAGACACCTAAATTTCATTTCCCTAATTTCAATACTGTAAAACAATGATTAAGGGTTTTTTTTGTCTTCACGGTGAAGACAAGAGGTGTAAGGGTTTGGGAGAGACTAATGCTAGCCTTTTCCAACCAAATGTCAACCTCTCCTTCACGTAGTGCACCCTGTTTGCACTGGACGAGGCTCTGGCGACTGAAAGATTCCCGGTATAAGGAATCTCCCACTGCTTGCCAACGGCCTCTAAAAGGAGGGCGGAAGAGCGGGGAAGCGGCTCAGGGCACCCTCTTGCCTTTGGGGTTGGAAACGGCCCCTAAAGGCGGATGAATCAGAAATGATCAACGGCATAGGGGATTACAGAAGGCAACGGGAAACCACTGCATTAAAGACCCAAAGGGTATCCCGAGGACATGTAATCCGTCTCAAATTACATATATCATGATGGCTTCTTCCTGGGTAAAATATTCCGGAGGTAAAATAGTCCCCCAATCAGATCTCCGGGTGGGGACTGCTCAGGGAAGAGTCATCAGAATGGATAGAAACATTCTACAAGTTGGAGCGTGGAATGTTAGAAGTCTGAATAGGGCAGGTTAGCCTAGAAAATCTAAAAAGTGAGATGGAACATCTTAGGTTAGATGTTGTTGGGATTGGCGAGATTAAATGGAAGGACGCACAGGATTTCTGGTCTGGGGAACACGGGATAATTAGCACACAAGCTGTCAATGGAGTCACTGGTGTAGGATTTGTAATGAACAAGAAAGTAGGGAAACGGGTGAGTTATTATTAACAGTTTAGTGATAGGATTATTTTGATGAGGTTAGAAACTAAGCCCATCCTAACCACATTAGTACAAGTGTATATGCAAACGTCACAGGAAGATAATGAAGAAATAGAAAAAAATAACGCTGAAATTGAAGAATTAATTTAATACGTGAAGGGGGAGGAAAATATAATAATCATGGGTGGTTGGAATGCAATAGTGGGAGAAGGAAAAGAGGGGAATATTGTAGGAAGTTTTGGTCTAGTAGAAAGAAATGAGCGAGGAAGCAAATTGTTAGAATTTTGTGGAAGATATAAGCTAGTAGTGGCAAACACACTGTTTAAGAACCATGCAAGTAGAATATACACCTGGATACGTCCTGGGGATACAGGCAGATATCAGCTAGATTATATCATGGTCAAACAGAGATTCAGGAATCAAGTTCTAGACTGTAAAGCGTACCCAGGAGCAGACATAGACTCTGACCATAATTTGATAATAATGAAATGCAGGCTGAATTAACCGAATAAGGAAGCTGCATAAACAGAACAGACTGGAAGTGAATAAACTGAAACAATCAAGCACGAGAGAAAAATTTGCAGAAATGGTAGACTTAGGCCTAAGTAATAACTGTGAAAGGAGCTCAACCGAGGACGAATGGAATGCATTAAAGACGAAAATAATGAAAGCTGGTTAAGAAACATTAGGTTTTAGGGAACAAACTGCCCGAAAAACCTTGGATCACAGAAGAAATTTTGGAGCTGATGAATCAGAGGAGACGGTACAAAAATTCACAGGATGAAGCAAGAAGAGAGCAGTACAGGCAATTTAGAAATCAAATAAATAGGAAATACAAAATAGCAAAAGAAAAATGGCTACAAGAAACGTGTGAAGAAGTAGAAAAGGAAATGGTCGTAGGAAAAGTAGATGTTGCATATAGAAAGATCAAACAGAATTTTTGAGAAATGAAGAAAAGAGGTAGTGAACATTAAAGCTGCTGATGGGAAACCTCTTTTAAGCTCAGAAGATAGAGCTAACCGATGGAAAGAATACATTGAGAAGCTGTATGTTGGGGACGACTTGAACAATAGTGTAATGGAAAAGGAAGGCGATGTCGACATTGATGACTTAGGAGATCCTGGTTTGAGGACAGAATTTAATAAAGCTCTGAATGACTTGAAAGCAAATAAGGCAGTTGGAATTGATGAGAATCCCTGCAGAACTTCTTAAATCACTAGGAGAGGAAGCAATCGAAAGATTATTCAAGCTGATATCAAAAAGTTATGAAACAGGAGAAATTCTAACCGATTTTAATAAAAAATATCTTCTTCACACTTACAAACAAAGCACAAGCCGACAAATGTGAGAATTATCACACCATTAGTCTAACATCACATGCTTCAAAATTACTGACCAGAATAATATACAGAAGGATGGAAAGGGTAGTAGAAGAGATAGTAGGTGAAGATCAGTTTGGATTTAGGAAAAATCGCGGTACAAGGGAAGCATTTCTGGCTTTAAGATTAATACTTGAAGGCCGGATCAAGAAAAACAAAGATACTTTTATGGCATTTGTTGATTTAGAAAAAGCTTTTGATAATGTTAGGTGGGACAACATGTTCAACATTTTAAAGAAGTCAGGTCTAAAGTATCGAGATAGAAGAATACTCTATAAACTATAATAAGAATCAAGTGGCTATAATAAAAGTAGAGAATCACGAGAGACAAGCATCAGTTTAAAAGTTGTGAGACAAGGTTGAAGTCTATCCCCGATAATATTCAACTTGTTTGACGAAGAAGCAATGAAGAAAGTCAAAGAAAAATTTCCATGTGGCATAAGTTTTCAGGGAGAAAAAAATCAGTATGCTACGATTTGCTATAGACATTGTCTTGTTAGCAGAGATGGCTGAGGATATTGAGAAGTTACTGAACGGCATGAACAAAATACTGAAGGAAGATTTTGGACTGAATATAAATCAAAGCAAGACAAAAGTGATGAAATGTAGCAGAAATGATACCAATACTACTAGATTAAATATAAAAATAGGATCGGATGCAATAGGAGAAGTAAGTTAGTTCTGTTACTTGGGAAGCAAAATTACAACCGATGGCAGAAGTAGGAATGATGTTAAAAGCAGAATAGCACTAGCAAAAAGAGCCTTCATGAAAAAGAGTAACCTTTTAGTTTCAAATATTTATCTGGGAAAAAGAAAGAACTTTTTAAAACTCTATGTCTGGAGCACAGCACTTTACGGAAACGAAACATGGACTACATGAAAGAAAGAAAATTGAATCATTTGAAATGTGGTGCTACAGAAGAATGTTGAAAATTAGGTGGACAGACAAAGTAAGAAATGAACAAGTTTTGGAAATGATGGTTGAGGAAAAAAGTTTGTTGGAGAAGCTTACAGAAAGAAGAGACAGGCTGGTAGGTCATATTTTGAGACATGCTGGATTGGTTAATTTGTTAGTGGAGGGAACAGTCGAAGCTAAGAACTGTAGAGGAAGACAGAGATTAGAATATATGAAGCAGATAATTGAGGACGTGGGTTGTAAGGGGTATGTAGAAATGAAAAGGTTAGCACAGGATAGGAAGGGATGGATGATTGCATCAAGACTGACGACAGCAAAAAGAAAAAAAAAGTGAAATAATACCTTATTGTTGACGGTATATACTGCCAATTTGGTTGTCCTTTGCAGAAAAAAAAGAATCATATAAAACAAAACCGGATCGACGATAATCATTATAAGAAGCTATATAAAACACCTCTTAATTAATTAATTTTAAACCACCTTCAAAATTTAAGTATCGCAGCCTAAAATAATAAGGCTTAATCCCCTAAAACTTAAAAATATATTTTAAACACGTGTAATGGGTTAGCGGGATTATTTCCTTAGTATAATAACTGTATGGGCAATTAGCACTTACAACTTTATATTTACACCTAAATATGTTCATATGCCGATAAAAAAAAAACTTTTTACCTTAGTCTAATGGGCATACCAGAAAAATTATAAATAATTTAAATCTGTGGGCGGTGAGGGGGGTACTTTGTGTGCATTCCTTGAGAATGCACCAACTCGTTGAGCGAAGCAGTCATTGTCAGGAAAAACATATAAAAAAATTCTTGCAATAGATATTATATTTTTTTTTAAAAAGAATCATGTTAATCGTATTTAAATACTTATAGTACTATGCTATCGCTTTAGAACAGTTGCTATGAATGATTAGGAGTTTTAATACTTTCAGTAAAGATGACTTACTTCATCCACTACGAGGTTATTAATAAAATTGACTGATAGAAACGCAAAAATGAAATTATCAGTTAATTATTAATACTTGTCAACCTTCTGTATAGTACAAGTATTTAATAATGCTTATTCGTTTCAATTTTATGCTAGCCGATTATGGATTAACTTTTTGAATATTCCGCTGTCGATGGTCAAACGGAACAAATATGGATGCTGCACCATTTTCTTACGCATTATATCAAATACGATAATCGCTGTTTGTAATTGGTTTATATGTAAGCGATTCGTTGCTTAATTTTAGGACATTGAAGGAAGTTGTTGACTGTGTTAGTTGTAGGTTATGTATTGTTGCGCGGAGAGACTTACCGTAAGCGTGCTTTCAGTGAGGCAGTGCGACGCCAACTGAAGCGCCGCCTAGCTGCTCAGACAACGACTGCGCACGAGATACGCAAACTCACCGCCTCCTCACATTAGTACCGGAACCATCTACTCAGTTTTACATTCCTATCATTTCAGTCATACAGTAAATCTGCAACAAAATAATTAATGAGCAGAGGATATATTTTCCTTATGGCTTTACGCTTCGTCGATGACGAGTTCATTGAAAGCGGCAAAGGCAGGGGCCAAGGAACAGGAACGAATTCAGCCAAGATCTTCTGAAGAAACCATCCCGGCATTTGCCTGGAGTGATTTCACGAAACCATGAATAACCCTAATCTCGATGGCCGTATGGGGATTCGAACCGCGGTCTTCCGAATGCGAGACTAAGGCGATACCGCTCACCTACAACGCTTGGTAATTTCTTCCCGTGGATCCCCGTTCGGCCATCAAGATTTGTATTCTCCATGGTTTCCCCAAATCAATCCAGGCGAATTCCGGGATGCTTCCTTCAGAACGCCATGGCCGAATTCCTTCCCATTCCTTGTGACCAGTCCTTTCCCGCCTCTAGTGACCTCGACGTCGACGAGGCGTAATGTCATAAGTAAAAAAAAATGTGGGAGGACGCCGGTTCGAAACCCAGTCCGGGCATTCCTTGGTTTCATTCCCGGCGAATACCGAGATGCTTCCTCCAGAAGGCCATGCCCGAATTCCTTTCCGTTCCTTCTCGCCAGTCCCATCCCACCTCTAATGACTTCGATATCGACGAGGAGTAAAGCCATAAAGAAAAAAGAAAAAGCTTCCTTCACAATCCTATAACCGAATTCCTTCCCGCTCTTTTCCTGCCTATAGAGACCGAGAGTGGTGGGTGAGTGGTTAACGCACTGACCTCGCATTCGGGAGGACGGCGGTTCGAACCACCATTCGGGCATCTATATTTGGGTTTTACATGATTTCCCCAAATCATTCCGGGTGAATGCCCGGTTCTTCCTTCAAAAAAAGGCCATGGTCGAATTTCTTCTCGCTCCTTCTCCCCGGTCCCATCCCGCCTCTAATGACCCCGACGTCGACGTTGTGTAAAGCAAGAAACTAAACAAAAAAACCAATGAGGAATTTTTTGTATGAGGTCGTTAGAGAAGGAAATGAGTGGTCTGGTGGCTCGTTGGTTAAGGCGTCTGACAAGATCAAAACGATCCCGTTTCGAATCCTTGTTTCAGAGGGATTTTTATAGGGCCTTATACCGACGTTCACCTCTTACGAAACTTGCTTTGTGTATGTGAATTGTACCAGAATGCTTCCGTGGTTCCGATACCCAGTTAAACTGCTGGTCCCCTTTACCCGTTAGGATTACCGGGTTAGATTAGGTAAGCTATGAAAGTAACTGGCCACCATACCTCCAACACCATTATTAGTATACCTCCTTCGTTAATGTCTGGTTGTAAACCAAGCTTAGCTGAGAGAAAGAATAAGATTTTTCGAACAGGAAGCCAACTGGCCAGTACCTCATGAAGGAATCTCCCGGCATTCGACTTAATTTATTTGAGCTGACCACGAAAAATCGAAATGTAAAAGGCCCTGCGGAAATCGAAACTTCCACACAAAGCGGGGTCCAAACTTTACCACTAACTCACCAGACTAGATAATATCAAAATTTAGTCACATGGAGTGGTGTCCTATTTTTACTGAAGAGAATGCTGGAGTGTAGACCTTCAAGGTGTATGTAGGTAACAGGGTCTTAAGGGATATTAGTCCGAAAATTAGGAATAGTGCCATGGAAATGAAAATATGAGGTGTATGTTGGTAATAGTGCACTCGATTTCATGCACAAGAGAGTGGGAAAATTTCCTATGTGGGTAAAGGAGTCAGCAATTGGAATAATACTAAGGAAAGTAATGAATAATTTACAAAAAAAACGTTGAAAGAATTTAAGGATAACAAAAATAGACGGGTGGAGGAATTTAACACTCAAAGTGTTTTATTTTATTTTTACAGCTTTATCGATCCTTGTTTCAGGATGCAGCCTCTTTAAGCCAGATGACCTATATTTTACAATTTAATGGTTACATAATTTGGTTCGAATTCCTTCCAGGCTGATCGATCTTGAGCAACTATCTTCCAGTTGCCTGTTACTCGTCGTATGTCTGATCCGGGGGTCTTCCACCTGCTCTTTTCAGGTTCCTTGGTATCCAGTCCAGAACTGCCGTAGTTCATCTGACGTCTCTTTTTCGAGCAATATGACCAGCACATTCCCATTTTTGGGTCGTCACTCTTTCCCAGATGTCTGACACTTTGGTTACCGAACGAATGCAGACGGCAATTTTCCTATTTCTTCTTGTAAACCCTTGCATTTGCTCTTTCGATACTTCGCTGGGCAGTTCTCAGTTTTGCTTCATTTGACTGTTTAATATATAAAATAATAATAAAAAAATAAGAAAGGGGTAATTCGATGACTAGGGACGTTGCCCCCGGATCAGGCGCTCCATCGAAATTAAATTCAATTTAATTTAATATTAAATAAATATTATTTCACATAACTTATTGGCTGATTACAATTGTTATTTGCATCCATCTATTATCTGTTTAGGAACACCATGCAATTTAGTTTACACACGTATAATCTATTGGCGAAATCATACAGTGGTTGATTCTAGAATTCATTCGCTTCGACGAATACGAGAATTCATTACAGCCTAGAGGAAGAGCGTAAACCAACAGACATGTTTTGTAAAGATTGTTGCGTCGTTCTGTATATTTTTGAGGCGGGAACGGGATGCCCGCCAGGCACTCGTCTAAACAGATGTTGAAAATCAACAAAACGTAGGTCAGAAAGCATACCACACTTCTAATCTCCTAACAGCCTGCTTCTAAACAAGGTAATGAGACCAGCTTTACCGTCTGAATGGATAGTTTAAATATTGTTCAGTCTGTAATTTACATATGCACTAGCATGAGTCGTATTAGCATATACAGTAAAGAGAAATTACTGAATGACGTAAAAATATACTAGCACAGGAGTTGGAGAAAATGTGGACAAAATTGTCACAAATCTCAAGTAGCATATCGTAAACCATGAATAAATAGTTGACTATCAAAACATAATTACATGTGGCAGACGGAGCTAGCGAATACAACTGCAATGTAACAACTGCAATGTAATTGTAACAGGTTTCCAGTGGGATAAGTTGTAGAAACAAAATTAAACAAGTGACTATGTTGTGTGTAGTATAGCCTCGTTCGTTAACAAACTTAGTGTGACATTTATTAGGCTAGTCACTATAATTTCCAGTTATACTTTATTATATAGTATCATACTTTATCTCTGTTTGTTATAATTTATACTTTTTGTTACCAATGAAGTATACTTTATTTCTAGTAAAGTATAAAATACATGTTACCACAACATTGTGCGGCCAGGACATTTTTCGTCCTCTAGCGTCCATTTGATTTGTATACTTAACCATTAGGGAACCGAGGCAATTAGAGCGGACCATCCAGATTGTTGCATTCGTGTTGACTGGTATCCGATCACCATTTTTTGCTGAAACGGAACGTTGATGTCAATCATATGATTGACAAGAAGAAAATTCGTGGTTTCTTTTGTTTCTCTTCGTTGTAAGGTGGGAGTTTTCAACTGTATTATTTTCTTTATATTGCTTAAAACGGCAAAGTAATTCAGATTCTGTCTGTGATAGTATAAGTGATACGCCAGTAATTCTAAAGAAGGCGAAATTGAAGAAAACATTTACAAAATTCGTAACACCTGTAGGGTAAAACAGGTACTGGATAAGAAGGGATCCTCAAAATAAATTCTCTGCGCAATTCTATGCGCAATGAGTTTTATCATTGTATCAGTAAGGAATAGACAGGTACGTCAGTTAATATAGATATTTAATAATTTTCAGAATATTGTGAGCATAATCTTTTGTTGAATAAATTGTTGGCCTAATTTAATGAGAAACTATGCAACAATAGCCACAGGCGTAGGTTTGCTAACCATACTTTAATATAAAGTATGAAACTTATTTTTGGTCGATATACTTTATCCTCACCGTAAAGTATGCGGAAATGCTACATTTCTGGTAAAGTATACAATTCAAGTAACGTTATTAATTTATGACGAAACGAAATGAATCCAAATGGTGGGATGAGAAATTAAAAATCAGTTGTTCATTTATTTATAATTTTAGATTTAGAATGTGATACCAGCTATAATTTGAAATGAAACAAAAAATCAATAGGTAGTCCCGTAAGAGCAAGAAAAAATTTATTTAAGGCAATAAATACCTAAAATTAAAAATATTTTTTTTCATATACTTTATAATTTCCTCTTCAAAAGACAAATATACTTTCCTATTTTCCTAAATAAGTTGGCAACTCTAATTGTCATCTAATGTGGCCCGAGCGTGGTGGGTGAGCGATAAGACTCTGGTCTCGCATTCGGGAGGACGCAGGTTCGAATCCCCGTCCAAGCATCCAGATTTGGGTTTTCGATGGTTTCCCAGATCACTCAAGCAATCGCTGTGATACTTCCTTTAAAAGGTCTGGCCGACTTCCTTCCCATTCCTTGTCTCCAACGCTTTCCCGACACTAATGGCCTCGACGTCGACGAGGCGAAAACAATAGCCAAAAAAAAAATTATGTGGTAGCTACTTGTCTGAACGTTGTGTTTTTCGACCCCATCCGATTGGACATCCATTTAGATTAAATTTCGTCATAAAACCATGAAAAATCTACATTCACACATAATTATAAGCAACTAGCTATTACCTGCAATATCATGGTCGTGGACTTGGGATTCCATTGCTAGAAGCTGTAAGTTACGTAAGCTTTGTCCCAATCAACATTGAGTCGGCTTAATATGACGGGAAAGCCATCACTATACCATTCTACCGTCGAACCTGTCTCATGAAGAAAAGCAGTCCCCAATATGTTTAAAAACAGATAAGAAACGAAGGTACGGGGAGATGGGGAGGGGGTTTAGCCGGGCACACACACTCATGCTTGATCGTTTTGCTTGTGCAGTATCAAGTTGTAATGCAAGACGGAACAATTGGACGGAAACAGTTGAACCCACACACACTCCGTCTACTACTTCATTTTGCTGTCGGTTGCTAAATGTCAATATGGCTGACACACAGAAACTAGTTGTTGCTGCGGCTGTTGTTCTGATGATTAGAAAGAAAAAAAGGAACATAATTAGACAGAAACGGTCAAAACAGTGGCCACTGAAGCGAGCTTAATTTAGTCACATCAATTTACTAAATGAATTGAGGCTAGAACCTGAAGATTGGTTTAATTACCCAGATGTAAGTGATTCATTATATCTCTTAATGAATTCGCTTTTTTAATAACAGATTCTTTAGTTGCGTGTTCATCAACGTCTTTCAATTTATAAATAAAAATATCATATGCAACACTTTTTTCTGTTTGTTTAACTAATCTTTAATTTTGATTTTCCACAGACATTTATTTTGTCTGTATAAATCAAATAAATTCAGTTAGAAATTCACGCGACAGTAGTCTAATATCAGTCATTCTCTACTAAGAAGACGTAATGCAAGACGAGGGCTTTTAAATGAGAGCACATTCAATTTCAGCTTTGTTTTCTTACTTCAGCATGTGCAGCAGTTCTTGGGTTCTAATAGCTTTAGCTGCGCGTGCTCTGTTAGAGCTACACCTCATGTTGGTTACGCCTGCGAGGCATTTCAAAATGTTGACAAAATAAATAGATACCAGAAACTTTTAGACAGGCAGAAAGTAATAGTTCAGTGCAGCGTAGTTCAACATCTATACTAAATAATACATTTTGTCTGCAAATGAAATTTATTAACAGATCATACACTAACTGACTGCAAGAGAAGCACAGTTGGAGCAATCAATTTAACATTACACGCGCATCGTTAAATTACTAAATTAGTGATATGTGCTTTGTATATTATTGCATACTGTTGATATATTTATTCATTGTTGTAGGTGCTAAATTAAAAAAAAGTCCAACGTCGCGTTGCCGCATATTGAACTCCAGTCACTCGGTGAAAGCGCAATGACGATGATAGTAGGCAATCTGCGCCACACGTCTGATGCCTATTTACTGAACATTCCTAATGTATTGAAAACAACCTGGCTCAAAATTTCAT
>CM061921.1:76598419-76623361 GCA_031002005.1 Vandiemenella viatica | reverse complement strand
TAGTCTTCGTATATAAAAATGCAGGAATATAAACAATTACATGATTATTTAGTTTGCAGTGAGGCCACAGAAAATGTTACTTTCTAATTAAAAAGTTTAAAACAATAATACGGTTGCTAACGCGTCACAGCACGTTGTTACTGTCATTTACACCAAGTTGAGGGTGGTGGGTGACGGGAACGCTATGTCATCGCATTCGGGAGGATGCACGTTCAAATTCCCCCTCCGGACATACAGATTTCGGTTTTCAATGGTGAATGCCGGATGGTTCCTTTAAAAGGCCATGGCTGAATTCCTTCCCGTTCCTTCCCCAATTCCTTATCGCCTTTAATGACCTCGACGTGGAAGAGGCGTAGAGTCATAAAGAAAAACAATGTAATAATACCCCGCCTCATTCCTCCTATCAGTTTAAATGAGTTATCTTGCAGAACAGTAACTAAAGTAAAATGACCATCGCAATGAAAAGTATGTAGTGTTGTTACCTACTAAGTCGAAGGGTTTGATGAGAACAACTGGCAAGAAATAAGTGAAGGATGTTGGTCTATACAAGTGAACTGTATATATCATGTGCGCCTTTCTTTCTTCACGTTCAGTAGCGTTCTTTCGTGTTGTGCTACAGATACCAAAATATGGAGCTCTATGTATTCAGCTCTATCAAAGATAAATGACTGCAATCGTTGTGGCCTAAATATCAATGTAATTTTTAAGACTAATGCAGTATACTGTTTCGTAATTATAATTCCAAGTGTTCTGAGCGTCATTATATCGTCGAAGACGTAATTGGAGGTGCATAATCATAATTTTTTTTTGCTTATGACTTTTCGCCTCGTCGAAGTCGAGGTAATCGGAGGCGGAGAATGATTGTGGGCAAGGAACGGATAGGAATTCGGCCACGGCCTTATGAAGGAACCATCCCGCCATTCGCTTGGAGTGATTTTGGGAAACCATAGTAAACGGAAGTCTAGATGATTGGACCGGGATTCGAACCAGCGTCCTCCCGAATGCGGGGCCGGAGCGTTACACTCACCCACCACTCGGTCGTAATTATTACTGGATTGATAAGGAATGTGGTATACATTATGGAACGTTTCGTCTGGAGTATAATCGGTTTGACGGTAGCACAGGCCAGCCCTGTATGTTGGAGGATGTGGTCACGAGGCCCTGCACGGAAAACCCGATTTCGATTTTGACGATTCTCCGAAATAGCTGCAAGTGAATCCCTGGATGACAAGGCCTGTGACGAATACGCGCTTCCCGTTCGTTATTCACAGTCCTCGCTCGTGGTAGAGGAGCAGTGAAGCAGAAAGCAGAGAAAGAGAAGAAGAAAAACAGATCTCAATGCTTCAGAATGACTGTCCAAGACAACAGTATTATTCGGTCTTTACGTTAAACTACAATGTTAACTACAATTAGCAGCTTTAATGATGACGCCTCAGGTACACATTTTCATTTGTTAGCTGGTAGGGGTTCACCCCAAGGGTAGAGATGTAACCTTTATAGAGTCTTTTCATTTTTAACGTTTTTCCATTCGGAAAGTACGCTCTAAAGCAAACAAGGGTAGAGAATTTTAACAGCCGTCCATCAATCGTCTACCCTACCTGTGCAACATGTGATAAAAAATTCTGGTATTCATAAACTAGAAGTTGTTGACTGTCTATTTGAAAATAAACAGATATAAAACAAAACAAGTATTAGCCTTATTATAATTTACTACTAGCAAATATTTTCTTCTTGTTCTAAAAGACACTCTGCAATCTATGTACTATTTATACTCAATGTGGTGTTTCCCTTTTCCCATATCATGTATCTGGATGTTTCTATTTCGCTACACATTTAAAGTTTGGTATGTTTTGTTGTTGATCATTTTCTAGCATTTTTTCTGAAAAATTAAACTTTTTTATTTTTCTTTAGTTGCAGCCTGGTAACATTACCCAATAACAAGTAGAAGGTGTTTCTTGACGTAAAATTACCAGTACATCAACGATAGTTTGATGATTTTTGCGTAGTATTTATTGGATTTCTCCAACTACTTCTTTTTAATCCACGTTAAAATTTTGTTTTTGACACGTAACCAAAATTTTCTATGAGTTGTAGGCTTTGAATTATAGAAGTAGATAAGAATAGACAGTTAATATCAAATGTAATTGAAACCGAATGGAATTATTTCTAAGCGTTTCACCAGAATAAAAATATTGAATATAGGTATGCAGGGATTATAGTCAGCCGAAATCGTTTTTTCTGTCTTTATTTCATCTACATATACGTCCATACTCGGCAAATCACAAATACTGTGGGTGGCAGAGTGTGCTAAGCACCAATCCTAATTCAGTGCATTCCAATCCCGAAGAGAACGAGGAAAGAAGGAATACATAAATGTATCAGTGCGGCATCTTATTTCTCCAATCTTATCCCTCCTGTCATTGCGACCTAAATAGGTTGGCGGAAGAAGTATTTCGTTGCACTCGTACATTAAAGTTTTTCGCATATTCTCCAACAAATTCAAACGAAAACGACGTCGTCTGTCCTCGAAACAATCCCAGCCCAACCCACGAATCAGCTCTGTGACACTTACGTGAGGACTGTAAGTAGCAGTCACGAATCTAGCGGCTCTCCTCTGTACTTTCTCTAACGTGTCAATCAATCCCTTACGATACGGATACCAAATTCCACTATAGTATTCCAAATGCGGACGCACTAGTGTTTTGTACGCTATTTCCTTTGTATGAGCATTACAACTTCTTAAAATACGACTTATAAATCGTAGTTTAGAATTAGTTTTACCTACGACGAAAGTTATGTGTAAGTCCCATTTCAAGTTGGTTTGTACTGTTACGCCCAGATACTTCAGGGAATCCACAGTATCAACAACTGAATTCTTAACTATGTACTCGTGAGCAAACGGGGTTTTGTTATTACATATTTGCATTGCCTTGGACTTTTTGCAGTTAGGTGTAAGCTGCCATTTACGGCACCATTCTGCAATAACATCCAGATCGCACTGAATTTCTAAGCAATCCTCAGAGCACCCCACTTCCATATAAATAAGTGCTTCATCAGCAAAGTATCGCATCCTGCAATTAACGTTATCACCGATATCGTTTATAAATATTAAGAACAGAAGTGGTCCTATTTTACTACCTTGAGGAACGCCCGAAGTAACATCTAGCTTAGAAGAGGCCTCCCCGTCAACAACGACTTACTGTGTCCGACCAGTTAGAAAATCGCGTATCCATTCGCAAATCTGATCAGATAAACCGTACGCTCGAATCTTCGCTAAAAGTCGGTTGTGTGGTACAGAGTCAAAAGCTTTCTGAAAATCGAGGAAAATATCACCAACTTGTGTTCCTGCATCAATAACTTTCATTACTTCATGCGAAAATAGAGCCACTTGTGTTTCACACGATCGGTTCTTCCGAAATCCGTGGTGGTTTGCTGTAAGTAACTCGTTTTCATCTAGAAACTTCACAACGTTAGAGCATATGACATGCTCCAGAATTCTACTGCAAACAGATGTTAGAGATATGGGTCGATAATTCCTAGGATGTCTCCGATCTCCTTTCTTGAAAACGGGAATCACCTGTGCTATTTTCTAGTCAGAAGCTACTTTTCTTTCTTCTAAAGATTTACGAATATATCTCCATCTACATCTATACTCTGCAAATCACAAATACTGTGGGTGGCAGAGGGTGCTAAGCACCAATCGTAATTCAGTGCATTCCAATCCCGAACAGAACGAGGAAAGAAGGAATACATGAATGTATCAGTACGGCATCTTATTTCTCGAATCTTATCCCTCCTGTCATTGTGACCTAAATAGGTTGGCGAAGAAGTATTTCGTTGCACTCGTAAATTAAAGATTTTCGGATATTTTCCAGCAAATTCAATCGCAAATTACGTCTTCTGTCTGACAGAAATTGTTCTATTTCTTCTGCGTATTCCGGAAATACTCTTTCTGGTATACCATTAGTCCCTGGCGCTTTCTCCCACTTCAGGAGCTTTACTTGCTTTATGATACATACACTATCAATTTGTACTGGATCCATCTCAAATTCTACACGCCGTGGAAAAACGGGAATGTTTTCCATGTTTTCGTCAGTGAAAGAATTTTTAAATTCGGTGTTAAATACGGTAGTCTTGTCGCGGCCGTCATCAACTTCCCGACCGTCGTGTAGTAGAACTGGCATATTGTTGTCACAACCACTTACTTTTTTTGCACGTTTTTATTGCAGTGTTATTTGGTTATAAGATCATAAATATCGCTTCATAATTACCTAAAACGTTCTAGGCCACAATCGAATCAGTAAGGGGCGCTGTGACCGGTGACTATGACGACTGGCATTCGGTAGGACGTGGGTTCAAATACCCGAAAAGCCATTCAAATTGCGATTTTTTGTCGTTTCTTTTTACCACTCGAAATAAATTCCTGGAAGGTTTCTTCAAAAAGCCATGGCCGAATTCCTATTGGATTCTTGTTCCACATCCTCTTCTAACAACCTGGACAAGACGTAGAGTCCGAAGGAACTAATAATAATAAAACAATAATTAAATATCGATACGGTGACCATTGAAACATTCATATCTCGAAATGACCGTGAAAATAAGATAAGAGAAATCAGGGCCAGAACCGATTCATTTCTGTACTCATTTTTCCCACGTGCGATTAGGGAATGGAATAGAAAGGATTTACCGGGCGAGTAAACTTAAAATCCGACAGGAGTAGCTTTCGATAAAGCACTCCAGCCATCCTGATCTGGGTTTTCCATGGTTTTCCCAGATCACTCCACGCGAATGCGGGGATGGTTCCTCACAATAGCCCATGGGCGCCTCCTGCCATATCCCTTATAACCCTTCCAAACCATAACCCTTCTCGATAGGTGCTATGCACCCTCCGCCACACACTTTTAGTGAATCGCGGAGTAATAATAATAATAATAATAAAAAGTCTAACCAGATAGACTTCAAAAAACTACCAAAAAATGAATTTTTTTGTGGGGAGCTGGAGGAGGTCAACTTTAGAATAATCTATTATTTTTGGTACCAAAAATTGGTTTGAACCTGCCTCTCCAAGTGTAACTTTGATTTAGCGTCTTTTTTGTCCTAGAAGTGAAGTGATCTTTTTATACTCACCTTCCTCTAGTGCGGGAATGAATCTGACAATCTTTGGAAGCCATTACCAACAAATTAGAGTTTTTGAAATTTATGGAACATCTTCTGAAAAAGGTAATCAAGAGACGGAGATAAAATTTTCATATGTTGCTCTTTGCTGTCAAAATTACATTTTAACACAGGTTTATTGTAATTAGTCCAGGGTTAATATCAAATTTAATAAAATATCACTTTTTTTTTTTTTAAAAAAATAGTTGTTTAAAAAAATGTACTAAAAGAAAATATAGCAAAATATTCCTGTGTTCCAACTTTAAAACTGAACCTCTACATGTTTACAAAGTTTCCAGTGAGTATTTCGAATAGTTTACTGATAAATGTTCCTCAAATTTTATCTCCAGTTCCCCTTTAAAAGGAGGGTACTGAATTTTTTCCGCCGTGTTATTGGGTCTTAAGAATGAAGGTTTTTTTTATGAATAATTCTTAACTGTTGCATGGGTATTTCTATAATTGCTATACGAACGCGAATCTCATTCTATATGTGTAAACCACGTGTAACAATACTTGAATATTAGGGCAAAAGATCCAGTGATATGTATTTTTTTTTTAGCTGCTTAACGTCTATTAACAGCGAGGTCTTTAGAGACGGGAAAGGATGGGGAGCAAGGAATGGAAAGGAATTCGGCCATGACCTTTTGAAGGAAGCATCACGTCATTCACCTGTAGTGATTTTGGGAAACCATGGAAAACCAAAATCTGGAGGCCCGGACAGGGATTCGAACCGCATTCCTCCCAGATGCGAGGCCAGAACGCTAACCGTTACACCACCATGCTAGGTAGTTATATGTAGGAAAATTCATTCTTGCAGTGGCCTGAAAAATAAAAACGTGTAGGCGTTGGCTTATTAAAATAATAACTTCAACTGATATATTTGATCAAAGTACGAGAAATCGGGTATTAGGCCTATAGGTTTTGAGAACGACGAAATCTGAATACGAAGGCTAAGATTACCTGATATGGTGATAATTAAACTGATGTTGTTCGCTAAACCATAAAGTTCCAGTATTTTCGTAGCAACGTGAAATGGAAACAATATAACACTTTTGAGAAATTTTTCATGTGACTTTTCTTTGCGGTTTTTCGAGGTTGTTAAAGCTGGCCATGGAACCGGAAGATATTTTCAAACGACCATCCCCGCATTAGCCTGGAGCTGTTTCTGGAAGCCATTGAAAATTGAAATCAGGGTGGCCTGTATGAAACATCTTTCCCTCATTCTCAGAACAGCTCACCAGAGCTTGTTATCTGGTTTCTGGGGTTAACTCTTCGCTAATCAATACACAGATAGCACATCTAAATGATTAACGGGACTCAGGGAACTGCGTTTCGAGTTTTCCTTACATCACAGAGATATTGCGGTCGTAAAAAAAAGTTGGCATTTATAATATTGTTTTCTTGCTTTCAGTTTGAGTAGTGAATGCTATAATTTTTCATCTGTGATCTAGCAACACAAGGTTGATGAATTGTTTTATATTTTCATTTTATTGATTCTTTGTTTGGTAAGCTTCTTTTAACTAGTTTAATGGGCATCTGACAGGAATTTTCATTGCTTAACCTGAAACCAAATGGCTCATATTAAATGACAGCAACATAAACAATTTTTATTTTTGCTTAACGTATTTCTAATAGCGAGGTCTTTAGAGACGGGAAAGGATGGGGGGCAAGGAATGGGAAGGAATTCGGCCATGGCCTTTTGAAGGAAGGATACCGGCATTTGCTTGGAGTGATTTGGCAAACCATGGAAACCCAAATCTGGATGCCCGGACGGGGATTCGAACCGCCGTACTCCCGAATGCGAGGCCAGAACGCTAGCCGTTACACCACCACGCTCGGTCATAAACACATACGCTACAGTTTAGTTTAAATACCTTTGCTGTGAATTTCTGCATAAATATTGCGCATGTTGGGAGAGCGGTAACGCTCCTGCTGGTACTTGAAAGGACAGGAGCCGGGTTTGATTCTCGGTATAATAATCTTGATTTTGGTTATACGCGGTTTCAGGAGATACTGCCAGGTGAATGAGGAGACTTGTCATTTATGAGTATCATACTAGATTTCGTTCCCGTCTCGGTGGTATAGGTGTTGGAATACAGATACACAAGTCCAAATTTTTAGTCCTGGAATTTTTACGAACCCTAAACTGAACTTTGCTACGTGCCAATAGTCCTGTTCCAACTCTAATGGGCACGCTGCTTATCGTCTGAAAAACCATAAAAAAAGCATTATACAGTGACGTGCTAATAGTCATGGGATACCGTCTAATATCGTGTGGGGTGAGAGTCAAACAGGGGCGCTTGCCTCGGCCGGCAACTTCAGGGGAGCGACAAAATCATGTTTGAAGGGGCGGTAAAAGGCAAATCCCTTTGGCGGTGACATTTCTTTAGGTCTAATGCCCAGAGTGGCAACTTTAAGGGGGTCGGCAAAAATCAAAGAATAGTTCTATACTGCCCCGGGCGGCAATTTCGTGTTTGAAGGGGCTGCAGTCCCAAGTTTTTTCCCCGGCTCGGAAAATTCCTAGATCCGCCACTGTTTTCCCGACGAAGTGCAGAAATATGCAGCCATGTTTCCTCAACAGACATTAATAATTGCGAAAGTGTTGCCGGGCAGAACGTTGTGCATGAACTGATCTTCCGATCATGTCCCAGATATTTTCGATTCGATTTATGTTTAGCGATCTAGGTTCTTAAATAAATTGCTAGAATTGTCCAGACTGTTCCTGAAACCAATCGGTAACTATTTTGGCCTGGTGACATTGCGCATTCTCATCCTGGAAGAGTCCATTGTTGTTTGGAAACTTGAAGGCCAGGAATGGCTGCAAATGGTCTGTGAGTAGCTGTTTATAACCAATTTCAGTCAATTTTCTGAGCAGATGCCCCAGTAAATGCCATGCAAAAACAGCTTATACCTGGATAGAGCCCCCGCCAGCTAGCACAGAGCCTTCCTGATAACCTTAGTGGATTTTTTTTTTTTAACTGCTCAACGTCTCCTATAACAACTAGGTCTTTAGAGACGGGAAAGGATGGGGGGCAAGGAATGGGAAGGAATTCGGCGATGGCCTTTTGAAGGAAGCATCCCGGCATTTACCTAGAGTGATTTGGGGAAACCATGGAAACCCAAATCTGGATGCCCGGACGGGGATTCGAACCGCCGTCCTCCCGAATGCGAGGCCAGAACGCTATCCGTTACACCACCACGCTCGGTACCTTAGTCGACGGCCTGGTGTGGTCTGCGCCACATTCGAACCCTACCATCAGTTGTTATCAAATGGAATCGTGACTCAGCTAACCACCCAACCTTCTTGCAGTCATCTACGGTCCAACTGATATGTTCACGAGCAAAGGAGAGGTACCCGCGTCGGCCTTCTGCTGCCATATCCCATCAACGCCACATTTCGTTGCACTGTTCGCAAGGACACGTCTGTCGTACATCCTATACTGAGTGTTGCCTGTCTGTCAACAATGACACCTTTACTCAGACACCGAGCACCGGTTAGCGTTCTCGCCTCGCATTCGGGAGGACGGCGGTTCGAATCCCCGTCCGGGCATTCAGATTTGGGTTTTCCATGGTTTCCCCAAATCACTCCAGGCAAATGCCGGGATGCTTCCTTCAAAATGCCATGGCCGAATTCCTTCCCATTCCTTGCCCCCATCCTTTCCCGTCTCTAAAGACCTCGATGTTAAAAAGAGACGTAAAGCAGTTAAAAAAAAAAGAATTACTCAGACGTCGCTGGTGTCGGTCATTAAGAAGACGTGGTCGGCCACTGCATTGCCCATGGTGGAAGGTAATACGAGAAATTACGTATTTAGGGCACTCTCTTTGTACAGTTTGTCCGTTTAACAAAACATTCTGAAATTGTTTCTTCTTTTAAATATAGAGGTTGTCCAGGAATGAAAGGATAATCCTACAACCGCAGATAGGTCACATCAATTCCTACTACATGAAAAAATTTTATTTTAGTAAATCTATCACCATTTTCCAGAAATTGAATTTTTTAAATATTTTTTCGAAACATGTGACTTGTTCGGTTTATTCCAAGCAATTTCTACAAATTAAGACATTTTGAGACCTCGTTTTTTAAACTTTAAGATACTTGAGTCATATAAAACATGGTCTTTTTTTCTTAAAACGTTAAAAAAACCTTATTAAAATGTTAAATGGCATAATTATTTTAAAATGATTGTTTTATGGTAGTTCAGTCTGCATTTTAAATATGTAGTAAAAATGATGATAATGATTTAAAGAAAGAATTTTTAAAGGGTTTTTTAACGTTTTAAGAAAAAAAGAACATTGTTTTAGATGGCTCAAACATCCTTGAGTAAATTAAATATATAAAAAATATAGGGTTCGATAGAATTTGTAGAAATGGCATGGAATAGACTGAACAATGTCACGTGTTTCTTTTTTTAATCAGTATCTTGAAAATGGTGAAACTTTTACCTAAACAAAATTTTGTCACTTAGTAGGACATGATGTGCGGTTGCAGGATTATCCCTTCATGTCACCTAAGTCAGAAGATATGGGATACACACTTTATACTGGAACTTGTTATGAAAAAAATCGGATAATTCATCCTTTCACAGTGACGTTATGAAATCAACTTGGCACATTAAATCGTTTCGTGGCGTAAATAGCACTACACTAGAGTAGACAAGGAAGGCGGTTTGTGTTTGTCTATAATGCCGGATACTTTATAGTGTAAGCTGTCCAACTGTACTGTATATCAGCTTTCCGGTTATCGCTTTTAGTCGGTGGGTAACAACCTTCCTACATGAGCAATGGTTGGTTTTGTAACAAGATCTCCAATTGAGCCCATTGACGTATTCGTGTTAAAAACAGCTATTTCTCTCTCGAGCGTCCTGCATGTCAACTACTGTAGGTTAACGTGTAAACACGTTTTCTATAATGGAACGGGGCCTGCACCTGTGTAAATGCTATCCGATTTTAGTTTCGATGCTGTATGTGTGTGAAATACACAACACCGTTTCCATGGATCCGATTCGAAGTAAATCTGGGATTTCTTCTCATGCGGTAGGATTACCATGGGCGACGACGACAGTAGTGAATCGCGTGAAAATTTTTGAAGTGAGAAAGTCTACAGGTTATATTTGGACGAAGATAAATTTATGAGTTCGTGACTTCCCGTTACTCACATTCTATGACGTGTTGCGCCTATGATATGCCCGTTGGACGCTTTTCGGATGGATAAACTCTTACAAGTTTGCGTCACCAACATGCTGTAATAGCAGTATATCTGTAACTACAAGTATGACGTACTGTGCCTGGACAGCAGTGAAAGTGTAGATTATACTTGTAATTAATATATAAAAAATGTGTCGGTTTTTTTTTTTGGCCAATGTTCTTCAACCACAGAGTTTTTATCCGATTTTGATGGAACTTTGCATACGTATACTTTAAAGCAAATAGAAAAACAATGTTATCATTTGATTTAAAAAAAACCTAAACCTTCTCCTCCTTTCCCCTTCTCCTCCTTTCCCATTCACCTTGATTTCTGTCAACATTGTTGATACAAACCTACAGTCTTTAATCCGATTTTGATAGTGCTTAGCACACGTATACTTCAAAGCAAGGTGGTCTGGTAGCTCAGTGGTTAAGGTGAAAAGGAACTGGCCTTCCTGCCTCTGACACAGTAGCTTGGTACATCTCCTTCGGGAAGACTCGACCAACCTTCTGGTTGTGGACTAAGTTAGAATTTTAGTTTTCGAAGGGAAAACTTCTTTAGGCACTTTTGGGAGATTTTTGGATGGGTAAAATCTTATGAGTTCCCGTCACCGACATGCTAATGTTAACAGTATATCTGTTGAGGTCTGGTGGCTAAGTGATTAAGGTGTCTGATTGGGGAACGAAAAGTACCCGGTTCGAATCCCTGTGTAATGTGAAGTACGCCAGAACGCTTGCGTGGTTCGGATTCCACGTTAAATTTAAGGCCCCCCGTAGGTGGTAGGTCTACCGGGTTAGGTTAAGGCCGCTAAGACAGGGGCGGAATGAGCAGCCAATAGAAACCCTGTCACCAGGTCATTACAACCACACGGAATTATTATTATTTATTACATCTGTAGCTATAAGTATGACGTGCTGTGCATATTATATTCGTAGTTTTAAGGTATTCTGTCGGCAGTTCCCAATGACTGCCAATTATTTTTTTTTTTCCATTTCGTGAAGACAACATGGTATTTGAATAGTATAACCGTTATTATAAACAGCGAAAAATATCCAGTTTCTTCCTGAAATTCTGCGTTTCATATATTGTATTAAAACTCAAAGTAGCCTGGTCATGCAGTAAAATAAATAGCACGCTCGCTGACACCGTATTACAAAAGCAACCGTTGCAAATCCTGCCTCGGCCATAGTTGGTTTTAATTAAGAGTTCTCTTAATTGTTTGTCATCTGTACTTAATCAAAGCAATATATTCACCGAAAATCAATCATTAGTGTGTTGAGAGAATACCAGTACTGCAGCTTGGCAAACAACTAACCTAACACCCACACGCTACAACATTTAATTTTGTTCTCTCTGCTATCACCTAAAAGCTACCCATAATAACGTTCAACCAACAAGTTAAAACTAATTTCGCACATCAGGTTCCGGACAGTACTAAACAATCGCCAGTTCTCTCATCCATACCAAAATTAACTTTATTTTCAGATTTACATAGACCAAGCGTGGTGGATGTGCGGTAACGCTCTGGCATCGCATTCGGGAGGACGCTGGTTCGAATCCCCGTCCACGCATCCAGGGTTGGGTTTTCCGTGGTTTCCCTAAATCACTCCAGGCGAATGCAGGGATTGTTCATTCAAAGGATCATGGCCGAATTTCTTCCCTCTTCACGCACCCAGTCCTTTCCCACCTCTAATAACCTCCACATCGACGATGCATAAAACCATAAAAAACCTTTACATAGCATCCACTAATTTTTTAAGTAGAACAATATTTATTAACTTAATTGTACACCGAGTAGTTTTTACCTAGAAGATTTAACTAGAGGACTATTAAAAACTTAATCCTTTGTTGTTTAATGATGTTGAGCATTGTAATACACTACATCAATGGCGAATCTAGTAATTTTCAGAGCGGGGGCAAAAACTGTGAGATTGCCACCCCCTCTAACATTATTTTGCTACCCACATTGTTGTCGTCGGCACTCCGATTGTATAAAAAGGTCGCCGCAAAGTAAATTTGCCGCCTTCTAAACACGATTTTGCGCCCCCCTGAAGTTGCCGCCCGGTTTGACTCTCCCCCCACCCCCAAAATCCGGCACTGCTCTTTGTACTTTTTGTTAATAAAGACTTTACAGCTAGTCGACGTCGACTATTGGAAAAGGGCTGAGAACAAGGAACAAGAAGGAATTCAGCAATGGTTGTTTTGAAGGAGCCTTCTCGGCGTTTGCCAAGAATTATTTCTGTAAACTTTGGAAAACCGAAACCAGGATGGTGGACTGGTGACCGAATTGTGTCCTCCCGAATAATCAGACCCGACACATATAATTTGCTTAAAAATGAAGTGATTTGGCCAGCATTTTAAGCAGCAGTACATCGCAAAAAAAAAATAAAATTTCCTTTCGCTACTCACATTATATCAGTGCTGGTTCAGTTGATAGCAGTTTCTTGTCATTTTTTTTTTCGTTTTCAGTTCTTTTTTTTTGGCTTTACGCTCAGTCGACGTCGCGGTCATTAGAGATGGGATTGGACTGGGGACAAGGAACGGGAAGGAATTCGGCAATTGCCTTTTGAAGGAAGCTTCCCGTCATTCGCCTGGAGCGGTTTGGGGAAACCATGGAAAACCGAAGTTTAATACTCGGATGGGGATTCTAATCGCCGTTCTCCCGAATGCGATTCCTCACCCACCTTACTCGGTGTTTCTTGTCATGTGTTCGAACATCTGTGTATTCTGCAGTAATACATACCAATATAGACCGCCTGCTTTGTGTCAGTGGTTGAAGCAGCACGTAAGGAAGGTATTGCCCATATTCTTGCCGCTACGTGCAATTAATACCTTTAAGGCTTTGTACGCTTTGAGGGAACTACTTGCACCCGCTACCAGGGCCGGCGTTAGGGGGGGGGGGGTAAGCGGGGCAAAAGTACCCGGACCCGAGCGTCCAATGGGGGCCCTCCGGCCAGTATGCCTAAGTAAGTAAATTAGTGCAAAATACTAATACACTGTGGTTGTATCTTTTTTACAATTTCTGCTGGAGAGTCACGGAGACTTTTCAGCCTACTACTCTACGGGGAGGGAAGGGGATGGAAGGTCGACCGTAGCCTTGCAGGGTACCATCCCAGCATTCGACTGCGGGAAACCACGGAAAACCGCAGTCAGGATGGCCGAACGGGATTTAACCCCCGCCCTCCCGAATCTCAAGAGTGACAACAGAACCCAGTGACATACCAAAGTGACAAAACCACACGTGGGGGGTTACGGTAAACCTGCACTTATTTCGATGTTATACTGCTCACAAGTTACCAGACCCGGCGAAAGGGTCCAGTTGATATACGAAATCGATAAAGCGCCGGCCTCGGTAGCGTAGGGGCTAGAGTGCTAGGTTCGAGTCCGGCCGAGGGCATGGGTGTTTAGTGTTGTGTCTGTGAATGTCTTGTCCGTGTTGTAGTGTCCTTGTGTCAATACTTGATAGCAACAAATCACATTGAGCTGGCTGTATGGCCCAGTAGCAGAATGCCATTATTAAAAAAATAAAAAAAATCGATATTGCTTGGTGGGATATAATGAGTATTTTTGTTTAATTGACAAATCAATCGATATGGAACTTGGTTACTGGATATTGAAGTGTAGTAATTTGCAATATTATTTCTTCTTGTGATCCAAGCGTCACAGATTTGTTGTAAACATTAGCAACAGGCATTCCAAATGTTGTGGTGGTAATAGGTGTGCTCGCTTTTATGTCGTGTGAAAAGAGTCTTGTGGATATGGGACAGTACTCATATTTACTAGCGAATCAGTAATATTACCAGCTTCTGATTACCAGTTAGTTACTAATCATCCTATTGATATTCCAATGTTAACTGTTGATACATAACTTCCCATGTTTATTCCACCGATATATTTGAATGCAGTGTGCAGATACTCCAATTAATCACTGCATATGTAAACAGTTTGAACAAACAGAAAAATCATGCAGTATTCTAGCGAATGTGAATAACTTTGTCACCTTCCCCTTCTACATTCCAAGAACATATTTTGTTACTCATGTTTAGTTTCGAGATCATAAGAAGAAAATTCTTTCTGTTAGGTTCTAAAATTATTAGGTTTTCGTACATAACATTTTATTTCCTGTGCTAAGACATGGTATAAGTAGCTCCAGTGAATTTTTCCCTTTCCGCACAATTGACAACGACTTTGTGAATTATAATATTTATTCCTAGTTTTAATGTATGTTAGAATTGAGGCTAAAGAGGGACCTATCCCTACAAAAGATAGTAGAGAGTACGTGTATTGTGACCGAGCGTGGTGGTGTAACGGTTAGCGTTCTCGCCTCGCATTCGGGAGGACGGCGTTTCGATTCCCCGTCCGGGCATCCAGATTTGGGTTTTCCATGGTTTCCCCAAATCACTCCAGGCAAATACCGGGATGCTTCCTTCAAAAGGCCATGGCCGAATTCCTTCCCATTCCTTGCCCCCATCCTTGCCCCCCATCCTTTCCCGTCTCCAAAGGCCTCGATGTTAAAAAGAGACGTAAAGCAGTTAAAAAAAAGTGTATTGTGCTGGGATTGTGAGTACACCGTCCGTAGGATTTTTCCGCAGATACCTCTTAGAGCACGTTTTTGTGACTTAAATAACTTCTGTGTTTGTAAACATTTCCCCAGAATGAGATCTGGGCGTTTCCTTATGGGACGCTACATGCTTCTTGAAAGGCATTTTTTTAAAACTATTTAGTAAGAATCATTCATTCGTAGATTGATTGGGTAATCGTTTCATCCAATGTAAAGAGGTGTATTTTCAGCTTCCTAGTTACTGGCTTCTGAAGGCTATCATACATTAGTTCTGAAGAAACTAAAAATATTAAAGTTAAAAAAGGTTTTGCAGAATTAGTTGAAAGCTCAGCCTTTTTTCAGCGTCCATGCTGCGGAGGGTTTGCGCAGATATAATCATTTTTTTATTGTTTCAAAAACGCATAATTTTTTCATTCTAGTCCCAAAGATGGAAATTTTTGAAAGAAAATATTGGATCTTCCCTTCACAGGCTATCGGACAGGCTGTGCGGATAGATGCCGTGCGTCCATTTGCTAAGCATTTACCAGGATTACAAAGCGTGGTTGAACATGCATTTAACTTTAATTTGGTTGCAGAGGCACGCACTGAACTAAAGGGCATTCAGATGTACTTAAAATCATTTAAATGTATCGTCATGTCTAAAATTTGATACAAAGTATTAACTGCAATAAACATACATTGCGTTGTGTTTCAAGCAAGGGAAGCAACATTAGATGTTGAAAGTGGCAATATTAAGAGTCTAGTGGAAGAATTTAAATGAATTGTGAGACAGTTGGGATACTATTTACGCAGAAAGTTGCAAGGTAGCAGAAAATATTGGAAAATCACCCGACTTCAATTTGACGATAAGCGGCACAGAGAAACGGAAAGGCAAAAGAAAACGCTTTGTAGATGAAACATCAGAAGATTTAAACCTGCACCCGGAGGACGGTTTTAAAGTAAAGGTTTTTAATATTATTCTACATACAGTTATAGGAAACTTAACTATAAGTATGCTGCCATAGACAAAATGATGGACACATTTGATTTCTTGTGGAACTGCATAAGCCTAGACAATTCTACACTATCAGAACACGTGGAATACATGTCATCTTTGTACAGTGTGGACGATAATAAACAGGATTTGAAAGAAAAAAATTTGCAGTTATAAAAGATTCATGCAACTAATTTTGTATCTAAGCCACTTCACCCTCGATAAACGCAATTTTAATAACATATTTCCCAATGTAATGGTAGCTTTTCGTATTTTCTGCACTTTGCCTGTTACTGTTGCACAAGCAGAGGGATCATTTAGCGCTCTTCCAAGAGTTAAGAATTGTTTGAGAGCTACAATGGGGCAAGAGCGGCTTGTTGGATTAGCTATGATAGCAATAGAATCAGAGTTAGCCCGCTCATTGGATTATACCGATATTATAAAAGAATTCGCATCTAAAAAAGCTAGAAAGGAAGTATGATTTTGTAAAGTATAGAATTTATGTAAACTGATAATATTAAAAAACTTTCTTAACAATGCATTACTTTTTTGCTTAAAATATTCTGACTTTAAATAAAAAAGGAAGTTTATAATAAAAAAATGTATGAGGGGGGGGGGGGGTCCCTAAGAATGCTTACCCGGGGCCCGAGAATCCTAACGCCAGCCCTGCCCGCTACAGGTATTCAAAGAGTATGACTATCGTAAATTGAGAAACACCACGAAGTACTGTGAATGGAATAATTTGATGGAAATGATTTCGTTGTATGGACAGTTTGTCGAACGTGGATATATGAACCGCCGTGATCTGCAGGAATTCGAATCCAAATGAGAAAGAAATATTCGGTTGGAGCTTTTCGTCCCCGGGCTGATTCAGCCTACTGTCAAACGAGTGCCAGAGAGGAAACACCTCGGTAAAGGTACTGCAGAAAGTTGCTCATATTTCACTAAAATGTCCAGGTCTTGAAGCGGACCACTACTCTCTACCTCCACCAGTAGCCTCGATGACTGTTATTAGTATAAAAATTACTTTTTATCACGTGTATTTCAAAGAATCACTGCGACAAATCCAAAATACATTAAGATTCTCATCACAGAACTTTACGTGCACTAACACTAGCTACGGTTTTTTTTTTTTTTAACTGCTTTACGTCTCCTATAACTACGAGGTCTTTAGAGACGGGAAAGGATGGGTGGCAAGGAATGGGAAGGAATTCGGCCATGGCCTTTTGAAGGAAGCATCCCGGCATTCACCTGGAGTGATTTGGGGGAAACCATGGAAAACCCAAATCTGGATGCCCGGACGGGGATTCGAACCGCGGTCCTCCCGAATGCTAGGCCAGAACGTTAGCCGTTACACCACCACGCTCGGTACTAGCTACATGCATTGATTACGTTAGTAGTTAATCAAGACGGTAGAAATTACTTAGAACTTCTGAGCTCAGGTACGGGGAAAGCAGTGGATTTTGTTAGTTCTAAATGTTTCACTTATGGTTTGCAGGTACCCTGAACGTTGGCATTACGAACATCCCTCTTAAAACTAAGCATGCTTTGTTTGGTAATTTCTTGCAGCCAGTTTTCTAAAAAATAAATAATTAAATTAATATAGGCATTTTTAATATTTTGTTGAAATTTGGCTACTATGCTAGATCATCTATTTATGTCCAGCCCAGGTTTTAATTAATTGCTGTTTTAGTCAGTATCTCTGTTTTATTTATGTATTTATTATTTGTGCATTCCGATAGTTCGTTCTCTAGAACATACATCCTTCCGCTGTTGCTTGTTGCACAATTGTAAATGTAAACATCGTCTATTAGCAACTGGTTTTATTCATGAATAAAACCAGTTGCTAATAGACGGTGTTTTCATTTACAATTCTCTCTATAACAATTTCTATTTCTGTGATAATATTCTTAGTCACAATTTTTTTTTTAAAAATCTTATATACGAATTATCATGGTACAATTATTTTACAGCTTCTGCTCACTGTTGGGAATTATTACAACCTGTAACTAAAACTATTAGCATTCAGCACTTTAAAAAAAAAAATTGATTGAATCTGATGTTCGCCATGGTAAAAGATTGATTTTTTAAAAGTAAAATTCATCCGTCGCTGTCATTCGTTGAAGAACAAGCTGCGATATATACCAGAAATCACATTTCTGGCATCAGGGTTTTCATTAAATTGCCCATAGAAGCACTTTTGTCCATTTTCGATGTTTTTATATATTCCTTGGATGGTCTTGTGGTAAACTGAGATGATGCTGACCCAGCGAAGCCTAAAGTGCTACCTTACTTCATCCGACACAGCATTTTCCAACTTGTCTAGTTCTTCCCAGAGGTGCTTGTCTTTCAGTGCTTCTGAAGTAGATTTTCTCCGTGAACAGGTGTTGCTGGAGAAATAGGGTTTGTTTCAGTTTGATGAGTGGTTGCAAAGTAATAAATTTAAGTTAATTTGTAGTTGAACGTGATTCACCCTAAAACTTCAGGTTGGATTTTGATTCGCATGTGCATACACCGATATATCATCCTGTTAATTCTAGACTGATATGTATCATACGGTACATGGCCGGTGAAATAATGTATTAACCCTTGAGATGGAATTAAATATTTCAACCCCTCCTCTCTCTAATTTAGAGAAGCAGTTCATATATTCTTGTTACTGTTTCTGAAATGTTTCACTGGTGTTGTCATTCATTTAAAGTACAGCTTTTAAAATCTGCCGTTTTGGAAACAACCAGAATCTATGTTACTTTACCGCTGTTTTCTTTTCGTAGCCAATAAAAAGCTGCCCATTTTCTTTTTTCTATGTCTAAAAGACGTATAGCAAGAATGACCAGAATGGCATCAGTTTGGGTGTTTCCTAATGCTACTGTAAGACGCAAGAGTATTCCTCATAGCATCCTTTTAATATACCTTTCAGCTTTTACCAATCTCAACCTATGCGACCATGTGCTCCATAACTTGTAATAGCTATGATTATCACGCCATGATTCAGTTTAATAGTCGGCAGTGTGACCAAAATACTCCTGTACCCAATACTGATTTTCTTATTGCAACTGTTATTTTGCATGTATATTCAACGTGATCATTATAATTCCTGTGCTCATCCAGGATAATCCGTAAATATATTATTTTTTCTTCATTTCGTGAAAATTTCGCCATGCTTCACCGTAGGGTTGTGCTTCAGCCTTCATTTCATTAATATATATTAAGCTAGCTGGAGTTTAACTTGTTTGCATCAGCATTCCATTACTTTCATGACTTCCTTACTATTTGTCTCTTCGAGTATTTCTTCCAGCTAACAGCAAAATATTATTTGCGAAAGCTGCACTTTACGATCACTTCAAGTTCCATAGCAATATCCCAGAATTCTGGGTGACAGAATGAGCTTTGTGAACATTCTTTTTGTCAGCTGATGACCAGAGCTATGAAGTACTGCAATCTATCCTAGACAGCAATCTTTCTAGCTCTCATACAAAACTCGTGGGCATCCAATTCTCGTAGGCAGGCGAACAAACCCCGCCACCATAAATTATCAAAGGTGCGAGAGTTATCAATAAATATGAATTGTGTCTAATCATATGAACTACGCCAAGATATTCCGTGGTTCAAATTCTACGTTAGACTGTAGGTCCCAGAGGAAAATAACTATCCATCCTAACTCTTACGCAATGGCTCAATATGCCTCTTTCGGGAGGATACAAGCAACCTTAAGGTTGTGGCTTAAATTAGTTAGTTACCAGTGACATATGTTTTGTTTGTTGGGTTGACTATCCGTTAAGCTTCATTTATGACATCCTCAGTTGACCTACCTTTTGGGAAGCGAAACTGCTGCTGACTCATACCTTTCAGTAATATGAATTCCTTAATCCTTTTACATTACAACCTCTCTTGAAGTTTCCCTAGTATATTAAGTAGGCAAATCGGCCTCTTTGACTTTATCTTCTAATTTACTTATAATTGTTATGTTTGATGTTGTTAAAAAATAGGGTATCCTCCCCTGCAGTAGACAAGCGTTCAGAAATTCGATGAGATAAGGATCTATTTAGTGACTTGCCTTGTCAGCTCGTGCTCCTCAGAATCGGACTCCTGCTGGTCGTCCGGCAAGAGAGTTTTCAGAAGTTTAGCCTATTCCTGCCAACCGTTTGTCACAGTTCCATATTGTTTCCTGAGAGTAGTAAAAAGGTATGTGATATTAATTTCTGCTCAGCTTACTTGGCCGGAAGTCCCTATGGATTTAAAAACAAATTTTTTATTTTGCATGTCTCCCCATCTGGTTAATTCTACATTCCGAAGTTTCTTGTGATTCTCAGCTTTCGCATATCTGTTTTGGTCCAGTCTTACGTTCCGAAGCCGTTTTAACTTGGTGACAGTGTCTTCGCGTTGTTCTTATTTTTCTCCTTAAAGTGTATCGTTCTATACAATGCGCCTTTTGTCCTTGAACTATTTCTTTTGCACTATTGATTTCGTCATGATATTTCGTAATGTATTCGTTATTTCTATTGCATAGTGGTCGACTTTTGTCTGATGCACCTTTCGCTGCTGATATTTCGAAAATCTTCTAAACAGATTTCAGTCTGTTTGTTGAATATGTCCGAAATCCTTTCGTTGTGCCTTGCTCTTTGGCATTAGATATCCAGAAGTAGATGACGGAATGGTCTGAAGTTGTTAGATTTTGCCCAGTTTTACAATTCTGGACTAGTCGCATGGGTTTTCCATTGCCTAATGTTACATCACTGTTTCTTGCAGCATCTGTTCTATTTTTAAATGTGTTGTGATTAAAGGATTTATCCATAAATTCCAGCTTTCGTTTGAAAATACTCTCTTCAAATAACAATCCACTCTCATCCGTGATCTTATCGAGCGTGGTGGGTGAACGCTCTGGCCTCGCATTCGGGAGGACGCAGGTTCGAATCCCCGTCCGGACATCACATTTGGGTTTTCCATGGTTTCCCCAAATCACTCCAGGCGAATGCCGGGATGCTTCCTTCAAAAGGCCATGGCCGAATTCCTCCCGTTCCTTGCCCCCAATACTTTGTCATCTCTAATGACCTCGACGTCGACGAGACGCAAAGCCACAATAATAAAAAAAATATTTGGGATCTTGCTGTGTCAGCGGGGATCCATTGTGTATATTACTAACCTGTTTCCATTGCTACTTCAATTTTCATGATTTTTTTCAGGTACCCATCTCTATCGTTCCCTAATTGAAAGCAGAGGTTAGCTATCACAATTCTCGCGAAACGCGATGTTATTTCTATGCAAATAAAATTCTCTTTACATAACTGGGCCATCTTCGTTAGTAGTTCAAATTAAGAACAAATACAGCAGCCATTGGCTGTTCATCTTCACATACTACTGGCGATGTGGTAATCATATGTGGGATCCTTCCTGCCTTCGTATACAATTAAATGTTTAGTGGTGGTCCTCATATTCTTTATTCTTATTTGGTATTTTTAGGGTCTTCTAATTCCGTGAATTTCTTTTAACCTCCCATTAACCTTTTTGATTTTTCGATGAACTGAAAACAGTGGCCGTCAGATTCTTTTGAGCGCTCTCAATCTGTGATTTTGTAAGGTGTAACAGTTTGATGGACATTAATCACGTGGAAGAATACTTAATACAGTCGATAGTGCAATTAAAGCACATAGAGTTGGCAGGATAAGAACTGTGGCTGAATGCTGTTTTTAGAAGAAAATAATATTTTCACAGTGGTGGTGACTGCCATTTCATTCTGTGATATTAAACCATGTTTTTTTTTTCCTTGTCGTCTACGTGCTTCACAGCGTATGCTACGAGCAATCAAAATTTCTGACACTTTTTTGAAAATCACGTTGAGTCCCGTCTCTTATAAAAATCAACCGCCGTTAATTTTTAGAAATTTCCTCCCAGCGAGGCTTGTGAAACTGAAATATTTTGGATTTTTCACGCATAACATGTAATCTGTTCCAGGAAACGTTGAGAGTCCGTTCTGCACGTGTAGTCTGAAAGGATGTTCTGACAACGTCCGAAGGGAATTTCATGCTACAGTACGCACATGATTGCGTTCTTCTGGTCATTTATGAGAAGCTGCTGACGTATTACCAATTTTCAGAAAATCCTCTAATTAAAAAAAAGTTAATTTTCACGTTGCCTGTAACGAGATAATCGAGATTCCACCCTCGTTTCCAGGATCAGTGTACCCATTGTTTTGTATTGATTATCCCTGGAACTGGCCAACACTTGTTAAGGCACAGGTCACTGGGTTTCCCTCGAATCTCTCCTCTCAAAGCCGGCGACACTGAAAAGAGCTCATAAAATTTCAGATCAGATTTTGTTTCATAGTAAATTCAGCCTATTAATACTGGTTTTTTCCAAATATAAACTTTAAGTGGTCCATACCACTATGACTGACACGTCATAGCGGTATACCAATCATCATTTGCAGCTTTTTCTTTCAATATTGTTACACCAAATTGAAAATTTTCCTTGCTGATAAAACTGAAATATACAACCTGCAGGAACTGAGGCTGCTATGTTGACCTATAGTGCTTACTAGTTGGTAAATGATATTCGTAATATTTTAGTTCCTTCACGTATTCAGGCAGTGCTGCCTATTACAGTAATTATACTTACGCACGCTCCTTCGCATGGTCCACTGTTTCTGCAGTGGAAGCAAATGTTAGCAGAGATTCTACATTCCCTCCCGTCGTGTCAGAGTGTTGAATGCTTGCGTAAGCTCAACTGCCTGCTGTTTACCATCCATCCATTATTCCCGCGCAGTGTATCGGACTGATTACATACCATAGCTGTAATGCTTCCTGTTCATCTAACACTGCTATCAAGTCAACAAATAAGTTGCCATCTTTGTTTTCTATTTGGACTTACGCCTGCGTTGTATTAACCATGTATATCATGGAAACTGCGCAGGTCGCAGCAATTTAGTTGCTGTTTTGTTCAGCTACGTAATTTTACCATGGAAACTTTTTTTTTTGTCGAGGTCATTAGAACCGATAAAGGATGGAGGCCAGAGAAGAAATTCGGCCATGGCCTTTTCATGGAAGCATCCCGGTATTCGCTTGGATTAATTTCGGGGAACCAAGGGGAACTGAAATTTGGATGCCGACCTGTGGATCAAACCAGCGTCCTCCCGAATGACAAACTAACCCATCAGGCTCTGTGTGAAGGAACGATCTCTGTATTTTCCGGAAGTGAAACATTAGAATACCGAAATACGATCGACCGGACGGGGAATCGAACCCAGGATCGAATTTAGTTTCACTACCCATTAATTATGCAAAATGCAACACTCAGTGAGGAAAGATTGAATTTTAGGAAAATTTGTAGATATATACAGGGTCATACTCAGAAGAAATGATTACAAATTGAAATGGATCAGGCTAAGTTTATTACGTTTAGATACAGTTGTCAGTAAGAAGTGCGATCACCTTGAGCACCTATACATTCGTGTATCCTTGCTGGCATTGAATCAATAAGTTGTTGCACAGTTTGTGCTGGATGACCATGTGATCTAATGTGTCTACTCCTGGCGTCCCAGACATGCTCTACTCGGGACAAATCAGTGGACCGTACGGTCCAAATTGTGATCGTATCGCCTAGCAAGGCTTGTGTTGTGATGCCCAAAGTACAAGGATGGGTATTATACTGTTGGAAGATGCTATTTGCATGGTGCAAATGAAGAGTATCACAATAGGGTACAGCACCCCATCCACATAGTGGTGGGTTGTCATTGTGCCTACAACAACTTTCAACTCAGTCCTGAGCCGGCCTCGGTAGCGTAGGGGCTAGAGTGCTGGCCCCACGTTCCGAAGGTCGCCGGTTCGAGTCCGGCCGAGGGCATGGGTGTTTAAGTGTTGTATGTGATTGTGCTTGTCGTGTCCGTCCTGTGCTTTGTCTAGAATTACTTGAAAGATATATATACATTTGGAGAGACTGAATACAATGAATGAACTAAACACATACTTGAGCTGGCTGTATGGCCTAAGGAAGCCAAATGCCAATTAAAAAAAAAAAAAAAAAAAAAAAAAAAAAAACTCAGTCCTGCTGTCAAAACTGATTGCCCCCAAACCATGACACCAATGGCTGGACCTGTGTGACGTTGTGAAATCACAGTAGCGTAGGCGATTTCTCCACTACGCATGCAAACATGTTCTCGATAATCACTTTGTTACATACAGAATCGAGACTCGTCTTTACCATTCACGTGTCCATTTGCATTTTGCATTACACCAGGTTAGAAGGTGCTGGCAATGAAATCAGGTAAATAGAACACATTGCATATGGGATCTAGGATGTAACCCAGCTTAAAGAAATTGGTTTACAATCGTCCGAGGGGTGACTCTCTCTGTAACCTATACTTGGATCTGGCCTGCAATCACTCTTCTGCCAGCAACAACCATCCACAAAATTTGGCGGCCTTCACGTGCTGTTGTCAATCTGTATGGCCCTGTGACTGCTCTAAGAGTATAAGTGACGTCTTTCATCCACTGTGTAACAAGTCTGTATACGGCCAATCTTTAGGGAGATTTCACGATATGATGCACCCATTCGCCAACTCTCCTATCTCTCTCACAGTTAGACATTTAGGTGTAGAGGTGTCATGTTACACCACACTGTTCACCACTTATCCGCAAAAAAACATAACAATTTTTATAATAAACTGCTTCATAGTTTTTACACTATTACATGAAAAACATTCAATTTTGAATCATATGAGGATGCGTGGGGCAAAATTTCCTTTATTTATTGCGACTCTGTCAGGATGTTCCGCTTTTAATTTCTGCCAGTGTATGTTCTGGATGTAGTCTTCTCGGGAGACTAGCCGAGTGAGTAAGATGTTTCCACACGATATTTCGGCGATCTCAGACTCCGTCGCCATCTTCACCAGAAGATGGCGACGGAGTCTGAGATCGCCGAAATATCGTGTGGAAACATCTTACTCACTCGGCTAGTCTCCCGAGAAGACTACATCCATTCTCAACGCCGAGAAAGACTTTGTTCCTAGTGTATGTTCTGCTATCCTTAATTCCGCTCCGATTGGAAATAAATACGATCATTAAAACGTTTCTG